>CM040818.1:61007089-61127089 GCA_022828995.1 Vimba vimba
GTTCACATCCTAACAGTCTCAAAAGCATTCAGTGTTCTCTACATATATATAATAAAGAAGAGTTGAAGCCTCTTTTTGGACTGACTAATCAAGCTCTCCATAAAACAAACAAAACAATTTCATAGAACAACACACACTATACAGACACTTCATATTCAATGCTATTAGATAATCTGAGAATTGCATTAGACTATATCTTCAATAAACACACACACCGAGTTATCTTCATCAGCCGCACCCGTGACCTCTGACCCCACACGCAGTGATCACCTGACTCCAGTGCAGTGATGTCACTGGCCCAGTTCACACCTAACACACAAGTTTTGGGCAAGCTCGACTGAGTTTGTTTCTCGTGAACTTCAATCTGAAAGCTTCTGCTCTAAAGACTCTGCTCTTTTACTACACGCTTTTGGATTTTTACTATGCCAGTAGTATATTAAAAAACAAATAAGGTTTACTCTTTCTGAGTGTAACCTGCATCCAGATCTCCCAGTTTATGTGCAAAAGTCCAACGGATGAACTAAAATGTGTCATTTTGCATCATTTTTACAGAGCCGGGATCTACTAGTGCCATGCGCTTTCGAAACACTGCTTCGTGAAGCTTCGAAACCTTAGGCATACCTTCAATAAACATTGGCAATAACTTTGTAAAGGTGTTTTACACCGTTCTGACCAGTGTTTGGCGTTTTGAGCATTTTGAAACTGTAAATCATTTTGCGAATCAATTGATTCAATTAATTCAAAGTTTTGTCCCATCACTAGTTCAAACTACAGGTCGAAGTTCTGCATTTGGTCATTTTGACATTGGTTGGATTGACAGAATTTATCTCTAGTGCACAGACATCCAAGTTTTATTAAAAGCCCATCTTGTCAGGGGGGAATTCCCCCTTTGATTTGATTTGATTTGATTTGATTTATTAGACAAAGAAAGTAGTGAAATACACTAATCGTCAATGATAACGCACTAAAGTAAAAAACTTGTTTCCATTGCGGTCCTTGACGTAAAGCACAGACTTCATTCATACTGACAGGTTACTTTGGCATTGCGTACTATTATAAATACAAAGCTACAATTAGTTTTCACATTTACAAAGCAGAAGCAGAAAAAAGCTTCATAATCACAATTAAACATCCACACAATGACTAAGTCACCATGCAATCAAAATTGATCTTTTTTTTAATGGAATATTACAGTGTTTATTCTAAATGATTTATCAGTGCACATCATTATTGGTTTAATAATGTTGAATCAATAACTTCCTCTTCTTTGATGATGTGGGCAGGGCAACCTGTCACTCACATGAGATCAGCCAATAGCAAACCACAACCATCCAATCAATTCCCCACAGACACAATCAAGCCCCGCCCACATCTGTTCTTGTTCCAGAAGCGTTTCACTCAGATATACGACACAATAGAGGAGAAAAGACCAGCACAACTTCCCTTTCATGATGACTTTAAACAAATTGTGAAAAAACAGTCAAAACTTTTTAACTGCACAAGTGGAAAAGCTGTTCTGGGGCCTTGATTTGACTGATTTAACCGGATGCTTCAGCAAAAGTCACTCCTCCTGACTGGGTTCTGGTATTGATAACCCTAGCTGTGAACTGGGCCGGTGACGGTGTGCTAGTGCTCTGTGATCGGGCACATACCATAATGAGAGAGGGCAGAGAGCTGGAGCTGGACAGACGGCCCGGGGCGATCCACTGTCACGCACAATACACAACGGCTCACATTAACCTTACGCTCATCACACAAACACTCATTAAAATAAACACACCCGGACCACCTCGGATCATCTTAATCACACTCATATCTACAGATACAGGTCGCTTCAAAACCAGCTTCACAGAAATCAACAGGGTTCATTAGGGCCGAGTAATTAACATATCAATTTTTCGATTCATCGCTTTAAAAAAAACTCAAGTTCATCATTGTGAGCCTTTTTAAGCTTGCCAGTTTAAACACTCAAGCGCAAGATGTGAAAGAAAACTTGTGCGCTGTGCTGCGAGTCTCAGACAATATGCAAATGAGTTCTCTTTCACGTCTTCTTGTGCTTGAATGGGCAAATTCACACAAATGTATCTCAAAATGTCTTGGCGAGTATCCAAGCTTAAGTGAACATGAACAGTAGAGACAGAAAGACAACGCATGTGTATCCATGTACTCGATCAGTGCTTTAGTCTTAAAGTGACAGCAGCCTAATCAGCTCCTGTTAGATCTACATGAAAATCACTGTTTAATCTAGTTTTATCTTTGTTATTTATTTGTGCAATTGCTTTTAGTTTATTTGTTTTGTTTTGTTTTTTAATTAATAACTGGTTACTTGTCTTGAATAATGTTAAAAATGTATATTAGTAATTTTAGCAGTGGTATCGAAATTAGAATCGAGAATTGTGAAATTTCACCTTATTACAATACAAGGATACATGGGTCAAAAACGAAAACTATATTATCAATTTATTGCTTTTTTGGGGTGTGTATCTGTATCGATTCTCAGCACTAATGTTAATGTTGCCAAATTAATGAATTATTACATTAACTCAGTTCAGTTCAGTTCAAAAACAGTGTCGACTGTCGATGTTGCAAAATTTGCCAATAAAAACAGAAAAAAGCTTGTAAAGCCATATATGTGTGTTTCTGTTGAAGTTTGCAGTAATAAACTTGTTCAATTGTGACGGTATTTGGCCATAAAAAATCTAAATGTTGCAAAATTCATCAATTATGACAAATTTAATTCAGCTATAAGCAACTCTAGGGAAGACAAGAGTCATTAATCAACTCAATTCTGTTTAAATGTTGATTCAATTCAGTTCAATAACAGTATTAAATGTTACAAAGTTCATCAATTATGAAACTAATTCAATTTCAACTATAAAGCAGCTCATCACAAGACAGTCATGTCATTATTAAGCTGAAGTTGTGTTCTCATCTGACAGCCAGATAAGAATAATATTACTGTAAATAAAAGTAAAGTGTTAAACAGCAGCAGATTGACGAGGCTGAGTTCGGGTGGACTCAATACAGAACATCAGTCATGAGGGAGAAACTCACTGGCCAATCACAATGTCTGAAACAATGGTATGCCGGTACTTTAATTCAGGTTACATGTTTAATTCATTAATCTCATTCTGTAAAAATAGTGTTCCATTCCGAACAAAGCCCTTTATCAGACCAGATATTTCCCAGAATGCTTTGCTGCGGTGTTCAGGCTCACCTTGGTACTACGGCGCATAGGAGGCTGAGGGAGGAGCAGAAAACACACACACACACACAGGGAAATACAGAGACGGGAAGAACAGGGCAAAGTTGAAGGGATTGCAAAGAGAAGTTGAGCAGGAAAGAGATTATAACATGAACGGATCAGGAAATTAATCAACAACATCCCACAACCACAAAACACACGGAAATGAACTTCAACATGAGAAACCTTTAAAACACTGATTATTCACTATATACTGTGTGTGCAATGATGATTATAAGTGTTTTATTTGTCTATTAGGTCTCTTATAAGTTCAAATTGAGACAATCGTTGCTCTAATCAAAGAAAAAAGGTCCCATTACAATAAGATCCCAGTCTGTAATATTAGTCGCATTACTAACAATGAGCAATACAACTGATTTTGTTAATCTTTGTTATTGTTTGTTAATATACAACTGTTCAAGCCCATCATAATATTATCATAGACAACTTTTGATTTTAATAATGTATTAGTACATGTTAGATTTAACATTAACTGAGATTAATAAAAGCTTAGAAGTATCTTTCATTGTTAGTTGATGTTGACTGATGACATCTTACTGTAAAGAGCACCAACACCAGGCCTCACCGCACCAGAGAGGACTGAGCTATGCCAGTTTCCTGATTGGCAGGTTCAGGTTTGGTCACCTCCACTGTGAGATGAGTGAGTGCTGGTGCGGCCCAGAGTGTGTGTGTGCTCCGCATGTTGAGCTCATCTGAAGGGCAGGCGTGTGTGAGACTGGTGACATGGGAAACATCCAGTGAGATGACATGCGATGTGCGTGAGATCATGCCAACATCGGGTGCGCGAGTGTTTCAGTGAGGCGTCGGTGTGGAAACTGCAGTTTACTCCGCAGAACAGAAAAACACCACAACACACACTAGTCCAAAACACCAGTCAAACACCAGTCAATGGAAGAAGAAGCAAAA
This sequence comes from Vimba vimba, assembly GCA_022828995.1. NCBI lineage: Eukaryota > Metazoa > Chordata > Actinopteri > Cypriniformes > Leuciscidae > Vimba > Vimba vimba. Next base: position 61,011,261 of record CM040818.1, read on the forward strand.
GGCTTGAAATAAAGAGTGACGGTGAACAGTGTGAAATGTTGTGAAGCACACAGTCCTGATGTACTACCTTCTTAGCTGTCGGAGTCTTTTCATCATGTTAGCATACACAAACACACACACACACAGGCAGACAGACAGACAGAGAGACACACACAGACAGACAGACAGACACACACACACACAGACAGACAGACAGACACACACACACACAAACAAACACATGCGCACGCACACAGACACAAACACACGCGCACACGCAAACGCGCACACACACAGACAAACACACACACACAGACAAACACACACACACAAAAACATATGCACGCACACAAACACAAACGCACAGACACCAACACACAGGCGTGCACACGCATGCACACACACACACACACACACGCACGCACACACACACACGAAAACACAAAAACACATGCGCACGCACACAAACACGCAAACGTGCACACGCAAACACACACACATACAAACACACACACACAAAAACATGTGCACGCACACGCGCACAAACACGCAAACGCGCACACATACAGACAAACACACACACACAAAAACATATGCACGCACACAGACACAAACACACAGGCGCGCACACGCACGCACACACACACGCACACACACACACATGAACAAAAACAAACACACATACACACACAGAGTGCATTCGAATGAACAAAAACCTTCATTTGCTTGTCTTATCTTGTCTTATCTTGTCTCATCCTCATTATTCCTGACCTCACTGCGTGTTGAATTATGGGCGGCACTTCCGGTTTGGGGAACTTCCATTCAAAAAGACTGAAACGAATAATTTCAAACCATAAAGTTGCCCTACAAATAAAGCTGATCCGTCAGTTTGACGCTGTCAATTTTCCTTCACGATTTATTTCAGACATCATGAGAATAACGTTAGACTTGGTATTTCAACGTGACGTTATAACGAGAATATCTACGGCAAGAGCTCTTCAGTCGCTCTCTTTTTTCCTCGTGATCGTTTTATTTGTTCCCGTTGCAATCCTCTGTAAAAGAATGAAAAAGGAGGACATATCCTGCACATCTGTGGTCTGTTCTCCCGAATTTAATTTACGATATATTCCATTAATAATTCAGTAGAATATGAAGAATCTCTCGTTATTCTCCTCAAATCCTCATGTCTCTTTCCAGGTTTGTTTTTCACAGGTAAATACAATTTAAAATCTGACAAAATGATGGAAATCACTTTGAAATAGTGTCACATAATGCTGAAGTTAATGAACATTTTTGATTAAGGTTACATAAGTTACATAATACAGATGTATATATATTAGGGGTGGTTAATCTGTCTGATTTCCCGATTCGATTCGATTACGATTATTGAAGTCCCGATTCGATTACAGTCGATTTTCGATTACTAACGATTCTCGATTAGCGATTATTGATTTTCCATTTCACAACAGTAAACAGTTTTTTACTTACTTGGTACTTTTAAAGCAAAGTATTTATGATGACCCATAACAAACTTACTTCCATCTTCCTATATTAATTTTGTTTTATTAATAAAAAGATTCAGAAATGCTGAAGTTTGTATTAATTTACTACAAGTATGCTGCTAGTACAGGCACATGTTTTTTTCCTGTTGGTTCTTTGCAATGTTCAAAGAACCAACAGGAAAATAAACATGTGCCTGTACTAGCAGCATATAGTAAATTAATACAAACTTCAGCATATTCTGAATCTCTAGCATTTAATAATAGACTTCTAACCAACATCCTCTTGTTATTTCCAATGAGCAATATAATCCTTCAGACAAAAAACATTTTGCTGTAGCAAATTCACAAACAGTTTTCGTTCAAAAATATAGAATTATGTACCAACAGCTCTCATATAATGCTTGTGGACTTATGCATATTCTGAATAATTAGTAACATACAAAGCCGCTCTTATACACAACTAAATAATAAAGAGTTATGACTTGAAATGTTTGCTGTATACCACAATCAAAAACAGCTTATACAAAAAAAAGTGAATGAACATCTGCAGAGAGTACAGTTAAAATGTAACTTTTTGTGACTGGCATTGCACATTGCAGAGCAGTATAACGTACGTATAACAGATCGGTTTACAGCATATTGATGTGAAAACTAAATACTGAAAGCAGCTTTCATACAAAAAATACTAAATAGGTAACAATGAAATTGCCAATTTTCCATACGTTAGCTTTTAACGAAGAGGGTGCCGTTCGAATTTGGCGCTCAGCCATCATGCGTCTGTTATGTGCGCGTCTCTGTTATTTGCGCGCCACAGACTGCACGCGCACTGCATGTCCGCTTAGAGTTCCGCCTTTTGCGTTCCGTCAATATTACGTTATTAGAAGAAAAAGACATTTTTTTTTTTAGAGAATCGATTTTTTGACATTTGTGAATCGATTCAGAATCGTCCACGTCCGCATCGCGATGCATCTAAGAATCGATTTTATCTCCCACCCCTAATATATATATATATATTACTACAGTGATATCTAACCAAAGACTCATGCTTTTGGGGTGATTTGGTCTGTTGGAATGCCTCGTTGATGCTTTTACACTTTTAAATTTCCTTTTAATGTTTGATGGTTGAAGGGTGAGTAGATTAATGTCATCATTCGGACACTTTTTAATGTCTTGCGTTCATAGAGCGAGTGTTTCACTGATTGTTTACAGCTTAACGGTAGTTACACCCATAATTCACACAAACGTCATGGGCCGTAGGAATAATGTGGATATAATGATCCAAACAAACTCAGAACGAAAAGCATTTCAAGTTCCTTATTCTCATTTTCACACATTTCTAAATATTGTTTGTGGCCGAAGAACAGAATCCAGAAGAGGAGAGCCGGCACACACTCACACCAGAGTTATCATCATTATCTAAAAAAAAACATTTTGACACAAACCGTTTTTTGAAATTAAGCTAAAATAAATGATTATATGAATATTTTAAATTAAATTAAATATATTGTGTTAAATGTAAAACTTATTTTAGTTTAAGTTGAAGCACTAAAATAACTAAAACTGAAATAAAATAAACCTAAATAATAACAAAATTACAAAAAGATGTAAGAAAAAAACAAAGTATAAAAATAAAAGCCAATTCAAAAATATATATAAAACTATAATAGCTGATGAATCATACCTGCTTAACAGCTTTGGGGGTCTCCTGGACTTCTGTAATATGGCAGAGAAAAGCACACGCATCATCATGTGTTCGGGTTAAAGCACACGCATCATCATGTGCTCGGGTTAAAGCACACACATCATCATGTGTTCGGGTTAAAGCACACGCATCGTCATGTGTTCGGGTTAAAGCACACGCATCGTCATGTGCTCGGGTTAAAGCACACGCATCATCATGTGTTCGGGTTAAAGCACACAATCATCATGTGTTCGGGTTAAAGCACACGCATCATCATGTGTTCGGGTTAAAGCACACGCATCGTCATGTGTTCGGGTTAAAGCACACGCATCGTCATGTGCTCGGGTTAAAGCACACGCATCATCATGTGTTCGGGTTAAAGCACACAATCATCATGTGTTCGGGTTAAAGCACACAATCATCATGTGTTCGGGTTAAAGCACACGCATCGTCATGTATTCGGGTTAAAGCACACGCATCGTCATGTGTTCGGGTTAAAGCACACGCATCGTCATGTGTTCGGGTTAAAGCACACGCATCGTCATGTGTTCGGGTTAAAGCACACGCATCGTCATGTGTTCGGGTTAAAGCACACGCATCATCATGTGTTCGGGTTAAAGCACACGCATCATCATGTGTTCGGGTTAAAGCACACGCATCATCATGTGTTCGGGTTAAAGCACACGCATCGTCATGTGCTCGGGTTAAAGCACACGCATCATCATGTGCTCGGGTTAAAGCACACGCATCGTCATGTGTTCGGGTTAAAGCACACGATCGTCATGTGTTCGGGTTAAAGCACACGCATCATCATGTGTTCGGGTTAAAGCACACGCATCGTCATGTGTTCGGGTTAAAGCACACGCATCGTCATGTGTTCGGGTTAAAGCACACGCATCGTCATGTGTTCGGGTTAAAGCACACGCATCATCATGTGTTCGGGTTAAAGCACACGCATCGTCATGTGCTCGGGTTAAAGCACACGCATCATCATGTGTTCGGGTTAAAGCACACGCATCGTCATGTGTTCGGGTTAAAGCACACGCATCGTCATGTGTTCGGGTTAAAGCACACGCATCATCATGTGTTCGGGTTAAAGCACACGCATCATCATGTGTTCGGGTTAAAGCACACGCATCATCATGTGTTCGGGTTAAAGCACACGCATCGTCATGTGCTCGGGTTAAAGCACACGCATCATCATGTGCTCGGGTTAAAGCACACGCATCGTCATGTGTTCGGGTTAAAGCACACGATCGTCATGTGTTCGGGTTAAAGCACACGCATCATCATGTGTTCGGGTTAAAGCACACGCATCGTCATGTGTTCGGGTTAAAGCACACGCATCGTCATGTGTTCGGGTTAAAGCACACGCATCGTCATGTGTTCGGGTTAAAGCACACGCATCATCATGTGTTCGGGTTAAAGCACACGCATCATCATGTGTTCGGGTTAAAGCACACGCATCGTCATGTGTTCGGGTTAAAGCACACGCATCGTCATGTGTTCGGGTTAAAGCACACGCATCGTCATGTGTTCGGGTTAAAGCACACGCATCATCATGTGTTCGGGTTAAAGCACACGCATCGTCATGTGTTCGGGTTAAAGCACACGCATCATCATGTGTTCGGGTTAAAGCACACGCATCGTCATGTGTTCGGGTTAAAGCACACGCATCGTCATGTGTTCGGGTTAAAGCACACGCATCATCATGTGTTCGGGTTAAAGCACACGCATCATCATGTGTTCGGGTTAAAGCACACGCATCATCATGTGTTCGGGTTAAAGCACACGCATCGTCATGTGCTCGGGTTAAAGCACACGCATCATCATGTGCTCGGGTTAAAGCACACGCATCGTCATGTGTTCGGGTTAAAGCACACGATCGTCATGTGTTCGGGTTAAAGCACACGCATCATCATGTGTTCGGGTTAAAGCACACGCATCGTCATGTGTTCGGGTTAAAGCACACGCATCGTCATGTGTTCGGGTTAAAGCACACGCATCGTCATGTGTTCGGGTTAAAGCACACGCATCGTCATGTGTTCGGGTTAAAGCACACGCATCGTCATGTGTTCGGGTTAAAGCACACGCATCATCATGTGTTCGGGTTAAAGCACACGCATCATCATGTGTTCGGGTTAAAGCACACGCATCGTCATGTGTTCGGGTTAAAGCACACGCATCATCATGTGTTCGGGTTAAAGCACACGCATCATCATGTGTTCGGGTTAAAGCACACGCATCATCATGTGTTCGGGTTAAAGCACACGCATCATCATGTGTTCGGGTTAAAGCACACGCATCATAATGTGTTCGGGTTAAAGCACACGCATCATCATGTGTTCGGGTTAAAGCACACGATCGTCATGTGTTCGGGTTAAAGCACACGCATCATCATGTGTTCGGGTTAAAGCACACGCATCGTCATGTGTTCGGGTTAAAGCACACGCATCGTCATGTGTTCGGGTTAAAGCACACGCATCGTCATGTGTTCGGGTTAAAGCACACGATCGTCATGTGTTCGGGTTAAAGCACACGCATCATCATGTGTTCGGGTTAAAGCACACGCATCATCATGTGTTCGGGTTAAAGCACACGCATCATCATGTGCTCGGGTTAAAGCACACGCATCATCATGTGTTCAGCAGGAAGTGAGGTCATCTCTCACCTCTCCTGGGCAGTTTGGGTCCGCTGGAGTCGGGGGTGTCTGGAGACGTGGCAGAGCTCCCTCCTTCATCCATCAGCTGGATCTGCAGAAGAAGAGACAGATGTTTGGGCTTTCACATACATCGTTTACACATCTGGGTTCTCACCTAGGGTTGGGGATCAGACACCTGAGGTCAGGAAGCAGATACTTGTTATGAAATAAACAATTCGATTCCTCTTATCGATTCCTTTGTAATCATTTCAATATGACTTCATATAGCACTATAATATATAATATAACACTAATCAAACAACACAACAAGACGGAGAAAATTCACTCGTTCTAGACTGAATAACTTTTGTAACTATATTTGTAACATGTTTTATTTATAAAGTGTTATTTTACAACTAATTTCAGTTTCTGAACCTGAAAATGTTAAAACACTGTTTATTTCAATCGTATCTGTGTTCAGTTGCGTCTATTTGTTGCGATTGCTAATTTTTTATTTGTTCTTTGTTAATAACTGAGTGTTTAATAATGCTTGAAGTTTATATTAGTTGGTCTAGTTGTTCTTCTATGGTGTTTTTAAACCACAGGCAAACGCTCCTTGTGTAAGAGTTCTTTATCCTGATGATTTCTGTTCATGATATTCAGACACAATTACATGTTTTGCAATAAGACTAAATGTGAATAATATCTACGTCTGTTGTTTTACCTCATTGGAATCGAAATTAGGAATCAATAAGAATCGAAGCGTTAAAATTCTACCGATCCCCCACATCTGTGACTCTCACCTGAGACTGTCTGACGAATATCCCATGATTCTCCTCGCAGGTGAAGTAGCGTTTCCCCTGCACCGTCCCGTCGTTCTTCCCCTTGGGCTCGTCCAGGATCACGCCGACCCACTTCCCCGAGGCGAACAGGGTGGCGCCGATATACGCCACGGTCCCGCGCTGACCTTTCCCGATGACCTCCACCTGAGAGCCCACCTTCACCGGCCGGCCGCCTCCGTCTGCACTCATCCTGCTGATCACAACGCTGGCCAGCTGCACACACACACACACACCTGTCCATGTGAGGTCATCTTCATCGCTAGCCAGTTTTAAGTCTTCTTTATAAACATCTGTTTTCTCTGGCTTTTGAATAGATCATGAACTGGGTTTTTGAAGCTGCTAGAATGTATGATGTTGTATTCTGTAAAGCACTCTGGGTCAACTTCTGTTGTTATTAAACGTGCTATACAAATAAAGGTTGACTTGACTAAAGTAAGACGGTTGGTCATTTCCATTAGTAATCTTGTTGTTATTCCATCTCGACGGCCTCAGAGCTGGTCTCGGCCTGTAGAGCGTCAGACGCTTCTGGAGATGAAGCCGCACGAACATCATGTGCTTCTGGAAACAATCGGATCTCTGTTGAGGAGACGACGAGAGACACTCGCTACGGCACCGCATCCAGCGGCTCCACATCACATGATGCCTCGCACACACACACACACACACACACACACACACACACACACACACACACACACACACACTCCGTCCTGCAAACCTGAACGACGGGACAACAGGAGCGACCGGAGGAGGATTCAACGACTGACCACCAACACTCACTGGATCGAGACCCTTTCCTGAGACCAACCGCTCAAACTCAACAATCAACATCGGACGGTAATTTATAATTTATAATACAAATATAATATTCCATTTATAATTACTATATCCATTTAAAAATTACTATATATATGTATATATAAATCTATTTATAATTACTATATACACATACAGACACGAGTATTAAACAGAAGCAAAGATCATAGAAATGACCAGATAATAACATGAACATGATAAAAAAATAGAATTAAAAGGTAAATCTGATCAGTTCTGTCCTCGACTGATAAACGAAGCGCGTTTACTCACACGAGGAGCGCACGAGTTCCTCCTGGCCGTCGACATGTTTAATGTCATCTCTCTGGGCTTTGCATCCGAGCACTGAGTGTCGAGCACTGAGCGCACCGGTCACATGACCACGCAAACGCCAGCGGCAAGAGCATGATGGGAATGATCTGCAATCTCAACCACATCTGCTGTGCATACACATCACACAGTTCTGGGTGAAAGTTTGGAGACATTAACATTTCTAATGTTGTCTGAAAGAGTCTCTTCTGATGCGCTTATTAGATCAGAAATACAGTAAAAACAGTGAAATATTATTATAATGTAAATCATCTGTTCTCTATGTGAATATACAGTAAAGTGTAATTTATTCCTGTGATCAAAGCTGAATGTTCAGCATCATTACTCCAGTCTTCAGTGTCACATGATCCTTCAGAAATCACTCTAATATGATGAGTTGATGCTCAAGAAACATTTATGATTATTATCAGTGTTAGAAACAGTCGTGCAGCTTCAGATTTGCTGGAATCTGTGATACTGTGAAGAAAATTTAGCATTTATTTAAAATAGAAATCTTTTGTAACAAAATGCCGTTCAAAAGTTTGGGGTCGGTTTTTTCCGAGTATTGATTTTTTAAAGAAATCAATACTTTTATTCAGCAAGGATGTTCAATTGATAAAAAGTGATGGTAAACATTTATATTGTTGGAAAAGATTTCTACTATTTTGAATAAATGCTGTTCTTTTTAATCATCAAAGAATCCTGAAAAATAAAATGTATGAGTTTCCACTGATAATAATCATACATGTTTATGTTTTATATATATTCACATAGAAAACAGCTGTTTTAAACATTACAATAATATTTCACTGTTTTTACTGTATCTAATAAATGCAGCCTTGGTGAGCAGAAAAGACTCTTTCAGACACATTATAAATAGTCGTGTTTCCAAACTTTTGACCTGTACTTTATGGCAGAATTACAGTAAACGCTTTACTAATCTAGATCTGGTTCAGTATATGTAAGACTTGAGCACAGAAGTAATGAAATAATGCAGGACACTTCGCTTGGAAAGCTTCTCCAGTGTGTCAGAACATCAGATGCTGCATCTGAGCTAAACTCGATGTGTTTAACAGACTAACACATGCTCGTCAGCAACACCCGACTGTCAGTGGGTTGTTATTTAGCATTAGCTGTGATGCTAACCGGTCCGGTTTGAAGAAAACATCACGTTTTGTCGCTCAGACGCCGAAAAGAGTCGATAGTGTTCAGTGGAAACGCATTACACGCGTTTAGGTCTAAGTTTGTGTGCGAATGTGTTCATGTATTGATGTTTTTCTGATCACTTTTGTCGATTATCTCAGGCAGGCTCGCTCTCGCGCGAGAGTTTCCTCTGTTGTCAGGGAAACGAGCGGTAAAACCACGAGCTTACCTGAAGACGACAGCTCTATGATTGACAGCTTCTCAAAACGAAAGAAGTCCCTTTTTTTTTAATGTTTTGATGTTTAAAGCGGTCTTTGACAATGACAAATGGCAGCGGACCGCTCACCGGACACTAGAATGGGAACAGGCACTCGCGGATGACGCGGTCACTTCCTGATTGAATCACGTGGTGCTCAGCGACGGCGCTGATTGGTCTGACCACTCTGCCCTCTGGCCACGTTGCGAATCTTAACTCATTACGCGTTTTCTCTCCTCATTGAAACTTCAACCGCAGTATAAAACATTATTTGCGTGCATAAGATGCATTAGAAGTTTCCTTCTAATTAGCTTCTAATGAAGCTTCCTTCATTAGATTGTTTCCTTTAAAGACGTGATTTTAAACTAATTTTCGCCACATAAGAAAAAAAAAACATCATGCTTTTGTAAATCATATTTAAAAAAGTCATAATTATGGCATACTAAATCATTTGAGATAAAAAAAAAAAAAAACGATAGCTAAATAGAAAATTAAGAATTATAATTTTTGAATTACTAAATATAAATATAAAAATAAATGTAACAATTTGCACTTATGTCATACCAAGTCATAATTCTGAGACAAAAAAGTCAAAATTATGCCATAAATCATAATTATTTTGAAAAAGTGAATGATATAAAAGTAAAAATAATTACTTTCTATTCCATAATTATGATTTTTTTTTGCCATAATTTCAAACATTTGTTATAATTTTGACTTAGTATGTCATAATTTCTACTTTTAAAATCAATTTCTATTTGGTAATTGATAATTTCGACATGATGTCAATTATGATAATTTAGCCTTTATCCGCTGGATTCACAGGCGAGGCTTGAGTCTAGTCTCAGAGTCAGACTAATGCATGTTTGAGCGGTTTTAACTGAAAGCATATCTTAAAGGTGCAGTATGTAAGGATGACAACTAGTGGTGGAAATAGGCACTGCAGGTCAAATTCAGAATATCGTTTCAAAGTAAAATAAGTGGCTGTAGAAGTGTTTTTCAGAGAAACCAGTATGTGAAATTAGCATGTTTCCTCCAAATATCCAAACATATTATGGTATTTTTATACTTTAGTAGAGTGAAAAAGTCACATACAGCACCTTTAAAATATGGCAGTGTCATAATTTAAGATGCACACCTGTAATGTTAGTCTCTAAGGCACAAAGCTTCTTAAATGCCCTAATTCAGGGTCTTTCATTTGAGAGCTGCTTTTTAAAAATGAAAGTGGCTGAGAGCTACTCGTATTATATAATACTTAAATATCTTAAATAATGTATCATATCTCTCAAATGAGCAAAAATGCTACCTGAAATACACCTGAGAGGTTTTGTGTACACTGAAAAAAATGATTCATTGACTTAGTTGAATTTGCTAAAAAAAATTATGTTAATTGGTTCCACATAATTAATTTTAGCTACATTTAAACAAATGCATTACGTTGAACTAAGTTCAACTTAATGCATTTGTTAAAATGTAGCTAAAATCAATTGTGTGGAACCACTTACGATAAAAACATTTCGTAAATTCAATGAATTTACTGAAATCATTGAATTTACTAAAACAAATTATCGTAAGTGGTTCCACACAATTGATTTTAGCTACATTTTAACAAATGCATTAAGTTGAACTTAGTTCAACGTAATGCATTTGTTTAAATGTAGCTAAAATCAATTATGTGGAACCAATTAACATAATTTTTTTTAGTAAATTCAACTAGTCAATGAATCATTTTTTTCAGTGTAGCTGCTCATTTCAGAGAAGTTGTCTACACACAACTACTGGTTCATTTGCATTAATAAAAGTCAAGTTCAAAGTGAATTAAACTGGCAGACAAACAGCAGTAACATTTCAAACGTTGGTCTTCTATTTCATAAATAAAACTACAATATCTATAATTTATTAAGATATAGGGCCTACATTTGGACACATCGAGAGATTTATCCTGAAGAGAATGTTGCCTTTGCCTGCTCATGTTGTCATGAACTAAATGTTCAACTCAATATTAAATTCCACAGGGATCTTTGGATCCTTTACAGCCAGGGAGCGCTTTGTGAATAAAGCGTTTATTTTTATTTTGTATTATTCAAATAAATGTCGAACCACAGTGCTTCGCGGTGCTGCTGTTAAACTAAATAACATTTACAGAATAATTATGAGCTAAAAATGAAACAATATCGCAACATTTCGACAAATACATTATTTGATCTGTTTTTACATTTTTATTCAGGACGATTTACATTTAATTAGAGTGAATTATTTCTACATTATCAACATAATCAACATTCTACATGATCAATTCTACATTTAATTAGAGTGAGAATAAACTAAACATGTTTGAGTAGATCCTCTCGGATTAAAATAATTCAGCAGAAGCAGGGATGTTTAGACCAGAGGGAAATTATATATATATATATATATATATATATATATATATATATATATATATATATATATATATATATATATACATATATTTATTTATTTAAAAAAAAAATTTTTTAACAGAACTACTTTTGAAATTGCGATTGGAATTATCATACAGATGTAAATGCAGTCATTCTGTTGGATAATAATATTTGACAATAATAACAATAATATATTAATAATAATATATTAATATTGCTTTTTGACAATAATATTTGGACAATATTTGTTAGTGTAAAACTGAAATGCATGGTAATTTTATTTTATAAATAGGCAAAAAAACAAAACAAACAAAAAAAAACTATACGGTGTAACAGAGTTTTAAATCTCTCTGCATTAATAATATAAAATGCATTAAACATTACAGTAGTCCATGTTTGTTCTGGATTTGAACCCGTGTCACCTAAATGATCGAAGCGTAAGTTCTTCCACTCGGCCATGAACTCACTCACTGAGAAATGCCCAAAAGTCCGTTTGTCCAGCAGTGTGTGTTCGCTCACATTCACATTCGTCTCAGTAGAATAGTAAAAAATAATCAACTTAATTGCACCTCATTTATTTATTTATTTATTTTTGTCATGGCGCTGCTCCCCCGGGGGGCGATATTTTTTTTCCCAGGATGGTAGGGGAAGACTCATGAATATTAATTGGGGAAGTCATCCCTGATTGGTCTTAACCCCAGTGACGGGTAGGTTTAGGGGTGGGGTAAGGGGTAGGTCATCAGACCAATCAGGGATGACTTCCCTAATTAATATTCATGAGTCTTCCCCTACCATCCTGGGAAAAAAAATATCGCCCCCCGGGGAATAGGCTTCTGTTGCCCACCGACGTCCACAATATGAGGCTATATTGTTGTCATCTCAAGTTTTAACTTTTGATTTTATTTTTCTATTCTAAAAAAAAATTTCTATTCTGTTTACCATAGTTGTAGTATTTCATCCCTACTGTTAATTGACATTAACCCCACTTACACTTCAAAATGCTGCAATTGCTGCCGTTTCGCACATTGTCCCCTTGCGCCCCCTGGCGGTCACGTCGCGAATGACTTTGAAATGCGACTGGTTTGTTTTTGCAGCGGCAGTAATAGGCGTTCTGGCTGACCACCTACTGTACATGCCGTTTCAAAGCAGCTTTACAGAAAGTACGTGTCTACATCACGTTTCTGTTGAGCTAATATGTTATAATATGCCACACGTTTTGAAGTTGAGCTTTATGTGTGAATATTAGCCTAATTGAGTCTGTGGACGTTTTCTTCAATTAATTTACTAAGTGTTCAGTTATCCATAAATATTTATTCAGGATTCAATATTTATTTGCCAGCTGATGATCAATGTCTTTCCTTTCAGTTATTAGACCTACTGGGTGAATGTCACATCAAATAATTCATATTTGTGAAAATAAAGCCTTTGTCTTAAGTAGAACATGACTAGGTTCCTATTTCAGATGCATTAAGTTCAAGCATATATTTGACAAGTGAGCAATACAATCTTATTTCCTTCTTCCTTATAATTTCTGAGAAATGTTTCTGTGGAAGGTCTGACAAAATCATACAAATACTCATTGTCTTGCAGCATTGCATTGTGGATCTCAAAACATTCCCAGACAAACGTCACTGGAAACCAGATGAACAAACACACACACAAACACACAGCCCACGCAATGAGATGCCACAACACAATAAATAGACATTTAAATAAACAGGGTTTTACCAGGACAAAATCAACAACTCATTTCAGTTCCCGAAATGTAGTTTTACTAGTCTCTCTTCTTTTGATTTATTTGACCTCAGAACAGGTTTGTAGGCTTGAGACGCTCATATAAAGTTGTAATCGAAATTATTCAAATCGGGTTTATTGGCAACATTTACCGACTTTCAGCTGTTTGCAATGAACAAATCAAACAAAAGTAATTGAAATAGCTCAACACAGCAGATCGCAAGTACAAAAACGAGTGGCTTACTGCGCTTGAACGGTCAAATACACACACAGTGATGTCTGAATCGGCCAAGAAAACTGCGATTCAAAAGTGCTTTTCACTCCTCCCATAGTGTAAGATTGCAGAAAAAATATATATATTCGTATTGAGCATTGATGGAGCAATAGATTTTGTTTTTGTTTGTTTAAAACTCGTATAAATGTATGAGGTGGCGAAAGACAGCTAAAATAATGTGTTTTTAATAATGTCAATACTTGTTTAAAACAATCACTTTAGCAAAGTTTGTTCTAGTATCTGTTTATAAAAATAAATATACTGTCATTAAAATGTTAACGGGTAGTTGACAAATAGGAAGTAAAAAAAATGCTTTTTGTAAGACACAATTTTTGAAGAAAATGCATATTTCTGTAGTGTGAAGTCTGGCGTTTGAGAGGGGTCACTAACTTTAGCTATTCTGAACTGTACTGCAGATGATTCTGAGAGGATTGATGGCGATTAGGGTGGTCCTTATTTTTAAAGTCTCCAATTGTCATGCTCTTAACCCTTCAAATTGTTCCTTTATATAAGAAAATACAGCATGCCAATTTTGATGGCAGTAACATAATAATTACTGGGAGCTCAATAGCTTTAAACTTTCTGAGATTTTGATGATTTTCATAAAAACAGATCATCTGAATTGGTTTTGTACCTGGCTAGTAAAATTCCAAAAAAATCTCCATAAAAGCATCTAATGCACCATATATTCCTAAATATGTATTTTAGATACATATCTAAGTTGACTTATTGTAGACACTAAATCCAAATTAATCCATCCATGACCCGGTTTAGCAGATTTACCTTTCCTGGTGGAATCAATACATATTTCTATTGATGATTAAATTACATTACGCTCCTTGAAATTGACGTGGAACTTTGGCCGAATCAAGCAGATAATCAGGAGGCACAGGCAACCATACATGCAGTGACAGTAGTCAATGATCACGCCGAGAGAGGAGTGGCTCTGATTCAAGAATACAGTGGCTCTCTCACACACTCTGAAGAACAATAGCAGATTCTCCTTCATGTGGTGGAAGATCACCGACGGATCTATCCAGACTGCAGAAAGTCAACACTGGCTGCTGAGCATCAGAAATGAGGGATTGTTGAAAACTTTGTGCTTTTTTTGAGATTGTTGTCATTGTTGTCATGTCAGTGTTGCTGTGATTCCAATAAAATGTAGTTCATTTGCAGCAACTTTTAATATTACTTGCATATCACAGCAACGCCGCACAGCTTAACATAGGCAATCTTCCACATGATTGAGCTACCTCTAAATATCATTTTTTTTGTCAACATTTTTGCGTATTTCTAATTTTGAAGTTAAAAGGAACATTTTAAGAGGTTAAGACACTAACATTGTGCAAAAAAAAAAATTGGACTTGATAAGGACCACCCTAATGGCGATCCCATAACAAAGCAATATAGCCTAGATTTACAGAAGTAGCAACGCATGAGACCTGTTTAAGCCTATTCTATTAAACTAAAACATTCTGACAGACATTTCTGTTGAGTTCCATGTATTTGGCAATCACCATCTTGTGATCTTTAGATAATCTATTTCCTTCTTGCTCAAAAGGTTTCTGTGGAATGTTGCCAGGCGAATCATACAGATGTCTTGCAACATTGCACTGATTGTGAGGCACATTTCTACGAAATGGAAACTCGTCATGGTCACGGGATCAGCACCAAATTAAACAAAAACGCCCAGAAATAGAGATGCCATAACGTTGCATTTAATTCATAATTAATAAATAATTGAAGAAAAAAACGTTGTCAGTCAGTCCAGTGTCGTTTTCTTGATTCCTCTTCTTTTTGATTTGTGTTTTTGTCTCAGTAAAGGTCAGACTGGAGACGCTCTTATATTTGATTTTGATTTAAAGCTGAAGTAGTGTTGTAACTCTATATAACTCTGCCGGTTATACTCCGCTCTGTGTAGACAATTAAGTTAATAATAGTTCTCAATGGCACCTTTCCCATAGTTAGAATCATTCACTAGGGGTGCACGGATATGAACATTTTGGCCGATACCGATAATCTGTATATTAGCCGATAATATAAATCCAAATTTATATAATTTTTGAGAGCCTGATTACAAAAACAAAAGTCTCACCATTAAAACCCATGTCCTAAGCACACAATTATATACTATATCTCATTATAATTTTATGTAGCCTATCAGCACGTGGCACTTTACTGTATTTTCCTTTTTTGAAGTGATTTCAATCATATTTCAAGCAGTTCAAACCCATCATGTTGAACAGTGCGCATCTGAAGAGTCTCAGCTGAAGGAAATAATACATTATTTATTGGCTGTAATATATCAGGCAAATTTTCTTATTGAGCCGATAACGATAACATTAAAAATGGACATATATCGGCCGATACCGATATGGTGGCCGATATATCGTGCATCCCTATCATTTACATTTATTTGTAATTGTAGTTACGCTCCTTACCGTAAGTCTTAAGGTGATTCTCATGTATAATCACTCTTTTAACCAAAGCATTATCAGCAGCGTAACATTCAGTGTGTTAAACCCAATCTAGTTTACCACTTCAAGTTACTTGTCCTCTTTCTCTTTCTGCACTTGATCTGTGCTCCAGCTTATGAATATTGATGGCTCTCTTGCTTGTGATGTTTGTAAGTCGGAGTCCTCTCCACATAAACATCCAGTATCAACATGTTGAAAAAGGGCAACACTGATTAATGAGATTTATTTGCTTAATACAATTTTTTTAGTACAATTAATTATTAGCCATTATGATTGTGGAAATTCAAGTTTGAAGTACTGTATAAATTCAGTGAGAGTTTGCAGACGTTCAAACAGGGTGTGTTTTCTGGCTTAAAAATGCAGCTTATCAAGACTAGCTGAATGATCTCTGTGGAATGAGGGCCACTGATAGACTGATGGTAGTCACTGATAGGATAGAAAATACAATGTATTTACTAGTGGTCGACCGATAGATATATATATATATATATCGCCATGGCCGATATTTGGCATTTTTAAAGGGTAACTAAAAAGGGTAACTTTTTTTAGTTAATGATCTGTAAGAATGGGGCTTTATTAGTGCTGTTCATTGATTCGAGTAACTTTTTTGACATTTGGGTATAAAGTGTTTTAATTCTACAATATATTGTCACGGATTGGTAAAATAGTGAAGCGAGGATTCACGTGCAGGAAAATCAGGATCTTTATTAAACAAAACAAAACAAAACTCCCTGATGATATGGCATCAAACAAGAAACACGAGGGAACATAGACAACGAACCAGTACAGGACTGCAAACACAGGGAGACTGAATAGGAAGCAAACAAAAGAGGGTAACGAGAAAGGCAGGTGGGGCAAATGAATCAATAATCAGGTAACAAGATGGGAGGGGCCAGACTAGGGCTGGGACGGTATGGATTCTTTCTTACCGCGGTTGAAAAGCAAGAAATTCCCGCGGTACAGCGGTAAACCGCTTTAAATCAAAATTAAGTTGTAGGTTATGTTATCCTATCCGGGGTTTTTTTCTAATGTCACAAGTAGCCTAATAATCTCAGGGTTTACTGCTTACACGATTCTTTTGTAGTTTGGTGTACTAAAGTGTTGTTCTAAAATAAACATTCACGAGTCTACCTTATTACTTCTTCTCACTGCTGATTCCTGATGGTTTAGAGGACAATTACACCGAGTCGCCCGCTGTCGTTTCAAAGAATAGTATACGGCGAGCGCGTCAAGCATAAATGCCTCGTCCACTTGGGGAGGCGCGCACGCAGTCAGAGAAGAAGAGATAAAAGCCCACCCACACTGACAATTGATTGGTTGACTTACCGAAACGGGCCAATCAGGATGCTCTCTCTCGCTCCCTCTCCCTCTCCTTCTCTGCCGTGCGCGCGCTACACGGTTTGGAACACAGTCTCTGTCTCGCATGCGCGCTCTTGCTCGCTCGCTCTATATTCCGGGAGATTTTAACTAATTTGCGGGCATCATGGAGCCGCTATTAATATGCGGGAGACTCCCGGAACTTCCGGGAGACTTGGGATGTCTGTAGGTACTCTCGCATATAGGCCTAATAGTCAATACGAATGGAATGTTATTATGTGTCATGGAACATTGCGCTCCCCAACTCGCGAAAGGTCAGATGTGCTCCATCTTTTGATGGATTCAAGGTTTTCTAAACAAAACTTATCATGTTAAGACACAGTGTCATTAGACACAATCCATGTCATTAGACACAATCCATGTCATTAGAATCAATGAATCAATGTAATTAGACACAACGTGCACACATGTGCAGGCCAATGCTTTTTTTTTTTTTTTTTTTTTTGCGGTATGTGACCGCGGTATTGCGGTAATGCGGTAACCGTCCCAGCCCTAGGCCAGACAATTGACCGGAGAGCACATGGCACAAGGACAAACATGAAAAGCCATGTGCTCACAACAAACCAGACTATACCCAACGCATGACAGACCGGGAATGTCAGAGCTGTCACCAACCCAAGATGTAACCCAAACAGAAGTGACAGAACTCTGACATTACCCCCCCTCTAAAGGGACGCCACCTGGCATCCCCAAAGAGAGACACCAAAAACAAGACCGGAACAAAACTGAAGGACAACCACATACAAGACAGGCAGATCAAAAAACAGAGACGAGGGAGGGAGGGGAGCCTGGGAAACTCGTGTGGGTAAAGATTCCTTGCAGAGGGCCAGGGCGGACCAGACAGTTCAGACAGCCAGGGCTGTATGGGCGACCAGGGCGGAGCAGGCGGCCATGGTGGAGACGATCCTTCGGACGGCCATGGTGGAGACGATCCTTCGGACGGCCATGGTGGAGACGACCCTTTGGTACAGGAACAGACACCGGCGCAGGAACAGTAACAGACACAGGCTCGGCGGCGGCCATCTTGTCCGGAGACACAGGCTCGGCGGCGGCCATCTTGTCCGGAGACACTGGCTCGGCAGACGTGACGTGAACAGTCTCTGGATTGGCAGAACCCATGTGTTTCCTCCATGCATACAGAACGGCCAATGCATAGAACGTGAAGACAGCCCCCTTGACCATGGCAGGACTGATGGTGGAAACGGTAGGCTCAGGAATAGCCTCCATGGCCATAACAGGGAGCTCTGCAAACACAGGACATGGGGGCTCGGGAACCACCGAGGTAAACTCCTCAGTTTACGACAGCGCGGCGATACAGCAGCCTCGTCGGCCACCACTGGGAGAGTGGACACCTCTGGGACAACTGGGTCAGGGACCACCAAAGTCGGGTCCTCCTGAAACACCGGGCCTGGGACCACCGAAGTCGGGTCCTCCTGGACCACCGGGCTTGGGACCACCGAAGTCGGGTCCTCCGGGACCACCGAAGTCGGGTCCTCCTGAACCACTGGGCTTGGGACCACCGAAGTTGGGTCCTCCTGAACCACCGGGCCTGAGACCACCAAAGTCGGGTCCTCCTGAACCACCGGGCCTGGGACCACCGAAGTTGGGGCCTCCGGGACCACCGGACTTAGGACCACCGGGCTTGGGACCACCGAAGTCGGGTCCTCCGGGACCACCGGGCTTGGGACCACCAAAGAAGGGTCCTCCAGGACCACCGGGCTTGGACCACCGAAATGGGGTCCTCCGGGACCACCGAAATGGGGTCCTCCGGGACCACCGGGCCTGGGACCACTGAAGTCAGGTCCTCCGGGACCACCGGGCTTGGGAACACCAAAGTCGGGTCCTCCTGAACCACTGGGCCTGGGACCACTGAAGTCGGGGCCTCCGGGACCACCGGGCCTGGGACCACCGAAGTCGGGGCCTCCGGGACCACCGGGCCTGGGACCACCGAAGTCGGGTCCTCCTGAACCACCGGACCTGGAACCACCGAAGTCGGGGCCTCCTGAATCACTGGGCCTGGGACCACCGAAGTCGGGGCCTCCAGGACCACCAGGCCTGGGACCACCGAAGTCGGGGCCTCCTGAACCACCGGGCCTGGGACCACCGAAGTCGGGTCCTCCTGAACCACCGGGCCTGGGACCACCGAAGTCGGGTCCTCCTGAACCACCGGGCCTGGGACCACCGAAGTCAGGGCCTCCGGGACCACCGGGCTTGGGGAAGCAACAGGAGCCCTCCTCCTCCTGCGCTGGCGAGTGCGAGGCGGTGTGGGAATAACGGCCTCTTGGGTGTCTGCAGCTCCTTCCTCCACCCCAGGATAGGAGGCAGATGGGTCTGACCTTTTCTTCCTCCTCCCTCTCCCCAAAGGGGTCATCGGAGGACCGGGGACTTGGCAGTTTGTGTGGTAAATGGGAGGTGGGCCAAGAGGCGGAAGACCACCCTCCCATCCGCGATGGTAAACATACCCCACAAACTGCCAGAATGATAGTATCCCGTGCATTCCCATCTCCCAGGCAGGCACTGGCTCATTAAGGCTGGTGTTGAATATGTCCTTGAGTACTGTGTCGCTGATGTTGAGCCCCTCCGCTACAAACACAAACTGGTGAGCAGACTCCTTCACACTGGCTCTCCCTTGATGGAGAGAAAGAAGTTTATCCTGTCAGAAGAATTGCGCGATAACTTCATTATTTATTTTTCCATCTGAATCATATCAGTGAGCTTTTGTGGGGTTTTACACATGCGCAGTAAAGGTGAATTCAGCGTTTTCAGGCGTTTTTCAAAAGTTTCTCATCCACACTGAAACGTCCGAAAACGCTTGAAAACGCTAGTGTGGACAGAGAGCGTTTATAAACGAAAACGCCGTTTTCAAATGTATCCGGATTAATGTAGACGTAGCCTCTGTCAGTCACATCTAATACTTTGTTAGACAGAACTGGTAAACAAACAAAGAAATTAAATGGTATGCGAAAAAGTAAAGCGATGCTTTTATATAATTTGTAACAGAAAAGGCAAACAATCAGGCTAAAATACTTACAGGCTTAAAATACTACATTTACCGTCAACATTCAGAAAATGCGCATCTACATCATTTAAACAAATCTCCGAATAATCTTTGCAGATTTAATGGAATCCAGCTGTGATATCTTCATTTTCACTGTGTGCTGTATGTAATATTAGGGTTACCTTGTCTTTATTTGAAAAAAATGTGATTACCAGTGCGCACGAACTTACCAGATTACTGAGTGCCCTGTTACATGTTTACTTCCTTTTTATTCACATATTCATGTATTTTTAAACAATTACTTTATTTGGGAAAAAATACTGTAATAGGTTTGCAGATTCAAGAAATTGCCATCTAAAGTATAAGCATGTTTATTTTAAGGATTTATTTTCTAATTAATTTTTCTAAAGATATCCGCATCGGCCATCAAAAAAACAAGATCGGTCGACCACTAGTATAAAAGCATTTCTGAAATTATTTGCATGCTACATGTATTCATGCACCCTCATAGTGTGATTATAATGAGATTTAGCGATTAAACTTACCCTCATACACAATACTTCAATCACTTGAATTTGAACTGTGTGAAACAGATGTTTGAATGTTATGGCTAGATGCTTAGCAACCGTCAGCCAATCACACTCCTCATATTGATGTGCTTTGGACCGTCAGAAATGGCACGCATTATCAATAGCCTGCATTTCAACATTTATGAGGAAATGTCGATTGGTGGACAGACGTTTCATTCTTACCTTTATAATCTTACCTTTATAATCTGAAAAGTCCATTCAGGATAAACTTGATGGTACAGCTGGCAGTAAAATATGTGAAGCGTGAGGCAAGATAGCCCAGATTTCTGTTTACCCGGGGTTTAGACAATATCAACTGTGAAAAGCCTTGTGTTATTATTTTGGCTGAGTTTTTGAATTGCTTGATATAGCCTGACTTGCATTAGAATAGTATAAAGAATATCATGAGGAATATTGACCTTGGGGATTCCTTTATGCTGATAAGGAAGTTTTTACTCCTCCTTGTCCCTCTGTTCTGTGCGTACACCGTTTGTAACACAATAACCATAACGCGTTGTTCATTATAAACGTGGGATTATGAATTATATTGAGAACGTCGTAGGCTACATAGAAAACATGCCGTAGTGTACCCTGAGTGTAAACAGCCGCATTCATCGTGAAGCGTGCTAGCGATTTACAAAGATTAATATAAATATTAATATAGGATGGATTTTTATCATTTTATGATGGTTGTGTACAGGCACTGCCAACACACACTTCAGTACAACCAACTTGTAAAAGTGCATGTGCCATTATATGACCCCTTTAATAAACAACATGATGCGATAAAAATCACAATTCATTAGTTGTTTGCAGTTGTTGTAAATTATTTTAATGGATTTGCAGTCATACACTTTTATTTTATTAATCAGGGGCCGTATTCACAAATAATTTTAAGGCTAAAAGTAGCTCCTAACTGTCGAATTTAGGAGCAACTCCTAAATATAATGGGCGTGTCACTCGTAACTTTAGGACTCCTAATTAATTCACGAAGCATTTTAGCCCTAAAAGTAGCACCTAAGCCTGGGACAGCTTAAAAGAAGTCGAGAGGACTCCTAACTCACTAAGACCTATTCACAAACCGCTTTTTGTGGCATTTCACGTCGCGATGTTTTGAAATGCGTATGCGGCGGCTACAGGAGCTTCCAATCGCGAGGGAACAATTTTGCATTGTAGGCATAACAAGGGATGCAATAACACCGCCACCAACAACAACCAAAACTAGGCTACTCATTGCATGTAAAAATTGTAACGTTTCATTGTGAATCAAATTAAAATGTTCTTCTCTTTGCAAACGTAGGCAGAGGCATATAGTGACAGATTAATTCAATAATGTTGCAAAGATATTGCATCAATCCATATTTTTCATTAGGCTACTAGGCTATTTGTTTTGCCTTACTCTTTATTAATTTAGGCTATTTATTCAGTTATTCATCATCTTCCATCCTTCGCACTACTTGGGTAGCGCACGCATTCTCAGACCTGTCACTCATCATCGTAGGGGAGGTGTTTGGAATCATTCCCGCGTTACAATCATCAGCCAATCAATGTGGTCACTTCAGTCAAGCTCGTGCATGAGTAATGACGTCATCCATAGCAACGAAGACTTACTCTTAGTTTAGGAGTTGTCATTTTTCTTTACTAAGAGTAGGTCTGAAAGGCGTTGTGAATAACTTTTAAGAGAAAACTCCTAGCTAAAATCATTTAGTGCGATTTAGGAGTACTCCTAGTGGTAAGATAAAATGCTTTGTGAATACGGCCCCAGATGGACAATTAAACATTTTCCTGTACTTTAGCTACAACTTCACATTTGAATTTTACTGTGAGATGGACAATTAAGAATCAAATCACTGAGTATGTGAAATTAGTGCGCTAATGTGTAACGCTAATGTGTGTGCAAAATTACAATGAGAGCCACATATCTCTGGGAATAAACCATACAGGGCCTTAAAAATGAACTTACCAAAAAAAAAAAAAAAAAGTTTGTTAACAACCAGAGATATTGAGGTATCTTTAATACTTGAGTTACAGGCATGCAGACTTTGGAAATATAATATTTGTGTTGCTCAGACAGGTGTGCTCTATGATTTAGAAGGAAACGAGATACATATCTTAGTTTCAACATTATTTGTTCTTCAGACATTCCTCTTTAAAAGAAAAAACTATCAGCTGTATGTAAAGTCAAGTCACCTTTTTTATACAGCGCTTTTTACAATACAGATTGTAGTAGATCTAGAAGAAAATAGCATCATAGTCCAGCTTAAGTAAGTTCAGTGATGCTTCTTTTCTGTTGTAAGAAAGTTATTAATTCAGTTTATTAAATATATAATCTGGATACGGCCCTGATCCGGCTGACTACATCATCCGTTGTGGTAATGTCAGCAATCATTGAACTGATGTGAATAATAGAAATTTATAATGTGTTATGTGAATGCTAGGTCAAAGAGATGTGTTTTTAGTCTAGCTTTGAACTGACAGAGTGTGTCTGCTTCCCGGACAATGTTAGGAAGACTGTTCCAAAGTTTTGGTGCTAAATAGGAGAAGGATCTGCCGCCAGCAGTTGATTTTGATATATTATCAACTGGCCGGATTTGAGATCGCAATAGACGTGAAGGACTATAATGAGTTAAGAGCTCGCTCAAGCACTGCGGAGCTAAACCATTTAGTGCTTTGTAAGTAATCAGCAATATTTTAAAATGTATATGATGTTTAATAGGGAGCCAGTGCAGTGTTGACAGAACCGGGCTAATATGGTCATACTTCCTGGTTCTGGTAAGAACTCGAGCTGCTGCGTTTTGGACCAGCTGTAGTTTGTTTATTAAGCATGCAGGGCAACCACCCAGTAGAGCATTACAATAATCTAGCCTGGTTTTATGGCTTTTGTGGTTTTACAGATGCTAGAAATGCGGCTTTCAAATGAAAGATTGGTATCAAAGAGCACACCCAGGTTCCTAACCGACGACCAAGACTTGGCAGAGCAGCCATCAAGTGTTAGACACTATTCTAGGTTACTACATGCAAAGGTTTTTTGTCCAATAGTTAGAAAATCTGTTTTTTTCCCTCAGAATTTAGTAGTAGGAAATTACTGGTCACACAATTTTTTATATAAGCTATGCATTCCATTAATTTTGTTGGGGCGAAATAAAGAGCGGAGTATCATCAGCATAACAGTGAAAACTAAAGCCATGCTTCCTTACAATATCTCCCAAGGGTAGCATGTACAGGGTTAAATAAGAACAAATAGCATAGATAAATACAATATAACCAAGTTACAAATAAAGTAAGGTCTAACTGTAGTATTCATTTCAGGTACAAAAATGTAATAATTATGACCGCCGCTAGCGTAGCTAGCGAAAGCGGGTCATATAGGGATTGTCAAAGTTTTATTTTTTATTTTTTTCGTCATCTACTGAATTTTTCGTCAACGATACCAGGGACACCGAAACACCGGGGAACATGAAATTTGGTGGGCATGTAGCCCCACTAGACTTTTACGGAAAAATTTCGTTTGGTCCCCGGGGGCCACTCCCCCCCCGCGCTGGGCCCCCCCAAACCCAAAAAATGCAGTTTTTCCTAAATAACTACCTGAACCGTGGAACCGAGAATGAAGAAATTTTTATGGTATGTTGCTCTTAAGGGCCCACATCAACCTAGCCCATAATCACTCATTTGTGATTTGCGCCCCTCCCATAAAAAATGAAAATGCAATATTATTCTGCTTTAATCGCCCCTATCTTCAGTTGAGATGTTCAGAACTGCACCATATTTCATGTGTATGATTAACTTGACATCCTCTGGGGGTATGCTAAGTTTCGTAGAATTTCATCCATGGGGGGGTATAAAATAAATTCATTTATGTGCACATTTAGTGACTGTACACTCATCGGCCTGTAGATGGTGGTGTTGAGCGAATGGTTGCTGGTTTAGGATGATACTGTCACTAAGGTTGCCAACTGTCCCGAATTAGGCGGGACGTCCCGTATTTTGGGCCTAATTTATTTGTCCCGTGCGTGACCTCCCGTGTCCCGTTTTTTGACAAGCTGATAAACCACTGACTGATACAACAGCAACAGCAGCAGTGCTGACCATGAGACTTGAGAATGATCACCGACACCTGTCATCATCCAATCACAGCTTTTTTTAATCACTGTTTTGAGACAAATCATTGTTCCTCTGCCATCTGGTCGCTTCCGCTTCAAGCCGGACTCGTCTCGCGCTAACGGTAATTTCCTTTCACTGTCCACATTTTGATTTCGGCTAATCAATTTTGGCGAATGCAAACAACGTGATTATTGTTCATGAGTCTAACATCCAGCCACGCAAGAAAACATGTAATCTACCTGAGGGAATAATATGCTCAAAAAACATTTCTGATTATTATTAATGTTTTAAAGCTTTTAGAAAGTACATAGAAAGCTTTTGTAACATTATCTTAACTGTCACTTTTGATTAATGTAATGCATCCTTGCTGAATAAAAGTAGGCAATTACTTTATTTTTTTTCCCTAAAAATAATCTTACTAACCCCAAACTTTTGAACTGTAAGCCTAGTGTATAATGTTAAAAAAGCTTTCTATTTTAGATAAATGCTGTTATTTTGAACTATGGTTTGTTTGTAATGTGACTTTTTTCATGTATGACATTAAAATTATTTTTAGAATTAAATACATAAATAGGTTAAGCAATACAAATGTGTTTATGTCTGATAACCTTTTAAACACAAACTTAACTGCAGACACTGAAATGACGTACACTGTGTGATACAGTACAAATATTTTGAGTGTCCCTCATTTTCCTATAAATAACCACGATTGTCCTGCATTTTCCTTTTCTGAAGTTGGCAACCCTAACTGTCACACACACACATGTAGGAATACAAACAAACGCAAGCATGCACACACACTGACATCCACACGCACAGACACACACCCATACACACACATACAAATCCACATGCACAGACACACACACACAAACACACACGCGCACACACATGTACGCACGCATACATACACGCACAGACACACACACACACACACAGACACACACATACACAAACACACACACACAGACTTACATGCACATACTACTACTTTTTTTAGGTATATACATAAACACGCAATACAGCCAAATTGCTCTACGTCATTTATTTTTGTGGAAAGCCAGTGCAGGCCTGAGCGGCGGTCATATTTTGTACCGCCATGCGGTACATCTAGTTAAATGTAAAATAACATTTGTGTTAACAAAACACAGCTTTTAACAAAGTTTAATCTAGGGCTTGGTACCGAGTTCGATACTTTTTAGGTAGGCTACCGACCGAATTGCCTCGATACTATCGAGTATCGAAAAATGACTTGTTTTTCGGTACCAGATTTCGATACCTAAGGGGTTAACTCGTCGACGTCAGTGCTCAAACAAATACATATGAAATGCACAACAAACCACCTAAAGTCGCTCACGCACATACACGCAAACTCTACACACACAAGACGCGCGGAACTCTCCGCGCACATACTCATATGAGACGCGAAGTCGCGAAAACACACACACACACACACAAACTCGCGCACATACTCATATGAGACACGTGCGCGCACTCACAAACTCTCCGCGCACATACTCAGTGAGACGCGAGCACACATAGAAAAGTCGATCAAAAGTGTGGCTACATTTCTCCAGGCTCGATGCCAACAGTGCGCGATGCAGTATTTGCGGTAAAATAATTGCTGCAAAGACGATACCGAGACAGATATGATGAAGCCCTTGACAGTGCACGGAGTAAACATAAGAGCAGAAAGTTGCTCCGTCTTCGACTGGTTAATGAAAAGATGTTGATCACTCTGACTGTGTTTATATTGCAATAATGACCTACTGAATGTACACTGCCGTTCAAAAATGTGTTGGTTAGTCAGAATTTTTTTTCAGTAAGGATGCATTAAAGTGATCAAAAATGACCTTAAAACATGTGTAATGTTACAAAAGATTTCTGTTTCAAATAAATGCTGTTCTTTTGAAATTTGTATTCATCAAAGAATCATGAAAAAATGTATCTCAGTTTCCAAAATATTAAGCAGCAAACTGTTTTCATATTTCTGAAGGATCACGTGACACTGAAGTAATGATTTTGAAAATTCAGCATTTGACCTCACAGGAATAAATTACATTCTGAAATATATTCAAATAAGATTTTAAATTGTAATACTATTTCACAATGTTACAAGTTCTACTGTAATTTTGATCAAACAAATTCAGCTTTGGTGAGCATGAGCTCTTTATAAAAAAAAATGTCTTCCTTTGTGCACTGGCTAAGGAGCATGAGTCAAACTGAAAAAATAAAACCAAAGTTTTTCTGAGGTAATGTGTTATCAGTGGTTCTCAACTCCAGTCCTCGGGACCCACTGCTCTGCACATTTTGTATGTCTCCCTTATTTAACACACTTGAACCAGATCATCAGCTCGTTAAGAGAGACTCCATGAACTGAACTGAGTGTCAGATAAGAGAGACATACAAAATGTGCAGAGCAGTGGGTCCCGAGGACTGGAGTTGAGAACCACTGGGTTATGTAATATTGTTAAAATGGATTTCATACAATTGGTATCGAAAAAAGTATCATTCAGGAACCGGTATCGAAATCAAGGTATCGGTATCGGTATTGGTATCGAAATTTTTTGAACGATACCCAGCCCTAGTTTAATCTATATTAAAATTATACAGTATTTTAATATAGAGTAAAGTGTGTTAAAGCTGTGTTTTGTTGTTTAACATGACTGACACAGACAGCAGCAGGCATTTATGAGCCGCTGTCACTTTAAGAGCAAATGCACGGATCCAGTAGAAGGACACATCCGATTTCTTTCTCAACTGTTTGCGTTCACTTAAGACATAACTCACTGTGCATACAAGAATACTTGTTGAGACGGGTATTTCAACATAATTTTGTATGTGTGTCCATCCAAGTGCAAGGAGAAGTGAAAGAGGCATCAATTCGGAGTTTGCGCGCTATCTGAAACATGCCTTTGTGTGTGTGTGTGTGTGTGCATGCACTTTGGGTGTGTGCGGCTGTGAACAGATAACAGCATGCGAGTACCAAATTAAATACTCTTTTGACTCTTATAGCGCTGGAATGCTTTAAAATCTATTGAATGTGTAAACTGGCAAGATAAAAAACAAATTGTAAACTTTCACTCTATAGGCTAGTGGTTAAACTTGCAATTCATCCGCGAATCACATGCGTGCCGAACCACGGATCAACTATGATCCGTTGAACCCTTATTGGTTATCTTAAAGGGGTCATATAATGGAATGCACTTTTACAAGTTAATTTTACTGAAGTGTGTGTTGGCAGTGCCTGTACACAACCATCATGAAATGATAAAAATCCATTCAGTGTTTTTTTTTTAATCTTCTTGTATGTTTTCCCCCGTCTCAAATCAAGCGTTTGACCGTGTGACGTCACACGGTCGGACGCCCCTCCCACGATTGTTGATTGACAGCAGCGTTTCAACACAGACCCGCCCTTGCTCGTGAGCGAGCTGTCAATCATAGTCCGCACGGACCGGCGCGGTCATTGTTGATACCAAGCGTGCCGCACAAGCCCTGAAAAGTGAAGCCAATACGTCTCGATCGAAATCTTAGTGCTTCAGCCCTGACAGTTGTACCTAACACTGCATAAATAATGTTACGCATCACTGACAAGCCTACATTTACCGAAAAAAAGTTTTTCATGACCATTAGCTGTAACATCAATCTGTCAATGAACTAACGTATACATCAGTAAACACATCGCGTTCGTATCTCACTACTCTACCCTGCCAGTACACACAAAGATCGATCAAAGTGACATTAGGTTAACCAACCATTCAGAAACGTCCTGTTTTCGGACTTCGGTTCAAATTGATACGGTTGCACAGATGTTTCCTCAGAGACTCCCGCTGCCATTCTTCAAAATATACCCTCAACTGCTGTCAAGGCAACACTCCATGTGTGTTGTTGTGTCAAAACCAAGCGGCAACCTCCCCGTCTCTCTCTTGAAACCAACACGGAAGTGAGTTAAACTGCAATTCACTGACTGGCCGCTTGGCCTGGCTGCAGAAGTGAGTCAAATCTGTATCTCCCCCATGTTAAAATTACCAACTTTACAGCAGAAAAAAACATGTTTACAGCCTGGATCTCTCTGTGGCTTTGGTCTACAGCTAATTTTGCCCTTCATAACAACTGTGAGGGGGGTGAATTTTTTTATAACTCATCCGTTTAGTTGATTAATATTTAAATTTAAGGGTGTGGCCACTTGAGTGACAGGTGGATTCCCGCTGATGTCAATGCTAGCCGTTTGTCTGTGTCACAGTGTCTGGTTTGTGTATTCCTGGTGTCCACTAGAGGTCCTCTTCCCCACGGTGTCATCCACATTCATGAACTGCATTCCCCACAATTCCTGTCTGTCACTGAGTGTTCATTGTGTTCAGCTGTTCCATGTCATCATTGTTCCCAGCTGTTCCCTGTTTCATTGTTAGTTCTGTGTGTGTATATATACCCTGGTTGTTTCAGTGTTTGTCACGGAGTCCTTGCTTAATGTCCACCACTTCCGAAGTCTGTTACCTGTTTCGAATGCGCATGCGTCGCGTCTGAGCGCGTTGTTGTCTTTGGAGCTCCATCGATTGATTTATAATTCTTGATTTCTCTTTAAACTCACTTACAACGAACATTTTCTACTTTTCCTCACCTCATAGTTATAACGCGGATTGTTGAGCAGACGCGTCTCAAGCCTTGTGATCCAACGCTGGATACTCTTATAGGTTACGTCCGTGGATCACGGCTGAACGCGTCTTCTCCGCACTCATTTAAGTTACAAACAAACATTTTTTCGCCTATCGTGCGTCTACTCTACACCCGTACCACTGAAAAGACGGATTATATCCAAGACTTAAGCCATAAATTAGTATTAATATTGATAGCACCACTGGTAGTGTCGTTGCTAACTTAACTTACTGTCCATCTGTTAAAATGGCGAATATATCAAATGTAAGTAGTCTACCTTTTGGTGCAGGTGAGGACACATTTGAGCTGCACGCGGTGCAGTCTGAGCTGGAAGCTGTTGAGAAACAGATCCACGACCTTTTAGTAAGAAAAGCCGAGCTAATAGACCGGCGTTTGGCTCTCGAAACATCACGTGCCGAGGCACACAAATCAGAGATTAATGTTACTAACCCGCTGACTCCGACCTCGTCTACTCCGTGCGTTCCTCAACATCGGTCCCGAACGTCGAGGTCGCGATCAGCCATGGTCTCGTTCACTCCGGCTCCAACATGCCATCACGAAGCCTGGATTTTTCCGCAGCGGAAGTCGCGAGTCAGGTCTAGACCAAGAAAACTCTCTCCGACCCTCCCGGCTTTCGAGATATCCACACAAAACCGCTTCTCCCCTCTTCGCGAAACAGAACGCGATGCTGTGATCATCGGCGATTCCATCGTTCGACACGTACACGTTACGTTAAATAAAAGTAAGGTGCATAGTCACTGCTTTCCTGGTGCTCGTGTTTCTGAAATCGCTGCTCACGTTCCCGAGATTCTGAACGAGCGCGTCGGAACCGTTGTCCTGCACGCGGGAGGGGCCGACATCAGGCTGTGCCAGACGGAGGTTCTGAAGAAAGACTTCAGGAATCTGATCGATACGGTACGCAGCACATCGCCTGATATAACGATTATTGTGTCAGGACCGCTTCCCACATACCGACTAGGTCATGAAAAGTTTAGTAGATTATTCGCACTAAATGAATGGTTAATGTCATGGTGCACTGAGCAGAAACTTCTCTTTGTAAATAATTGGAATCTGTTTTGGGAGCGTCCTAGGCTTTACCGTGCTGATGGCTTACACCCAAGCAGATTCGGATCGGATCTTCTGTCAGATAACATCTCCAAAATGTTAAATACCTTTTGACTAGTAAACAAAAGTCCAAATCATAGTCTCTGCTGCACCAATTTAACTGATATAAATAGTGTAGAACATTGCATAGAAACTGTGTCTATTCCTCGTTTAGTGAGATCAAATCAGAAATCTACTGCAGGATCTAGAAAAAATCTAATTGTTATTAAACCAGAAAATGTTGCTATTGGTAATCAAAAACAATTTTTAAAGCTAGGTCTTCTAAACATTAGATCACTCACACCTAAGGCAGTTATTGTAAATGAAATAGTCACAGATAATAGCTTCGATGTACTTTGCCTTACTGAAACCTGGCTTAAACCAAATGATTATTTTGGTTTAAATGAGTCTACTCCAGCAGGATACTCCTATAAGCACGAGCCCCGTCTGAATGGTCGTGGCGGCGGTGTTGCAACAATCTATAGAGATTTTCTCAATGTTACTCAGAAAACGGGTTATAAGTTTATTACATTTGAAGTACTTGTACTAAATGTTACGCTCTTAGATGTTCGAAAAACATCCCTATTATCTCTAGCCTTGGCTACCGTATATAGACCGCCTGGGCCTTACGCTGATTTCCTAAAAGAGTTTGCAGATTTTCTCTCAGACCTATTAGTTAACTTCGATAAAGCATTAATTGTTGGAGACTTTAATATCCATGTAGATAATCAAAATGATGCGTTAGGGGCTGCGTTTACAGATTTATTAAACTCCTTTGGGGTCAAGCAAAACATTACCGGACCGACTCATCGATTTAATCATACACTCGATTTAATTATATCACATGGAACCGATACAACCGATATAGATATCATTCCACAAAGTGACGATGTCACTGACCATTACATGGTAACTTGCATATTACGTACTCCTGTAATATATCATGCTGCGCCGCGTTATCGATTAGGCAGAACAATCCTTCCATCCACCATAGATAATTTTTCAAACAGCTTATCGGATCTGTCTCAGCTGCTCAGTGAACCCAAACAAACAGATGAACTTGAGGAATTAACTAGCACTATGAGCACCATTCTCTCTGGATCATTGGATATTGTTGCGCCCATTAGATTAAAAAAGGTCAGAGAGAAAAGTAAAGCACCATGGTACAACAATACTACGCGTGTTCTAAAGAGAGAAACCCGTAATTTAGAGCGTAAATGGAAACAAACCAACTTAGAGGTTTTTAGAATCGCATGGAAAGACAGTATGTCACGTTATAAAAAGGCCCTAAAAGCGGCCAGGGCTGAGCATCTACGCAAACTAATAGAAAACAACCATAACAATCCTAAGTTCTTATTTAACACCGTGGCGAGACTAACAAATAAACAGATGTCTCCTGAACAAAATATTCCATTACAGTTTAGTAGTAATGATTTCATGAAGTTCTTCACTGAGAAAATAGAAAACATCAGAACCACAATTGTAAACGTTCAATCCTCAATCGCACCTTATAATTCAGCCTCAATTATCACCCCGCAAGAACAATTACAGTGCTTCACAACTATAGAACAAAAAGAGTTAAATAAACTTTTTACTTCATCTAAAACAACAACATGTTTACTAGATCCTATACCTACTAAGTTATTGAAAGAAGTGTTACCTGTAGTGGAAGAGCCTCTCCTCAATATTATTAACTCGTCTTTATCTTTAGGTTATGTTCCAAGAACATTTAAACTGGCAGTTATAAAACCTCTCATTAAGAAACCACAATTAGATCCGAATAATCTAGTAAATTATAGACCCATTTCAAATCTACCTTTTATGTCTAAAATACTAGAAAAAGTTGTGTCCGCTCAACTGGGCTCTTTCTTACAAGAAAATGACATCTATGAAAAGTTTCAGTCTGGATTTAGGCCGCACCATAGCACTGAAACTGCGCTCGTTAAAATCACAAATGATTTACTTTTAGCTTCTGACCAAGGCTGTATCTCAATATTAGTTTTACTTGATCTTAGTGCTGCGTTTGATACTATAGATCACACAATACTCTTAGATCGACTACAAAATTATACTGGTGTTCAAGGACAAGCATTAAGCTGGTTTAGATCGTATTTATCTGACCGCTACCATTTTGTTTATTTAAATGGAGAAAAATCTATCATAACTCCAGTAAACTATGGAGTGCCGCAGGGATCTGTGTTAGGCCCTCTATTATTCTCAATATATATGCTGCCACTTGGAAATATTATAAGGAAACATGGAATTAGTTTCCATTGTTATGCTGATGACACTCAAATCTATATTTCATCACGGCCAGATG
The DNA here is from genome assembly GCA_022828995.1 of Vimba vimba. Lineage (NCBI taxonomy): Eukaryota > Metazoa > Chordata > Actinopteri > Cypriniformes > Leuciscidae > Vimba > Vimba vimba. The sequence goes on from CM040818.1 coordinate 61,044,439, forward strand.
AAAACGCTAAATTATCCAAATTGACAGAGTGTGTTAAAGATATAAAAGATTGGATGACGCATAATTTTCTTTTATTAAATCCAGACAAGACAGAGGTACTACTTATCGGTTCAAAAAACCACCCACAAAACCTCTCACAATACAACTTTAACATAGTAGGATGTCCTGTTACTTCATCCTCTACAGTAAAAGACCTGGGTGTTATATTAGACTGCAACCTGTCTTTTGAAAATCATATTTCATATGTTACAAGAACAGCCTTTTTCCACCTTAGAAACATTGCTAAGCTACGTAATATGCTATCAGTTTCTGACGCAGAAAAGTTAGTTCATGCATTCATGACCTCGAGACTAGATTACTGTAATGCGTTATTAGCCGGTTGTCCTGCATCCTCAATAAACAAGCTACAGTTAGTCCAAAATGCCGCCGCTAGAGTTCTAACTAGATCAAGAAAATATGATCATATAACACCGATTTTATCATCCCTACATTGGTTACCTATAAAGTCCCGTATTAATTACAAGGTATTGCTACTGACTTATAAAGCCCTAAACGGCTTAGCTCCAGTCTATTTAACGGATCTTCTATCGCCCTATAATCCATCGCGCTCTTTAAGGTCACTAAATTCGAGGCTTTTGGTCATACCTAGGATATCTAGGTCCACCAAAGGAGGGAGAGCATTTTCACATTTAGCACCAAAACTCTGGAACAGTCTTCCGGATACTGTTCGTTGCTCAGACTCGCTCTCCCAGTTTAAAACTAGATTAAAGACGCATCTCTTTAGCCAGGCATTCATATAATACTTTTAATCCTACAGTTAAATCCGACCTCTAGTTCATAAACGCCAGAGGAGAACTGGCCCCCGACTGAGCCCGGGTTCTCCCAAGGTTTTTTTTTTCTCCATTAGGTCACCTGATGGAGTTTTTCGGTTCCTTGCCACTGTTGCCTTTGGCTTGCTCAGTTGGGGATATTGAATTTAATTAATCAATCAACGATACTATTGATCAGCATTACCAAACGTAGACGTTCCACTAGAAACAAACATTGATGTATTGTTCTAATTTATTACTGTGAAGCTGCTTTGATACAACCTGTGTTGTGAAAAGCGCTATATAAATAAACTTGACTTGACTTGACTTGACTATATACCTTTTATGTTTTGGATTGCCTTTTTGGATTTGACCTTTGCCTGGACCTAGTTGTGAGTACGGATTTTCCCTTAAATAAAACACTGCTATTGGATCCCCTGTTTCCCGTGTGTGGTATCGTGACAGAAGGACTCCGTCACAGAAGGATCCAGCGGTATGTTTTCGGGCTTCTCTTCCCCGGCCGCCGAGCGGGAGAGGAGAGATTTGTTTAGGGGAACCCGTCTGGTAGTTTTCCGTGGGACCCGTGGAGGTCGCGGAGGACTGGTGGGTCGAGGGGGAGTCCAGCACCGCTCTCCACCATGGCCCCCCTTCGACTCTGGGATGGTGGAGGATCAAGTGGTGCCACCGTCTCGCCGTCGCGGACGGAGAGGGGACAAGATGGCTGCCGCCGAGCCTGTGTCTTCAGACAAGATGGCCGCCGCCGAGCCTGTTCACGTTACATTTTCCGAGCCTGTGTCTTCGGACAAGATGGCCACCGCCAAGCCTGGGTCTTTGGACAAGATGGCCGCTGCCGAGCCGGAGCCAGTGTCTGTTCCTGAGCCGGAGCCAGTGTCTGTTCCTGAGCCGGAGCCAGTGTCTGTTCCTGAGCCGGAGCCAGTGTCTGTTCCTGAGCCGGAGCCAGTGTCTGTTCCTGAGCCGGAGCCAGTGTCTGTTCCTGAGCCGGAGCCAGTGTCTGTTCCTGAGCCGGAGCCAGTGTCTGTTCCTGAGCCGGAGCCAGTGTCTGTTCCTGAGCCGGAGCCAGTGTCTGTTCCTGAGCCGGAGCCAGTGTCTGTTCCTGAGCCGGAGCCAGTGTCTGTTCCTGAGCCGGAGCCAGTGTCTGTTCCTGAGCCGGAGCCAGTGTCTGTTCCTGAGCCGGAGCCAGTGTCTGTTCCTGAGGCGGAGCCAGTGTCTGTTCCTGAGGCGGAGCCTGTTCCTGAGCCGGAGCCGGTGTCTGTTCCTGAGCCGGAGCCTGTTCCTGAGCCGGAGCCTGTTCCTGAGCCGGAGCCAGTGTCTGTTCCTGAGCCAGTGTCTGTTCCTGAGCCAGTGTCTGTTCCTGAGCCAGTGTCTGTTCCTGAGCCAGTGTCTGTTCCTGAGCCAGTGTCTGTTCCTGAGCCAGTGTCTGTTCCTGAGCCTGTGTCTGTTCCTGAGCCTGTGTCTGTTCCTGAGCCTGTGTCTGTTCCTGAGCCTGTGTCTGTTCCTGAGCCTGTGTCTGTTCCTGAGCCTGTGTCTGTTCCTGAGCCTGTGTCTGTTCCTGAGCCTGTGTCTGTTCCTGAGCCTGTGTCTGTTCCTGAGCCTGTGTCTGTTCCTGAGCCTGTGTCTGTTCCTGAGCCTGTGTCTGTTCCTGAGCCTGTGTCTGTTCCTGAGCCTGTGTCTGTTCCTGAGCCTGTGTCTGTTCCTGAGCCTGTGTCTGTTCCTGAGCCTGTGTCTGTTCCTGAGCCTGTGTCTGTTCCTGAGCCTGTGTCTGTTCCTGAGCCTGTGTCTGTTCCTGAGCCTGTGTCTGTTCCTGAGCCTGTGTCTGTTCCTGAGCCTGTGTCTGTTCCTGAGCCTGTGTCTGTTCCTGAGCCTGTGTCTGTTCCTGAGCCTGTGTCTGTGTCTGTGTCTGTGTTTGTGTCTGTTTCTGAACCTGAGCCTGTGGTGCCAGTTCCAGTGCCTGAGCCTGTGGTGCCAGTTCCAGTGCCTGAGCCGGTGGTGCCAGTTCCAGTGCCTGAGCCGGTGGTGCCAGTTCCAGTGCCTGAGCCGGTGGTGCCAGTTCCAGTGCCTGAGCCGGTGGTGCCAGTTCCAGTGCCTGAGCGGGTGGTACCAGTTCCAGTGCCTGAGCCGTTGGTGCCAGTTCCTGAGCCATTGGTGTCTGTTCCAGTTCCTGCGCCGTGGCCGCCCGAGGGGTCTTCACCGCTGTGGCCGCCCGATGGACTGTTGTCTCCGCCCTGGCCGCCCGAGGGAAAGTCTCCGCCCTGGCCGCCCGATGGACTGTTGTCTCAGCCCTGGCCGCCCGATGGGTCGTCTTCGCCCTGGCCGCCCGAGGGGTTTTCTCCGCCCTGGCCGCCCGATGGACTGTTGTCTCCGCCCGAGGGAAAGTCTCCGCCCTGGCCGCCCGATGGTTCGTCTTCGCCATGGCCGATAAAGAGTGACTGACATGTATGCACATAAATCACTGTCACACACAAACACTCTCGAAGTAATACACAGTCTCACTTGTAGCCATGTATTTTAACTATTAAAATATTTCAAAGGGCAAAAACAGGAACTTTTAATTGGCTTTACATCATCAGCTAACTCGAAAAGACGAGGTGACTTCAGATAGCCAGGCTCATATCTATGGCCAGGCTCCTCAGCTCCACTCACGCCCCGCCTGTTTGCCTATTTTCTGTTATCCGGGAGTGACGCAAGGCCAATATGGCGACGGATGGCTCCGCCCACTTTAGGCTTCTTCTTCTTTCGTGTGTCGTCATCAAATGTCCAGCTCAGTAGAACTCAGCCACGTTCTCATCTCAGGTCCCACGTCGAAGAGGCCGGCCTCTGAGGGTGGTTTATACAGTGGACAGATGGTGATTATGTGCTCAGCAGTCTGCTCTGGCTCCCCACACTCACACACTGCTCTGTCCTCCAGGCCCCACTTCCTCATCGATGCTTTGTAACGTCCAACCCCAGTTCGCAGGCGGTTTAGCAGAGTCCATTGCCGGCGTGGCAGATCCTCTCCTTCAAGACCGCCTCCAGGGTCATAGATGTAACGGTGGATTCGTGAGGGCCCTGCCGACTCCCACTCCTGCTTCCAGGCTGCCGCAAGCCATGCCTCTGTAGACAGGTCCTCAGGGATGGACCTGAGCAGGTCTTGTGCCGCCTTGTTGTACGGGTGGCGGGACTTCAGTCTATGAGGAGGCAGTGCTGTTGTGGTGGTATTGTGCAGGATATGCCAATTGTATCTTTGGGCTTTCCTTGCAAGAGCGAGGGTAGCAGCCTCTCGTCGGAGGCCGGCCGGGGCAATTCCCGCTAGTGTTGGCAGATGGTAGACAGGGGTAGATTTCAGGCAGCCAGTTATAGTCCGAAGGGCGGTGTTTATGGCAGTGTCGACTTTCCTGGCGTGTGGGCTTCTGCACCAGGCTGGGGCACAGTATTCAGCTGTGGAAAAGACAAGAGCTACTGTCGATATTCGAAGCACCTTGGCAGTTGCACCCCAGCTAGTACCAGCGAGACGTCGAATTATTGCGACCCTTGATGACACTTTGGCCGTCGCTTCTTCAAGATGTTGTTTGAATGTTAGAGATCTATCCAGGCGTACGCCAAGGTACCGTGGGGCTTGCTGGAACTCAAGGCGCTTGTTATTAACGAATATGTCCAGTTCCCGTCTGGCCTCACTGTTGTTCAGGTGGTAAGCTGCTGCAACTGTCTTGCCGATGCTGAGCTGTAAACACCACTCACGCAGGTAGGCTGCCAAGGTGTCCATGTCCTGGTTTAGGCTGGCCTGCATCTGCTCCCATGTTTGTTGTCTCGTCATAATGGCCAGGTCGTCAGCGTAACCATATTTCCGGGATGTTAGGCTTCAAAAATGCTCTTCAGAAACCTACGGGTGACGTCACGGACACTACGTCCATATTTTTTTACAGTCTATGGTCAAAACCCACAGAACAGAGGGGCGGGGCGAGCAAAGCTCATTATCATTTAAAGACACATGCACTTAAACGGCATGCTGAAAACAGAGCTGTTTTTGACCAGGTAAAATGAGTGTTTTCTTACAATACTAATGAGAATTTTTAATTAAAGTGTATTACAAACTTTTAATTTAGACCCTAAAGAATCATATTAGCTTGTACAAAAATGGCATTATATGACCCCTTTAAGTTAAACAGTAAGGAGAAAATAGAATGTGTATCAGTATGTGGATCCGTGCGTCAGCTCTTAAAGTAACAGCTTGGGGTGGGTGAAGATCTTATATCATGATAGTTATATTTCACATTAACAATATAGGCTATTTCACAGTATAGTTATTTTTGTTTTAAGTAAGGTTTTTATGATATCAAAAAATGTTATACCATTGAATATTGTCACCATGTTCAATATCACAAAAAACTTAAAATCGCTTACGTAAAAAAACTTAAGCTCTCAAGCTTACCGAAGACAAGTAAACAGTGATAAAGAAATAACAAAGAAACTAATTACAAGCATATAGGAAAACAAACTACAATAGAACAAAGACACAAATTAAATAGACCTACCTTAAAAACTTCAAGAACTAGAAATAAGAAATACCACATAAATTGTATAAATAATCAAATGTATTAATAAAACTACATAGCCTTCACTGTGTGAATGAAATCTACATTAATTATTATTAAAGTTACAAAAGTGATTCAGTCAAGAGCAGTGAGAGATTTTCTCTTTTTTGTTGTTTGATTAACATTAATAATGACAGCAGATAAATTTGGATTAATTCTTTACGTTCACTTAAGACATCAATGACTGTTGACGTGCAAACAGCACTCAGTTCAGTTCTCACGCGAGATGAGCAGCGACTTCACGCTAGTCATGTCTGACAGCACACGCATATAGCCAAATGATGAACTGATGTGAAGAACTGGTTTGTAGAAAATACCTATCTTATTTTGGATGGACAAAAACAGAGACATATTTTCTTCCATCTAGCCTATCTTTCTGAGTAAGGGACTCATTTTCACAGAAGAGTCTCATTCACGAAATGCAAGTCTTTGTACACACAACTTCTGTTCACAATACTTGTGATCTGCGTGCAATTGCAGAGTTTTGAGGTACATTTATAAACACTGCAGTCGGATTCAATGCATTTGGATTTATGAAAATCTGAAGTTTGATTTTTACATTTCTCAAAAAGCCAATGAATCAAAGAACTAAGCAGAAACTGGGATGTGGGAGGAGGGAGCTGATGAATTTGATGATGGATATGGTAGCTGGAATATGAAAAATAAAATGAAAATCTAAGAAGGGAAATACTGAGAACATGGCATTTGGTTACTAATTGTACTGATAGCTTTTTATTGATAAATAAATAAATAAATACATTAACAACTCTAATGAATTCCAATAGTTTTATCAGAGTTTATCTGAAACCTTGAAAAAATATATGCTTTTTTAAAATATTACAGAGATAGTTATACATTACATGTTATATATATATATATATATATATATATATATATATATATATATATATATATATATATATATATATATATATATATATATATATATATATTTTACAATGGTATTCAGTAGAGAATGAGGTTGACATGTAGCTAGAAAATACTTGGTAGATCATTAAGTTCCCCAATTACCCAATTGCGCATACAATGCAAACATGCAATACATTGATGAATTTAGAGAAATGCCCTTTGATTTACAGATTAAACTAATCATAAAATATAATTGTTAATTTTCATAATAGATAACAAATGACAGAAAGTACTATGACTAGGCATGGTTCAGCCTGTTCTGAAGGAATAGAAGCTGAAATTCAATGTATTGTCGTTTCAAGGTCTAGTTTCCGTAGGCATCCTTCATTTGAGCAACATTGAGACCTGTCTGAACCAGTTATTGTGGGATTATGGTCAATCAAACCACGGAACCAGAAGTGACACAGCAACTAGAACTACAGCGGTCAACACACTGATCTTGCTGCTGACTTCAGCTGATGAAAATACTGCATTACAAAGAAAGAAGAGCAGAACAAACAACATTTATAAATATTTGTCATTCACGGTCAATGTGGAGTTTATCTAAAGCACATCTTTATTTACATGACGGTATTATCAAAGTATAAACACTAATATGAGCAGACGGTATTTTCCTATAGTACAAAATTAAAGTGCAACGCTTACCTGTGCCATTTATCACAATTTCATTTGTGAAGATCTGGAAGGGTAACGAGTTGTTTCTGGCTGCTCGAACAATAGTGTTCACTATCTGGTTGCTGCTGGGGAGAGCGGTGTTCGCTGCAAATGTAAGATCCATGGAGTTTCGGATCGAGGGTACACTCCTTGTTTTTACACTGGCATCACTATAGAGAGTTTCAAATCAAAATTCATTAATTAAAACTGAATGCTATATGTCAAAAGTTGTATTCAAGAACACGCAAGCATACACACATATGCATACCTGAAGTTGTTTACGGTTATGATGCTGAATGATGCAGGGAAATCAGCAAAGAAAAACGGTTCAAGCTGTAAAACAAGGTTCGTTTCAACAAAATTAGTTTTTTTTTTCATAGCATGTTACCCAAAATTCTTCACACTTCACACTTACCCCTGTTTTTATCATCGTAGCCCTCAGTTGAAATTCAGTTGAACTTTTACTTGAAAGAGCAGCCACAAAGGTTCCATTAGTCAGGATGGTCACTGGAATTATCTGCAGTGATTCTACAAAGGATTAAAAAGTAGAAAACAGTGTATCAGGTGGATTTTTCAAGAGATGTTAACATCGAAGAACTCAAATTTCATGTCAACTGTAATTTATTAATAACTTACTGATAACAGCAATAGAGGTCACATCAATAATAAGGTTAAAGCCTGAGTTTGGATTTGTAGCTGCTTCTTTTAGCGTCTGCACTATTTCACTGTTGCTGGGGATGGGTTCATTGGAGATTTGGTCAAACACTAATTCAAGCTCTGCCTGGACATTTTGTTCTGCCCGGGTTTTGCTAACAGATCTGAAAGGAAACACATACAGTTTACATCTGGCAGTGTGGAAGACATGAGGATTTTGTATTTTATATTTTTTGTCTTTTATATGTTCAGTAAAAAAAAAAAAAAAACCCACTTGAAAGCAATCACAACAACTCTGATGAAAAGAGGTCCATACTTCAGTTTATATACTTTGTTACACTGTGGAAGAGTCAGATTTGGCAATGTTATTAAATATTGTGTCATAATAAAATAATTTATGTATTACATTTTAATTACATTTTGGTTGCTTAAAACTCACCTGAGTTTCAACTTGTTGTGCTAGGTTCTTAAATGCCTCGCTTGCCGTATTTCCTAGATCTGAAGTGAAAACTACAAAAATTATCATCTCTATGGTTACAACTGGTGGAGGGCGTGTTGGAACTGCTGTTGTGGTGGTTGTTGTTGTGGTGGTGGTGGTTGTTGTTGGTGTTATTTTTGTTGTGGTTGTTGTTGGTGGTGTTGTGGTTGTTCTTGTTGTTGGTGGTGTTGTGGTGGTTGTTGTTGGTGTTATTTTTGTTGTTGGTGGTGTTGTGGTTGTTCTTGTTGTTGGTGGTGTTGTGGTGGTTGTTGTTGGTGTTATGGTTGTTCTTGTTGTTTGTGGTGTTGTTGTGGTTGTGGCTGTTGTTGGTGGTGTTGTTGTTGTTGTTGTTGGTGGTGGTGGTGGTGTTGTTGTTGGTAGTGGTGGTGGTGTTGTGGTTGTGGCTGTTGTTGGTGGTGGTGTTGTTGTTGTTGTTGGTGGTGGTGTTGTTGTTGGTGGTAGTGGTGGTGGTGTTGTGGTTGTGGCTGTTGTTGGTGGTGGTGTTGTTGTTGGTGGTGGTGTTGTTGTTGGTGGTGGTGGTGTTGTGGTTGTGGCTGTTGTTGGTGGTGTTGTTGTTGTTGTTGGTGGTGGTGGTGATGTTGTTGTTGGTAGTGGTGGTGGTGTTGTGGTTGTGGCTGTTGTTGGTGGTGGTGTTGTTGGTGGTGGTGTTGTTGTTGGTAGTGGTGGTGGTGTTGTGGTTGTGGCTGTTGTTGTTGGTGGTGGTGTTGTTGTTGTTGTTGGTGGTGGTGTTGTTGTTGGTAGTGGTGGTGGTGTTGTGGTTGTGGCTGTTGTTGGTGGTGTTGTCATCGTTGTTTGATTGTTGGTCAGTCTGACTGTGACTGTAGTTGTGAGCGGTGCTGTTGTTTTAAGCAAAGGCTTGGTTGTTGTGTTGGTGAGTTGGTTTGTTGCATTAGATGGGGTAGTACTTGAAGATATAGAGTAGTCTGTAGTTGTTGTATGTTGGGTTGTAGATGTAGTTATAATCTGTGTTTTAGTTGTAGGTTTCAATGTATTTACTGTTGGCTGGATTGTAGCTATGGTGAGTTGGGTTGGTGTTTTAGATGGGGTTATAGCTGAAGATGTAGACTGGGTTGCAGTTGTTGCCAGTGTAGTTATTACCTGGTTTGTAGTTGTTATGGGTGGTGAAATAGTTATATTTGGCTGGGAAGAAGCGATAGTCTGTCTTGTAGTTTGAAGTGTAGGCTGAGTTGCAGTAATTTTAGGTGAGGTAAAGGCTAAAATTGTTGGTTGGACTGTAGTAGCTCTAGGTACGGACGTAGCTATAGGCTGTGTTGTAGGTGGAATCATAGGCTGGTCCAGAGTTGTATCAGGGGATGAAGATGAAGCATTTATTGTAGTTTGGGTTGCAGCAGATGTAAGCTGGGTTGTATCGATTGAAATTAGTTTTTTAGTTATTTGCTGGCTTGTAAATATAGACTGGAATTTAGTTGTTGTAGATATGGGATACAGTTGTTGGGATGTAGCTGTGGTTGGGGCTGTATTTTTAGGCTGAAAAGTAGTTTCAACTGGAGACTGGGTTGTAATTGTTGTGGTTTGGATTGAATGAGTTATGGGTTGGCTTGAAGTTGTAGATTTGTCGGTAGATTTGTCTGTAGCTTGAATTGTACTGGTAGGTTGGGATACATTTGTTTGTTGGGCAGTAGTCGTAAGTTTTAAAGGGGTTAATGTTGTCTGTTGGGTTGGAATTGTTGGCTGTTTACTTGTAGTTGTTGCAGGGTTTGATGTCATTGTTGACTGGATTGAAGTTGATATTGCTTGTGTTGTAGTATTGGCCAGGGTTGCAGATTTGTTTGTAGGTATATTTGTAGCTTGAGTTGTACTCAGAGGTTGGGTTAAATTTGTCAGCTGGATTGATGTTTTAGGCTCTGCTGTGGTCTGGGATATATCTATAGTTATTGGTTTGATTGCAGTTTGTGTAGGTTGTAAAGTAGTCGCAGAATGGACCGTGTTTGTTGGCTGGGCAGTTGTTGAGAATGTAGCCTGGGTTGTAGCTGTAGTACGCTTTGATGTAATTGTTGACTGGACCTCAGTTATAGGTTGGATTTCAGTTTGTGTTGCTTGTGAAATAGTTGCTGTCTGGACTGTATTTGTAGGCTGTGCAGTTGTTGAGAATCTAGGCTCGGTTGTAGCTGTTGCAAGCTGTGGTGTAGTTGTTGTTGACTGGGCCCCGGTTATAGGTTGGATTTCCGGTTGTGTAGTTTGTAAGATGGTTACGGTCTGGACTGTGGGCTGGGTAGATGTTGAGAATGTAGCCTGGGTTGTAGTTGTTGCTGGTTGTGATGTAGTCATTTTTGACTGGGTCCCGGTTATAGGTTGGATTTCAGTTTGTGTTGCTTGTGAAATAGTTGCTGTCTGGACTGTATTTGTAGGCTGTGCAGTTGTTGAGAATCTAGGCTCGGTTGTAGCTGTTGCAAGCTGTGATGTAGTTGTTGTTGACTGGGCCCCGGTTATAGGTTGGATTTCCAGTTGTGTAGTTTGTAAAATGGTTACGGTCTGGACTGTAGGTTGGGCAGATGTTGAGAACATAGGCTGGGTTGTAGCTGTTGCTCGGTGTGATGTAGTCATTGTTGATAGAGTCTCAGTTGTAGGTTGAATTTCAGTTTGTTGTGAAGTTGTTAATGACTGGATCACAGTTGTTACAGGTTGAAATATAGTTGTTGTGAGGGTTGTAGTCTGGATGTTTTTTGTATCCTGGGGTGGTGTTGTAACTGTAGGCTGGCTTGTTGTTGGTTCGGTTGTTGTGGGTGTAATGGTTGTTATAGAAGGATTGGTTGAAGTTGTAGCATCATTTGTCGGCCTGACTGATGTTGTTTATTGTAAAATGAATAATTGTTTGTATTGTAGATTGAATTATAGTTGACAAAAAACAATTGAGAAGTTATATTAGTCTCAAATATCGTCTCCATAAAAATTAAATTCAATGATAATTTACTTTTTTTTGTTATATCAGCTGATTTACTTACCATCCACACTGGTTATATTAAATGTAGTTATTGCATTCATGATAACTTGTGTGATATTCATATCCTCAGGGACCATGTCCATTATGAATTCCAAATTCATGTCTGTTATTACTGATCCAGAACTACACATAAAAAGAGAGCAAAAGTTTTTTGTTAAAGGTTGTGTCGGATAGTATGCAAGTTTCAAAATTAGCCTTTAGTTAATGTAATTAGATGCATTGCATTTGAGAAAATATGTTATGTTGCTTGTTTTATGTATATTTTTTTGGAGAAGTATTAAAGCATAGCAGGTGCAGTGATCAAAAACACCATTTATTAAACAAGCACTGATATTTGCATAGAGATAGAAATGACTAGGTATTCCAGAGATTAAACAAAACAAGAAATGAAGAAATACTCACCGGAACCGAATAACTGTCAGTCCGAGGAAGGAGATAAATGCTTTTTTAAAGATTGGCTCAAACTGTAGGAAAGTAACAAAGGCAGGTTAAACATTAAGTTATAAAGTTTAAAACAGAGAAACAATCCAGTACATAAAAAGTTATGGTGGTGATGAAAATGTTGTTGTATTTACTGTAACAATTATGTCAAAATTTTAGTGCAGTGCACTTTAGTATTTTTTTGCAGTTCTTTCTATTCTGTGTACTATTGTCTGTACTAAACAACATATTAAATAAAAAGGTATTTGAAAGGTTTCTACACAACATACTTCATGTTTGACTCTTTGTTTTCGATTTGTAAACTGAGGGGAAGTTGAGTTCAGCAGTGCAAGATCAAATGCTTCATCACTGGTAAATCTGACAAGGACCGTAGTTGTAAGTAGTGTAGGCTTTGTTGCAGTTGTTGTGAGTTCCACTGCAGTTGTTAGTGGTTGTGTTGTAGATTGTGGTGCTGTTTTCAAAGGATGAATAAATGATATTGGTCTAAATCACAGCAAATACATAACTTCTCTTTTAAAAGTAAATTCAAGTCACCTGAATGAAACACAAAGAAGCAGGTGATATTTTAATAATGAAAACCTAATTTTATGACTTTAACGGACAACTGTCCATTCTCTCCAGTAGAATGCCAAATAAATAATTTACTAAATAAACTAATTTTTCACTTAGAAAAATATCAGTGACCCTAGCACACATTTTGCAATGTCATGCATCACACAAAATACAAAAAAGTGGGTTTGTCTAACTTACAAACGAGGGGATTTTCATGCGGAACAGTGGTTGCACTGGTAGGTGAGCTCTCAATGGTAGTATCTAGTGATGTCATCGATCCTTCTTTATTTGCTGTAGTCCTGGATGTGGTTACTTCAGGTTGTGTTGTGGTCACTGAGGTTTTTTTTCCTTCGCTAATTCCTGTAGAGGACTCTGTTGTGAATGTGGTTGTTAGCCGTTCTGTTATTGCTATGGTTGATTTTGCTGTAATAGCCTTGGTTGATGTATCTATAGCTGTGGGCTCGGCTATGGCATGAGTGGTTGATTCTGCTGATGTGGATTTCATTTCTGTTGTGATGGATGAAGCTGACTTATCAGCAATTCCTATAGTTGTAAATTCTGTTGAAATCACTCCTGTTGTAGTTGATAAATCAGGAATCTTAGTTAATGATTTGGCTTCTGTAGTTGAGTCTGGTGTCATGAGTGTAGTTGATTGAATAGTAATTCCTATAGTTGGCATTTCAGTCTCTGCAGTTGAATCTTCCTTAGTTGTAAATGGTGTTGATGTTTCAGTAACACTTGTAGACAATTCTGATGTAAATGATGTTGTTGATGCTTTAGTGACTCTTTTAGATATTCCTGATGTGAATGGTGTAGTGGATTCCAGTGCATTTTCAGTTGTTGATATTAAGGCAGGGAAATCTATAGTTGTTTCTTTTATGGTGGATCCAGTAGTAATTCCTGTGGTTGACTGTAGTGTTGTGGTAATTGATTGATCGGTAACTTTTGTAGTTAGTAGCTCAGTTTCCTCTGAATGTTCCTCTGTTGTAAATGGTGTTGATATGTCAGTGACACTTGTAGATATGTCTGATGGGAATGCTGTTATCGGTTCCAGTGTCTCATCAGTGAAGTCTATAGTTGTTTCTTCTAAGGTGAATCCAGCTGTAACTCTTGTGGTTACTTGGGGTTTTGTGGTTGCTGTTGATTCATCAGTTACTCTAATAGTTGATGGTTCAGTTTCCTCTGTTGAATCTTCCTCTGATGACTCTGTTGTAAATGGTGTTGATATGTCAGTGACACTTGTAGATATGTCTGATGGGAATGATGTTATCGGCTCCAGTGTCTCATCAGTGAAGTCTATAGTTGTTTCTTCTAAGGTGAATCCAGCAGTAACTCTTGTGGTTGATTGGGGTTTTGTGGTTGCTGTTGATTCATCAGTTACTTTAATAGTTGATGGTTCAGTTTCCTCTGTTGAATCTTCCTCTGATGAATCTGTTGTAAATGGTGTTAATATTTCAGTGACACTTGTAGATATGTCTGATGGGAATGATGTTATCGGTTCCAGTGTCTCATCAGTGAAGTCTATAGTTGTTTCTTCTAAGGTGAATCCAGCTGTAACTCTTGTGGTTACTTGGGGTTTTGTGGTTGCTGTTGATTCATCAGTTACTCTAATAGTTGATGGTTCAGTTTCCTCTGTTGAATCTTCCTCTGATGACTCTGTTGTAAATGGTGTTGATGTCTCTGTTACACTTGTAGATATGTCTGAGGTCAATGCTGTTATCGGTTCCAGTGTCTCATTAGTGAAGTCTATAGTTGTTTCTTCTAAGGTGAATCCAGCTGTAACTCTTGTGGTTGATTGGGGTTTTGTGGTTGCAGTCGATTCATCAGTGAATCCATTAGTTGACGGTTCAGTTTCCTCTGTTGAATCTTCCTCTGATGAATCTGTTGTAAATGGTGTTAATATTTCAGTGACACTTGTAGATATGTCTGAGGTCAATGCTGTTATCGGTTCCAGTGTCTCATCAGTGAAGTCTATAGTTGTTTCTTCTAAGGTGAATCCAGCTGTAACTCTTGTGGTTGATTGGGGTTTTGTGGTTGATGTTGATTCATCAGTAAATCCAATAGTTGACGGTTCAGATTCCTCTGTTGAATCTTCCTCTGATGAATCTGTTGTAAATGGTGTTAATATTTCAGTGACACTTGTAGATATGTCTGAGGTCAATGCTGTTATCGGTTCCAGTGTCTCATCAGTGAAGTCTATAGTTGTTTCTTCTAAGGTGAATCCAGCTGTAACTCTTGTGGTTGATTGGGGTTTTGTGGTTGATGTTGATTCATCAGTAAATCCAATAGTTGACGGTTCAGATTCCTCTGTTGAATCTTCCTCTGATGAATCTGTTGTAAATGGTGTTAATATTTCGGTGACACTTGTAGATATGTCTGATGGGAATGATGTTATCGGTTCCAGTGTCTCATCAGTGAAGTCTATAGTTGTTTCTTCTAAGGTGAATCCAGCTGTAACTCTTGTGGTTGATTGGGGTTTTGTAGTTGCTGTTGATTCATCAGTTACTCTAATAGTTGATGGTTCAGTTTCCTCTGTTGAATCTTCCTCTGATGATTCTGTTGTAAATGGTGTTGATGTCTCTGTTACACTTGTAGATATGTCTGAGGTCAATGCTGTTATCGGTTCCAGTGTCTCATCAGTGAAGTCAATAGTTGTTTCTTCTAAGGTGAATCCAGCTGTAACTCTTGTGGTTGATTGGGGTTTTGTGGTTGCAGTCGATTCATCAGTAAATCCATTAGTTGACGGTTCAGTTTCCTCTGTTGAATCTTCCTCTGATGAATCTGTTGTAAATGGTGTTAATATTTCAGTGACACTTGTAGATATGTCTGATGGGAATGATGTTATCGGTTCCAGTGTCTCATCAGTGAAGTCAATAGTTGTTTCTTCTAAGGTGAATCCAGCTGTAACTCTTGTGGTTGATTGGGGTTTTGTGGTTGCAGTCGATTCATCAGTAAATCCATTAGTTGACGGTTCAGTTTCCTCCGTTGAATCTTCCTCTGATGAATCTGTTGTAAATGGTGTTAATATTTCAGTGACACTTGTAGATATGTCTGATGGGAATGATGTTATCGGTTCCAGTGTCTCATTAGTGAAGTCTATAGTTGTTTCTTCTAAGGTGAATCCAGCTGTAACTCTTGTGGTTGATTGGGGTTTTGTGGTTGATGTTGATTCATCAGTAAATCCAATAGTTGACGGTTCAGTTTCCTCCGTTGAATCTTCCTCTGATGAATCTGTTGTAAATGGTGTTAATATTTCGGTGACACTTGTAGATATGTCTGATGGGAATGATGTTATCGGTTCCAGTGTCTCATCAGTGAAGTCTATAGTTGTTTCTTCTAAGGTGAATCCAGCTGTAACTCTTGTGGTTGATTGGGGTTTTGTGGTTGCTGTTGATTCATCAGTAAATCCAATAGTTGATGGTTCAGTTTCTTCTGTTGAATCTTCCTCTGATGAATCTTTTGTAAATTGTGTTGATATCTCTGTTACACTTGTAGATATGTCTGATGGGAATGATGTTATCGGTTCCAGTGTCTCATCAGTGAAGTCTATAGTTGTTTCTTCTAAGGTGAATCCAGCTGTAACTCTTGTGGTTGATTGGGGTTTTGTGGTTGCAGTCGATTCATCAGTAAATCCATTAGTTGGCGGTTCAGTTTCCTCTGTTGAATCTTCCTCTGATGAATCTGTTGTAAATGGTGTTGATGTCTCTGTTACACTTGTAGATATGTCTGATGGGAATGATGTTATCGGTTCCAGTGTCTCATCAGTGAAGTCAATAGTTGTTTCTTCTAAGGTGAATCCAGCTGTAACTCTTGTGGTTGATTGGGGTTTTGTGGTTGCTGTTGATTCATCAGTAAATCCAATAGTTGACGGTTCAGTTTCCTCTGTTGAATCTTCCTCTGATGAATCTGTTGTAAATGGTGTTGAGATTTCGGTGACACTTGTAGATATGTCTGATGGGAATGATGTTATCGGTTCCAGTGTCTCATCAGTGAAGTCAATAGTTGTTTCTTCTAAGGTGAATCCAGCTGTAACTCTTGTGGTTGATTGGGGTTTTGTGGTTGCTGTTGATTCATCAGTAAATCCAATAGTTGACGGTTCAGTTTCCTCTGTTGAATCTTCCTCTGATGAATCTGTTGTAAATGGTGTTGAGATTTCGGTGACACTTGTAGATATGTCTGATGGGAATGATGTTATCGGTTCCAGTGTCTCATCAGTGAAGTCAATAGTTGTTTCTTCTAAGGTGAATCCAGCTGTAACTCTTGTGGTTGATTGGGGTTTTGTGGTTGCTGTTGATTCATCAGTAAATCCAATAGTTGGCGGTTCAGTTTCCTCTGTTGAATCTTCCTCTGATGAATCTGTTGTAAATTGTGTTGAGATTTCGGTGACACTTGTAGATATGTCTGATGGGAATGATGTTATCGGTTCCAGTGTCTCATCAGTGAAGTCAATAGTTGTTTCTTCTAAGGTGAATCCAGCTGTAACTCTTGTGGTTGATTGGGGTTTTGTGGTTGCTGTTGATTCATCAGTAAATCCAATAGTTGATGGTTCAGTTTCCTCCGTTGAATCTTCCTCTGATGAATCTGTTGTAAATTGTGTTGAGATTTCGGTGACACTTGTAGATATGTCTGATGGGAATGATGTTATCGGTTCCAGTGTCTCATCAGTGAAGTCAATAGTTGTTTCTTCTAAGGTGAATCCAGCTGTAACTCTTGTGGTTGATTGGGGTTTTGTGGTTGCTGTTGATTCATCAGTAAATCCAATAGTTGACGGTTCAGTTTCCTCTGTTGAATCTTCCTCTGATGAATCTGTTGTAAATGGTGTTGAGATTTCGGTGACACTTGTAGATATGTCTGATGGGAATGATGTTATCGGTTCCAGTGTCTCATCAGTGAAGTCAATAGTTGTTTCTTCTAAGGTGAATCCAGCTGTAACTCTTGTGGTTGATTGGGGTTTTGTGGTTGCTGTTGATTCATCAGTAAATCCAATAGTTGACGGTTCAGTTTCCTCTGTTGAATCTTCCTCTGATGATTCTGTTGTAAATGGTGTTAATATTTCTGTGACACTTGTAGATATGTCTGATGGGAATGATGTTATCGGTTCCAGTGTCTCATCAGTGAAGTCAATAGTTGTTTCTTCTAAGGTGAATCCAGCTGTAACTCTTGTGGTTGATTGGGGTTTTGTGGTTGCTGTTGATTCATCAGTAAATCCAATAGTTGACGGTTCAGTTTCCTCTGTTGAATCTTCCTCTGATGATTCTGTTGTAAATGGTGTTAATATTTCTGTGACACTTGTAGATATGTCTGATGGGAATGATGTTATCGGTTCCAGTGTCTCATCAGTGAAGTCAATAGTTGTTTCTTCTAAGGTGAATCCAGCTGTAACTCTTGTGGTTGATTGGGGTTTTGTGGTTGCTGTTGATTCATCAGTAAATCCAATAGTTGACGGTTCAGTTTCCTCTGTTGAATCTTCCTCTGATGAATCTGTTGTAAATTGTGTTGAGATTTCGGTGACACTTGTAGATATGTCTGATGGGAATGATGTTATCGGTTCCAGTGTCTCATCAGTGAAGTCAATAGTTGTTTCTTCTAAGGTGAATCCAGCTGTAACTCTTGTGGTTGATTGGGGTTTTGTGGTTGCTGTTGATTCATCAGTAAATCCAATAGTTGACGGTTCAGTTTCCTCTGTTGAATCTTCCTCTGATGAATCTGTTGTAAATGGTGTTGAGATTTCGGTGACACTTGTAGATATGTCTGATGGGAATGATGTTATCGGTTCCAGTGTCTCATCAGTGAAGTCAATAGTTGTTTCTTCTAAGGTGAATCCAGCTGTAACTCTTGTGGTTGATTGGGGTTTTGTGGTTGCTGTTGATTCATCAGTAAATCCAATAGTTGACGGTTCAGTTTCCTCTGTTGAATCTTCCTCTGATGAATCTGTTGTAAATGGTGTTGAGATTTCGGTGACACTTGTAGATATGTCTGATGGGAATGATGTTATCGGTTCCAGTGTCTCATCAGTGAAGTCAATAGTTGTTTCTTCTAAGGTGAATCCAGCTGTAACTCTTGTGGTTGATTGGGGTTTTGTGGTTGCTGTTGATTCATCAGTAAATCCAATAGTTGACGGTTCAGATTCCTCTGTTGAATCTTCCTCTGATGAATCTGTTGTAAATGGTGTTGAGATTTCGGTGACACTTGTAGATATGTCTGATGGGAATGATGTTATCGGTTCCAGTGTCTCATCAGTGAAGTCAATAGTTGTTTCTTCTAAGGTGAATCCAGCTGTAACTCTTGTGGTTGATTGGGGTTTTGTGGTTGCTGTTGATTCATCAGTAAATCCAATAGTTGACGGTTCAGTTTCCTCTGTTGAATCTTCCTCTGATGATTCTGTTGTAAATGGTGTTAATATTTCTGTGACACTTGTAGATATGTCTGATGGGAATGATGTTATCGGTTCCAGTGTCTCATCAGTGAAGTCAATAGTTGTTTCTTCTAAGGTGAATCCAGCTGTAACTCTTGTGGTTGATTGGGGTTTTGTGGTTGCTGTTGATTCATCAGTAAATCCAATAGTTGACGGTTCAGATTCCTCTGTTGAATCTTCCTCTGATGAATCTGTTGTAAATGGTGTTAATATTTCGGTGACACTTGTAGATATGTCTGAGGTCAATGCTGTTATCGGTTCCAGTGTCTCATCAGTGAAGTCAATAGTTGTTTCTTCTAAGGTGAATCCAGCTGTAACTCTTGTGGTTGATTGGGGTTTTGTGGTTGCTGTTGATTCATCAGTAAATCCAATAGTTGACGGTTCAGTTTCCTCTGTTGAATCTTCCTCTGATGATTCTGTTGTAAATGGTGTTAATATTTCTGTGACACTTGTAGATATGTCTGATGGGAATGATGTTATCGGTTCCAGTGTCTCATCAGTGAAGTCAATAGTTGTTTCTTCTAAGGTGAATCCAGCTGTAACTCTTGTGGTTGATTGGGGTTTTGTGGTTGCTGTTGATTCATCAGTAAATCCAATAGTTGACGGTTCAGATTCCTCTGTTGAATCTTCCTCTGATGAATCTGTTGTAAATGGTGTTAATATTTCAGTTACACTTGTAGATATGTCTGATGGGAATGATGTTATCGGTTCCAGTGTCTCATCAGTAGTTATTTCATCAGTAAATGAAACTCCAATAGTTGACATTTCAGTCTCCTCTGATGAATCGAGTGTAAATGCTGTTCCTGGTTCATCTGTAATGTCTGTGGCTGATGCATCTGTGAAATCTGTTGGTGATTTGTCAGTCAATTCTGTTGTAAATTGTGGTATCTCTGTTGAATGATCTGCAAGGTCTATGGTAGGGTTATCCAACAAAGATGTTGAAAATTCTTCCATTGTTGTCATTTTCGTCATGTCATCATTGGTTGATTCATCTGTAAAAAATAAAATAAATTCCAGTAAAATTTGTTCTGGGTAGTTGACGCAATTGTGTGTGATGAAGTGAACCTACCTGTTAAACCAGTTATAGATTCAGCAGTGCTACTTGTAATGGATTCGATGGTTATGTCTGTGGGTAATTCATCAACTGTGTTGGTCGTAGAATCATTTGTAATGTGAACAATTGATTCTGTTGTGAAGTCATCCGTTGAGTCTGTGGCTTCTGTAACATCAGTTGTTTGCTCAGCTCTGACAACGGTATGTGCTATTTAAAAAAAGGCCAAATGTAAGATAAAGTGCATATATTACATAAACAGAAGTGAATTAATAAAAACAGTGGGATGAACAATATGACACTCAACATTAATGTGAAAAGACATGAACTTAGGCCTACCTGTTAACATAAAAATTGTCGTCATCAATGCTGTTCTCCACATCTTGATAGCTGTCAGAATTGATCACATTTAAACACAACATATGAGAGATAAATTAAGGTATAAAAAAATAGATGTCATGTAACTTTTTTTTGCCCTATAAATGTATTGCCCAGAATTGCTCAATTCTCTCTTGGAATCTCCCATCTGAAACACCTGGTTCAGGCCATGGAGCTCTTGTCTACTGAGCTGATGAGTTGAATGAGGTGTGTTAGATCAGAGAAATATCCTTTCAAAAGTGCAGTACTTCAGGAGACTCTGAAACGGTTTGAGAACCATTATCATCCCATTTTCCCATACTGCAGTTTTATCTTAGTGTGACCTAGATACTTTGCAGTAGAGGTCTGCTAGCTATCTTGAGTTCAACGGGACCCCGCAAACTGTCAAATTTCATGCCACTGGGTTGACGTTCCTGAATAATAATAAAAAAACGTTTTGCTCAATTTGCACTTCAAATTTGTGCGTCTGGTTCTGCTTGCTTTGAGAGTAGAATGTGTACCTGTCTGGTCGAGTCAAGTGTCAGTTTCACACACATGCCGACTGGGTTTCAACTTAAGGCAAGACACTACAGGTAAAATCATTAATTTTGAGATTCTTTTTGTTGTTGTTGTTGAGCTATTTATTGTGCTTCCATAACAGGTCTTCTTTCAGACTAGGAAGAAAACATCTGAAATACATTTTCATGTTTATTTGCATCTTTGGATCTTAATTTCAATGCATATCTTTAAAGGCTAAGGAAAAGTTTTTCTCTCCACTTCAGCATCACTTACATACACTAAACTTATCTATATTCTGAAGGTTTTTACTGAGGGATTTGTTCATATACCATTCACATTTAACATGGTTATTTGTTTATTTTATTTAATTTCTAACCTGGTATTTTCTGATATCCAAAACCCCTTCTGTAAAAACCTTTAACTGCAACATGTCAGCACAATCAAACAAGAGTTTTAAACCTGACTTTATCCAATGTTCAGATTTATGTTCTGGAAATGTGTGCAATTCATTAATATTTAATTAGACAATTCCTCATTCACATATTTAAACAACATTTTTGAAAACTTGTAATAATTTAACAGAACTGTTTTGTGACTAGATATTGGTGTTGGTATAGGAATTTGTTTGTATGGCAGATTTTTGTATTTATTTTTTATTTTTAACTCCACTAAGCTAGTGACTGACATTTACGTTGAATATACTATGCACATTTTGAAATGTATTTATTTTTTAAATGTAAAAAATTACTTATCTTCTGGGAAAATGTTCTTATTTCAGTAAAATGTTCTATAGTTACAGTCCTAAAAAGGCTAAAAGTGCCATCAGTAGTAAAGGTAAGAAAGAAATTTGCTCAGAACTCACCTAATTCGTCGTTCAGTTCAACAGATTATCCTTAAACACAGGTCAGGCTGTAAGTCCCATGGCAAAGGTAAGTGCACCCATACCTTACTCAAATTCAGCTTTATTACCTCTGTTATGAGTCATGTGCTGTGTCATTATCACAAGGACAAGCAATTCTACAAAAGGAGGAAGACCATCATTCAATGGCAAGTGGAATTCTTAAACAACATTCCAAAGTTTTTGTTCTTATTGTAATTAGGTTGTTAACTGATGCTTTGTTGTTACATTCCATCTTAAACAAACCGGTCTGAGATTTGTTCAATGCATACCTCGTTGCTGACACACTGAGACGGATACATCTTTGGTAAGCTGAGAGGAGATGGATAAGGAATATTTTTTTACAGACCAAAATTGCTATTCTAAGTTTTTGTTTCTTAACTAGTTGTTATCACTTGAACGTCTGTTTAAGGGATTTATTTTTAGGTAAATTTCACACCCTCGCAACTTTTCAGTTCACCTTTAAAGGCATTAACATGAATTTTATAAACAATGCTGATGTTGTTGCCTGCATTATTATCTTATATTAGTTTGTTCCTTGTGAATGCGTTATGCAAAGGCTGGAATAGGCTACACGACTTTTGCCTTTAGACTTTTCTTTAGAATATCAAACATATTGATATTTTGTGACTATTAAGAACACATATTGTTTTCATCTGTCACTCATCTCTTAGCAATTAGGATCATGTTTCTATGAGAGATAGTATGGCAAGCCGTATGACTTCTATTCATTCCCAAGATATGAATTCATGATATCAACAATTCACTAGTTTTCACTAGTTAAATTATTAATTATTGATCTCAAGAATTAGATTCCTACTAGTTAACAATAGCAATTTTTGATATCAGGAATTACATTTACCGTCCTTCAGATGAGACGTTAAACCGAGGTCCTGACTCTCTGTGGTCATTAAAAATCCCAGGATGTCCTTCGAAACAGAGTAGGGGTGTGACCCCGGACAAATCTGCCCATTGGCGGGTGTGTGTGTGTGTGTGTGTGTGTGTGTGTGTGTGTGTGTGTGTGTGTGTGGGCGTTCTGGCGCAGTATGGCTGCCGTCGCATCATCCATGTGGAGATGCACATCGGTGGTGGTTGAGGAGATTCCCCTTCTATGTGAAGCGCTTTGAGTTCCCAGATGGTGCTATATAAATGTAACAAATTATTATTATTATTATTTCCACTAATAAAAATGCTAATTTTTGATATCTGTAATTGTATTTTTACTAGTTAAATGTCACCATAGGCTGCCATTCAAATTCAATTGTTGATATCAAGAATTGATTTCTTACTAGTTGAAATTCCAGTTTCATACATAACATTCTTACAAGTAAAAATCATTTTTGATTTAAATAATTACTTTGTGCAATAATAGTGCAAATGTCTGTTCTTAATATCAACAGTTGAGTTTCTACTAGTAAAAATTTTCATTTTTGATATCAATAATTCGATGGTAATTTCTGATATTACGAATGTGATTGTTACTAGTAAAAAAGTCATTTTAGATTTCTGAAATTAGAAATGAAATTTAGAAATGCCAATTGTAACATGTTGAAATATACAGTTAGCCTATTTACAGATATCAAGAATTAAAATTTCAACTAGAGAAAACTGAGTGCTTGATGTCAAGAATTTATATTTTTTCTAGAAACTAAGTAGGAATTATTGGTAACGCTTTACAATAAGGTTAATTAGTTAATATTAGTTAATGTATTAACTAACATGAACTAATAATACATTTGTTACATTATTTATACATTTTTGTTAATGCTAGTTAATAAAAATACAGCTGTTCATTGTTTGTTTATGTTAGTTCACATGTGCAATAACTAATGTGAACAAATACAAGCTTTGCTTTTAATAATGTATTAGTAAATGTTGAAATTAATATTAACTAAGATTAAAAAATGCTGAATAAGTATCGCTCATTCTTGGTTCATGTTAACTAAGGTAGTTAACTAATGTTAACTAATGAACCTTATTGTAAAGTGTTGCTGATATCAAAAATGATGATTTTTACTAGTATGAATTGTATTTCTGATATGTGAAAATGGAATTTGAACTAGTAAGAAATCAATTCTTGATATCAACAACTGACTGTGAATGGCAGCCTATGGTGACATTTAACTAGTGAAAATACAATTACAGAAATCAAAAATTATAGCTAGTTTATACTAGTTGAAATGTAATACCTGATATCAAAAATATCCATTGTTTCTTGTAGAAATCCAATTCTTGATATCAATTATCAACATTTTAACTAGTGAAAATGTAATTGTTGATATGAAGAATTCATATCCTAGG
This sequence comes from Vimba vimba, assembly GCA_022828995.1. Classification (NCBI taxonomy): domain Eukaryota; kingdom Metazoa; phylum Chordata; class Actinopteri; order Cypriniformes; family Leuciscidae; genus Vimba; species Vimba vimba. The sequence goes on from CM040818.1 coordinate 61,068,070, forward strand.
AATTAGGCTAATTAAAGTCAAAACAGCTTGCCATAGAGTTTGTTGTGTTCAGAATGACATGAAATTCTTTTCAGTCATTTTGTTTATGATGCCCAGTTTTTCTTTGTAACCATTTACAAAGTCGTAAAGTGTAAAATGGCAGGGATTTTAAATATGTTTAGATTGTACCAAGCTTAGATCACATGACACATGTTGATCACACCAATGACCAAATGGACCAAAATCACACTACCAGCTTTTCAATTCAATTCAATTCAATTCAGTTCACATTTATTTGTATAGCGCTTTTCACAATACACATTATTTCAAAGCAGTTTTACAGAAAATGCACATTACAATTTAGAGTGTTCTGTTATCAGAGGTAAATGTCTAAGTTATGTATTTCAAAAAATGTACATACAAAATCACAGTTAGCAAAATAAATATTAATTTAAACAATGTAATAATTTAATTCACTACTTGAATTCTTATGTAATATTAATTGAGAGACAAATGTGTTTATTTAATGGTATCACGCACTGGGCCATTTCTCATTTAATATAAGTCTTTTGTATTTTAAGGATTTGAACAATTTGCTTTCCATCACTTAAGTATATTTTTATTGTGGCGTACTGAACGTGTACTGTGATTAGTGATGTCTGAATTACTGTATGTGCATTGCTGTGCTGTTGTTTTTTGGGCTCCTCTACTGTTGACACCCAGCAGATGGCGCCATTTAATTGTTTGTGGGATATATATATAAACATTTAAAAAAACATGACATGTTTCTCTGGCATTGTATAAATGAGATTAAGCCTAGATGAAGTGAGCTCTTTATTAGGCCACTGATATGAAAGTTGTCATATTTGTTATTTCTGTTGAAGTAAATGATCAGGAAAGTACTTGGATCACCTTTAAGCTGGGATAAAGTATTTTCAGTGTTATGTTGAATCAAAAATCAAATATTTTATCATAAAAAAAATGAAAAGCAAACCTACAGTAGTGGCCAAAAGTGTTGTCCGGAAGGGATATTTGTTTTAATGATATTTGTTTTTAATGAAACCATGGTATGGTTTGTTCCATACAAACCATCAAAATATGGGGAAAGTATTTTATTTTTTATATATATATATATATATATATATATATATATATATATATATATATATATATATATATATATATATATATAATATATACATATATTCTATATATGATGTCTTCAACACACTCCAAAAAAACAAAAAAGCTGGGACAGAGGCAGAATAAAAGTGAAAAAATTATAGAATTTCCAAGTTATACTGCTTTAAAACAGTTCATAATATGCAGGTGAATTGTTAATAAGTGAGGCAATCATTATTGGGAATAAAAGCTTCTCAGTCTTTGCAAGCAAAAATGAGTCATGGCTCATTACTCTGTGCCAAATATCGTGAGAGAATCATCAAACAATTCAAAAATCTAATTTCTCAATGCAAGATTGCAAAGAATTGAAGTCTTTCACCGTCCCGCACACATACAGTGGGGAGAACAAGTATTTGATACACTGCCGATTTTGTAGGTTTTCCCACTTACAAAGCATGTAGAAGTCTGTAATTTTTATCATAGGTACACTTCAACGGAATCTAAAACAAAAATCCAGAAAATCACATTGTATGATTTTTAAGTAATTAATTTGCATTCTATTGCATGACATAAGTATTTGATACATCAGAAAAGCAGAACTTAATATTTGGTATGGAAACCGTTGTCTGCAATTACAGAGATCATACGTTTCCTGTAGTTCTTGTCCAGGTTTGCACACACTGCAGGGATTTTGGCCCACTCCTCCATACAGACCTTCTCCAGATCCTTCAGGTGTCGGGGCTGTCGCTGGGCAATACGGACTTTCAGCTCCCTCCAAAGATCTTCTATTGGGTTCAGGTCTGGAGACTGGCTAGGCCACTCCAGGACCTTGAGATGCTTCTTACGGAGCCACTCCTTAGTTGCCCTGGCTGTGTGTTTCAGGTCGTTGTCATGCTGGAAGACCCAGCCACGACTCATCTTCAATGCTCTAACTGAGGGAAGGAGGTTGTTGGCCAAGATCTCACGATACATGGCCCCATCCATCCTCCCCTCAATACGGTGCAGTCGTCCTGTACCATTTGCAGAAAAGCATCCCCAAAGAATGATGTTTCCACCTCCATGCTTCACGGTTGGGATGGTGTTCTTGGGGTTGTACTCATCCTTCTTCTTCCTCCAAACACGGCGAGTGGAGTTTAGACCAAAAAGCTCTATTTTTGTCTCATCAGACCACATGACCTTCTCCCATTCCTCCTCTGGATCATCCAGATGGTCATTGGCAAACTTCAGACGGGCCTGGACATTCGCTGACTAGACCTTGCGTGCGCTGCAGGATTTTAATCCATGACGGCGTAGTGTGTTACTGATGGTTTTCTTTGAGACTGTGGTCCCAGCTCTCTTCAGGTCATTGACCAGGTCCTGCCGTGTAGTTCTGGGCTGATCCCTCACCTTCCTCATGATCATTGATACCCCACGAGGTGAGATCTTGCAAGGTGCCCCAGGCCGAGGGAGATTGACCGTCATCTTGAACTTCTTCCATTTTCTAATAACTGCGCCAACAGTTGTTGCCTTCTCACCAAGCTGCTTGCCTATTGTCCTGTAGCCCATCCCAGCCTTGTGTAGATCTACAGTTTTATCCCTGATGTCCTTACACAGCTCTCTGTCTTGTCCATTGTGGAGAGGCTGGAGTCTGTTTGATTGAGTGTGTGGACAGGTGTCTTTTATACAGGTAACGAGTTCAAACAGGTGCAGTTAATACAGGTAATGAGTGGAGAACAGGAGGGCTTCTTAAAGAAAAACTAACAGGTCTGTGAGAGCCGGAATTCTTACTGGTTGGTAGGTGATCAAATACTTATGTCATGCAATAAAATGCAAATTAATTATTTAAAAATCATACAGTGTGTGTGGATCATATACTGCAACATTAGTAACTTCAGTTCAGAAATGATAAAACTGTAATTAAAGGAAAGGTGATGTGAGACAGTGGGAAACATGACAACGTTGCAGCCGTCAAAATCAAAAATACAATAAAGCTGGTCAGTGAAAACTGGAAATCTTTTCTCTGTACTTTTGACAGGTAAATAAAGGCTCAAGAGACAAACATTTCATTGCATTATCATATTTCTTTCTTTCTTTCTTTCTTTCTTTCTTTCTTTCTTTCTTTCTTTCTTTCTTTCTTTCTTTCTTTCTTTCTTTCTTTCTTTCTTTCTTTCTTTCTTTCCTTCTTTTGTTTTGTGGAACAATAAATGGTGTGTTTGGACATTCATCCCCATGACTTTCATTGTATGGAAGGTAAAAACAAAATATATTTTGTGTGTGTGTGTGTGTGTGTGTGGAAATTTGATCACTGAGAGAAAGCAAGAAGAGAGAAGAAATAATAATACAATGACTAAAAATGAGAATAATCTTTTTTTTATTATTATCATTGTTTATCGCCATTATAATACTTGTCACCAGAGTTTATTTAACAAGTGATAAATATAACTACGTAGCCTACATAATAACTGTTATTACCACATCCAGTGTGAACAATACAGCAATACAATTCACAGAAAAGACCTTTGAGTTTAGCATTAAATTAACATCAGAAATATAGATTTTTTTTTCTAGAATAAATAATTTAGAAAAACTAGTATTATACAGATAATGTTGCATAAAACATGTCAGATGAGGAGTTTAGTTTTGTACAGGTTTATGTGTTATGTAATTTTATCAGACTTCTTATCCATGCGTTTTCCCACCAGCCATTTCTGAGGTCATATCCTGCAAATATTTATCATTCTTCCAAGCGGTTTTACAGGTTTCATAATCTTTGAAATACTTCATCCTTTTGCTTACCAAAACCTGTTTCAGACTCTTCAAAGTCTGCCAGCATAAAAGAGACCCAGTTTTTCCACGACGCGACTTGTGTTTGGTTTCAGTGGAGCGGTCATGTTGCTTTTAAAAGAGATGCGAGTATGTGTGTACATGAGATAAAGGTTTGGCTGTGAAACCTTATGAAGATATAAATCATTTTTAAGTGAACCTTTTCCATCTGGCAGGACATGAAAAATGCATGGTTGTTATGTTTCTGTTCTCCTTCAATTTTAATTTGTAGAGTATTTTAATCCATATGGAGTAGTTCTGATCATTTTGATAAAACTGGGAATCAAATGAAATAGACCATGGAACATTTTGACTGATCAGTTAATGTAAAAACATGCCATTTTAAAAACTAATCGCAGGTTTTTGTGGAACTTGTGTCATCATACACACACACACACACACACACACACACACACTTTAGACTTTACAAACCAGTGTCGTGAATTGAAGTATTTATCAAATAAAAACTACTGTACATTAGTGCACAATGCTGGGTTCTGACTTAAATCTATAAAAACACAGGAATATACAGATCCAGATCTGATATCTGAAGTCTAGTGTGAAGTTTTCAGAATAGGATTATGTAAAAATAGTATGTTCATTACTACTCGTTAAGTAGCATCAGTTGCTCTATGTAAGAGTCCTTCACTTGAGCAAATGTTGAAGGCAACGTTCAGACCCGTCTGAATCAGTTACAGTGGTTGATAGTTACGTTCAATCAATCCACGAAACCAGAAGCGACACAGCGACCAGGAGTAACGCGGTCAACACACTGATCTTGCTGCTGACTTCTGCTGATGAATATGCTGCATTGAAAAGAAAACAGACAGACGTTATCATTCAGTGAACATTAGGAGTTTTGCCTAAAGCTCATCTAGTACAGTAGACAGAGTACAGTTGCAACACTTCAAGTTTGAAGCGTTAATATTCATGCGCACATTCTCTCTCTGCGTGAAAACTTTCAAGCTTACAGTCCGCATTCCTTCACAGATATACAATCCTTTTCTTCTGCTCATTTTTATTGGGAATACAATAGTGGCCAAAAGTGTTGTACGGGGGGATATCTGTTTTTCATGGCCCTACAAGTTGGATTAAGCCATCAAAATATGAGGAAAACGTTTTATCTTTTTCAATATGAGGAAAGAACAAAATGCAAAAACTGGGTGAAGGTATTTATCTGTGTTATTTGGTGAACTACATCTAAAGTTTTTATTTTACTATACGAAAAAAGAAAGAGCTGACAGGAACAAACATACATTGACCACAACATAATCAGTTATTAATATTTTGTTGGCTCTCTCATAATTTCTTTGTATGGCAGCCTGGACAAAAATCATGTCCACACAATTTGTCATATTTCATTGCGTTATCATCACAAATAAAACCATCGACTCCAAGCACAACTACGCAATATGACTACAAAATCTTTAACACATTTCATATTTGAACTAAGGGTGAAGATGTGACTTCACTGAAATCACTTTTGGCCACTCCTGTCTGATAATTAAAACAAACTGTGCCTATTATTGATGATTAATACATTTTCGTCTTCGAAAAAGAGCCTGAAATTTAGAGAATTTGTTATTAATAAACACCTAAAAGCGTACTTGGATGCTAGATTGTGGTATGGTACAGTTTGAGTTCAAATTTTTTCATTTAAGTTGAATTTAAACGAAAAGTGGTATAAATTTTCTACATTATGCGATTGGTTTGATCTTCTCACCTGTGGATAATTTACTCATTCAACCTGTTTGTTATAGTGAATAACTTTACCTGCATTATTAGCTCAGAACTTGCATGAGTGAGTTAAAATATGTGTAATATCTGCACCAATATCTAAATAATAATATCAAATAAAATAAAAACTATCAAAATGTTACAACCTGTACACTATCCTACATTGATATGAGTGCAGTTATCAAAGTATAAATACTCATCTGAGCAAAAAGATTAAAGTGCAACACTTACCTATGCCATTTATCACAATTTCATTAGTGAAGATCTGGAAGGGTAACAAGTTGCTTTTGGCTGCTTTAACAATAGTGTTCGCTATCTGGTTGCTGCTGGGGAGAGCGGTGTTCGCTGCAAATGTAAGATCCATGGAGTTTCGGATCGAGGGTACACTCCTTGTTTTTACACTGGCATCACTAGAGAGAGTTTCAAATCAAAATTCATTGATTAAAACTATGCAGTATTATGTTGAATCAAAAGCTATGTTCAAGAACACGCCAGCATATGCATACCTGAAGTTGTTTATGGTTATGATGCTGAATGATGCAGGGTAATCAGCAAAGAAAAACGGTTCAAGCTGCAAAACAAGAGCGTTGTTTAGACTAAATTGGCACAAGCATTGTTTGCCGAATTAGCCAAAGAAAGTAGACGCGTCACACCTACCCCTGTTTTTATCATTGTTGCCCTGTTCTTAAATTCAGCTGAATTTGTATTTGAAAGAGCAGCTACAAAGGTCCCATCAGTCAGGATTGTCAATGGAATCATCTGCAGTGATTCTACAAAAACGATTTGAAAAGGTATCACATATTGCACAGAATTTTCTAGGCAAATCAACATGGTACATTTCATAGCAATCGGGCAACTGTACATCGACTGTGATGACTTACTGATGACACTAATGGTGTTGGCATCAACGGTGAGGTTGAAGCCGGAGTTTGGATTATTGGCTGCTTCTTTCAGAGTCTCCACAATGGCAGTGCTGCTGGGAATGGGTTCGGTTGACTTTTCATTAAACACTAACTCAACCTCTGCCTGGACATTTTGCTCTGCTCGGGTTTTGGCAACAGCTCTGAAATGAAAAACAAGAGATTATAACTTCTTCCAGATATACTGTGCAACTAACCATAAATCCTTAGGAAAGCAAAATAAACTAAATATTCAAAAAGGAGATGAAATCATTACTGTTGACAGTAATGAGTTTGGTAATCATGATAAATTACAATGAAAGTACAAAATTAGTTTTTCTTGTCAGGGGGATTTAAGTTTAGGCGTTCCCATTGCTCAAAAAGTAGAGCATCATGCTCGCAGTGGCAAAGTCATGGGTTCCAATGCGAGTACTGATGGAATATATTACATTAAATGCAAGTTCTAATGCATCTAATCTAATGCATAAATTATCTAATTAGTTAATATGAAAGCATGATGGAGGGCAAATTTTAGGGATGCACCGATATGAACATTTTGGCCGATACTGATAACCGATAATTCTTTATATTTGAAAGCCGACAACCGATATATTGGCCGATAAATTTAAATCAGCCGATATGACAGACTTGTGCTGCACATGTTGCAGTGAACTGTATTTTCCTTTTTGAAGTGATTCCAATCATATTTCAAGCCATTCAAAACCATCATGTTGAACAGTGCGAATCTGAAGTGTCTCAGCTGAAGGGAATACTACATTATTTAATTGCCGATACCAATATGGTGGCCGATATATCGTGCATCCCAAGCAAATTTAATAAAGAAATCATTTGAGTAATGAAGCAAACTTTTAACTTACAAGAAACGAAGCACGATGGTCCTGATGAAACGTTCCCCATACCTTTTTCTATAGACATTATCAAACTGTAAAAACAGTGAGGCAGTTTTAGGAATATTTAAAAATATTCTATGAAAATATGCTAATAAAGATTTAGATTTGAAACCAAGTTTAGATTTTCCTTTAGAATTGAACTATTGTAAAAAAAAGAATAAAAAAAAGAAAAGAAAATTAAGCATTTAAAATCATGAAACATTTTAAAATACTTATGTATATATACATATACATATTGTTCTGCAGTTCCCTCGACCCTACAGAAGATAAGCAGTTTTGAAGAATGGATGAATGTTCTGCAGTTTGAAACTTACCTCACTCTCCACTTTTGTGGCTAGGTTCTTAAATTCTGGACTTTGTGGGTTTTCAAGTTGTGGAACAAATATCACAATGATGACAATCTGTATGGCTACTGATGGCGGTGGACGTGGTGGTAGTGTGGTTGTTGTGGTGGTGGTGGTGGGCGTTGTTGTTGTTGTTGTTGTTTGTGTGGTGGTTGGTTTGGTTGTAGTTGTAGTTGTAGTAGGACTGGTTGTGGTTGTAGTTGTAGTAGGACTGGTTGTGGTTGTAGTTGTAGTAGGACTGGTTGTGGTGGTAGTTGTAGTAGGACTGGTTGTGGTTGTAGTTGTAGTAGGACTGGTTGTAGTTGTAGTAGGAGGGGTTGTAGTTGTAGGAGGACTGGTTGTAGTTGTAGTTGTAGTAGGACTGGTTGTGGTTGTAGTTGTAGGAGGACTGGTTGTAGTTGTAGTAGGAGGGGTTGTAGTTGTAGGAGGACTGGTTGTAGTTGTAGTTGTAGTAGGAGGGGTTGTGGTGGTAGGAGGACTGGTTGTAGTTGTAGTTGTAGTAGGAGGGGTTGTGGTGGTAGTTGTAGTAGGACTGGTCGTGGTTGTGGTTGTAGTTGTAGTGCTGATTGGATTTACTGTTGTGTGTTTGGATAATTTGTAGAATAAAGTTTAATAAAATAGCAGTTGAGAAAACTATTAATCTTCAGCAAGATCCATAGAAAATATTGTATAAACAACAACTACAAACAACTGTAGTTTAATAACAATAAAGAGTAACACAGAAAGCATTCCAAACTGTTTTGAATGACATTGCATTGATGATATTGCTTGATTGACTTACCATCAACACTGGTGATGTTAAGAGTGGTGTTGCCATTTAAAATGGCATTGGTTATACTCTCTTCACTGGGTACAGTTCTAAATGTTACATTCATATCAGTGATGATTGATCCAGCACTACAGAAGGGATGGGGAGAGAAAGAGTCATTGCCATTTTTTTTTTAAATGTAAGACTCAGTGCACAAACACTCATAGGCATTTGGTGAAGTGTTCATGCAGCTATTATTGTTATCTTGTGGTTTTATACAAATCTGTCAGATGCTGTTATTAACAAAATATAGATGATTCAAAAAACATTTGACAGTTGCTGATATCTTTTGCCCTAGTGTACCAGTAGCATTTTAGATTTACAGATTCCTTTTGCAAGTTTTGGAATAATCTTGACATGTTTTGTTTTATAAATAAGGAGCCCAACAACCGATGGTACAGCCCACACTGAGATCTCATCTCACCATCATTGAATCCGTCTGGGATTACATGAAAAAACACAAGCAATTGAGACTAAAGCCATCCATAGAACTGTGAAAGCCTCTCCAAGATGCTGGAACAACCTGCCAGCAAACTACTGCACTGTTTAAGAGTTAATGTCTATTAAGCAATTTAAGTCAGTGTTTGGAGTGACACTTTGCCTTCAAAACAACTCTTTCCAAGGAGTTTTTTAAGGTTGGTTGTTCCAAGCATCTAGGAGAAGTTGCCATAGTTCTTCTATGAATTTATGGTGTTTAGCCTCAGTTGTTTCTGTGTCTTCCATGTAATTCTCGATAATGGTGGGATCAGATCTTTGTGTGGTGCACATCTTCTGTTATAAAACTCCTTGTTCATACAAAAATATTTTTGAATTATTGCAACAGTTCTAATAGGAATGTTTGAAAATCTAAAAGTTTTACTTCTAACTTGTACACTAAAGCAATATATATATATTATCTAAATTATATATATATTTAGACTTTTTAAAAACATTTGGGTAACACTTTAGAATACTGTTCCTTCATTAATGAATAATTACACAGGAACAAATGAGTAACGTATTATTAACATTCTAGTAACTACTATTAACTAACAAGAAACTCTGATTAACAAATTAGTAAGTAATAGCGCTCAGATGAATGCAGTAGTTCATTATTAGCTAATCAATAACTACTATTTTTTTCATACCTCCCAGAGAACTACTATCTACAGGTTCATAATTAACATGAATAATGCATAATTTATAATAAAAGGTAATGGTAACCCACTAGTAATGACTCAAGTATTACTACATCCTTCTAAAGGAACTACCAATTATTTGGATCAGTATCTAAAGTGAACAACATGATAAATATCTAATATTGACTGAAGTCAGTGTAAGCTTTTGAGATTTTTGTAAGATTTTGAATAGTAATTCCTTCCAATGGATTTGGTAACACTTTAGTCATTACTAGTGTGTTCCCATGATCTTCACTTTAGAATACTGATCCAAGTAATTAGTAGTTCCTTTATAAAGATGTAGTAACACTTGATTCATTACTAATGAGTTACCATTACCTTATTATATATTATGCATTGTTAATATTAATTATGAACCTGTATATAGTAGTTCTTAGTAGTCTTCAGTGAGGTATGAAAAATAGTAGTTACTGATTAGCTAATAGTGAACTACCACATTCGACTGAACGCTATGACTTACTAATTCGTTAATCAGAGTTTCTTGTTGGTTAATAGTAGTTACTACAATGTTAATAGTGCATTACTCATTTGTTCCTGTGTAGTTATTCATTAATGTAGGAACAGTATTCTAAAGTGTTACCAACATTTGTTTTCCAAAAATGAAATGTATTCTTATAATAAGGAAAGAAATACCCACCGGAATGAAATAACTTTCATTTTAACGAAGGAGCTACCGAATTCCCTTCTAAAGATTGGCTCAATCTGTGGAAACCAGATTCTCAATGTCAGGTTCAATATTTAGTTACACATTTTAACCACAGTTAAAATCCTACAACATGAAAGACATTTGGTGGTCAATCACTCTTTTTTACATGATCTGCCGTTATTATTTACAAATTTAAGTGCATATTAACATTTACTGTAATAGTCTACTCTTTAGTTCTTGTTCAACGGTGTACCTTAAAGTGCACCTGTTATTCTATTTTAAGGTCTATTTTACGTTAAAAAAAACACACATTATTTTCCCATAATATACATTGCACATCACCTCATTTCTCAAAGAGTCTGAAAACGGTTTGTTTGAAAATGCAGACTCTCTAAACCCCTCCTTTCTGCAAGCCTACCCTGCACTGATTGGTCAGATGGCCCAGTCTGCTGTGATTGGTCTACCGCTTACAGTGGGCGTTGGAAACAAAACGCCTATTAGCATATCTGAATTCCAGCTCTTCCTCAGCTCTTGATACACAGTGATACGAACAGTAACGATGGCGTGGGTTTTACCGTATCAATCTCATCATAGTGGATTTGCTTTGTCAGCAGAAAACAGCGTCTTCTCGACACGAACAACACGAACCAAACTCTTCCAGTCTCAGATAAACTACAGAGTTTGAGGGCGGAGCTAAGAGACGCTGTTCAGCCAATCAAGTCCACAGGCTGGCATTATGCAAATTAGTTACAAACCTACGCGGGTTCAGCAGGAAGTGAGACTGAATTACTGACGACTCGTTTCAGTTCAGAATCAAGTCTTTCGTTTTGGCGAAAACTCCATTTATCTGCACTTTGAACTTTGCAGAGCTTTTACCTTCACAGACAGCTCTATTACACACAGTATAGCCCCTTTCAATCGCAGCTCATAAGCAAACTTAAGACGCTGCTGAGACATTACATGTCACGTCGATGTCACATGTCTTTACGGGATTTTTACGGCTTGTGTGTGAACGCACTCTCTGATTCCGGAAAATCACTGGCAGTGTGAATGAACCAAAATCAAACGAACCCGGGTCAAATCCTGGGACACTTTATCCGTGTATTTTCCGGAATCTCTGTGTGAAAGGGGCTTATGTAAGGCAATACTCGGTTACACTTTATTTTAAGGGGTCATTGTTACAGTGTAATTATATATTTAAGTACTGAGTAATATTAAGCAACTACATGCACTTACTATAGGGTTAGGGTAGGGTTAGGATTTGGTTGAGGGTTAGTTGCATGTAATTATGCTGTTATTACTAATGTAAGTACATGTAACATATGTAACAAGGACACTGTAAAATTAAGTGTTCCCCAATACTCTAAAAAGCATAATAGGGGCACTTTAAATTTGTTTGTACATCATCTGGAACAAGTATTTAAAGGGGTGGTTGAGTATTATTTCACTTTTCTAACTTTAGTTAGTGTGTGTTGCTTTTTGAGCATAAACAACATCTGCAAAGTTACAACGCTCAAAGTTCAAAGCAAAGGGAGATATTTGCTTTTAAATAAATTGTTTTTTAAGGACTACAACAAACGGCTGGTAGAGACTACACCACGGGCCGGTTTCACAAAGCTATTTTAGATCGGTCTATAGTGTTAGACAAGTCTAAAATTTGCTCATAGACTAGTCTAATGCAAGTTAGACTGTTTCACAAAAATAAAGACTGACTTAATTTAGACCAAAAAAATTAGACACCTTACCCCCAGGCTAACTTAGGTCTAAGACTCTGTGTTACCGTGGCAACCAGCAGTAACAATCAGTTACAAACTGCCAAAAGAAAAGGGAAAATGGCTCATAATTTAAACATTTCTTCCAGTTATTACATTCTTAAGTAAAATGTCCTTGTAACTGTTAGGGCCGTTACATAGTCAACGCGAGCAACGATCGACGCGCTCCCTTTCATAGTCTGAGCAGTGGACGCAAGCGTCACGGGCGATGCGTGAAATGCAATACACCGCTCACGCAACTGGGGGTAGTAGAGTCATAGTGGAGTCATAGCTCTGAACGCCCGTCTATTTCGCTTCAAACGCTCGCTTTATACGCGCGTCCTATTCGCCTTGGACGCGCGAATGGATTCAAAATGTTCAAGCGTCGAACTAGACACGAATTTGACGCTCTATTCGCGTTTAGTGTGAATGCTGCATAATAACTGGCTGCGATGTCAAGATTGCAATGCTGAAGTGTGTGTGTATGTCAGAGAGAGAGAGGCACGGACAATGGAAACATAAAAACATACGCCGTCATTTATACTCCTCCAACAAACACATATTTTCCGCTGGGGTAAACAGCACTGAGCGGTTTAATGCGCTTACTCGATCCGCCATGTTTTTTGTTTTGAAAAGTGTCTTATTTTACCCAGAATGCATTGCAGTGTAGTCCTACTTAAGATAGTCAGAGTCTTCAGTGCTTTGTGCAACGGTCTGATTTAGATGTCTATCTGAAGTCTGACTATCTACTATATCTAAGCCATAGTCAAAGTCTATCTTCGTGAAACCGGCCCCACCACATTCCTCTCTGGTTAGTGACATCACCAACCCTAGAATTTACATAAACCCTGCCCCCAGGAACACACAGTCCGGGTTGAGAAGAGGAAGAGTTGTTGTAGTCGAGCACATTTATGAGTCAGCTCAAACTGTAGCATCCGTCTTTTCACATGCAATAGAAAGTCACTTAGTGTGCATCTCACAACAGTTCCTATACGAGCGATTCATAGATTATCATGACAATATGCTAATTGAAGATAGTTAACGCCACATCAGCAACATAAATAAAAACTAACAATTCAGAGATGTCCTGTTGCATTCTACATGTTGTCACTTCTTCTTGAGTCTCTCCATCTTTGTCTGACTCCGTTTAAACTTAAAAGGCAGAACAGTTTCTGTCATTTTAGTGTGTCTGCATGAGGTAATCGGAGCTGCTAACACATGAGCTCTTGAAACCCCGCCCTCTGTGCCGGGAGCAGCAGCTCATTTGCATTTAAAGGGCCAGACACAAAACGGTGCGTTTTTGCTAACCCTCAAAAAGTGACAACTTTAACATGCTATATAAAAATATCTGTGCGGCATTTTGAGCTAAAACTTCACACACACACTCTGGGGACATCAGAGATTTATTTTACATCTTGTGAAAAGGGCATTATACAACCCCTTTAAATGCTTGGAGGGAGTATTTGCATGTATTTTCACCTATTTTTTCTGGTGTTGTTGCTTATTATTTCTGTTGTTATTTATTCACTTATCTTTTTTAGTTCATAACTTTTGAACCATTTGGTGTAGGAATTTAGTTTTTTCCCCTCTGTATTAGGGCTGGGCGATATATCGCATGACATTGTTAGGCGCATCTCGTCAGTAAAGCCGGTTCCTTGATTAGTAGTAAATCGCCATCACCTGCTTTCAGATGCAAAGAGCCGTAGTTAACTGACAAGCTGAGCCATATCGCATTAATATCGCAGGAAGACTTAATTATCAGTGTTCCACAATGAATTTAACTTAGGGTGGACTGCTTAAATTCTTAGCCATGGCTGTGTGTCCCAAAAGCATTGTAAGCCTACGCTGATCGTAGAACAAGGATTTATTAAAAGACTTCTTACTACCTTCATCTTCGTGTTTGCGTGCGTTTACCAAACTCAGACCTTTTTTTTCTTTTCTTTTTTTTCTGATCCATAAAATGATTCTATCTGTGACTCAAAAATCGCAATATGATTCAAACTTTGAGTTATATGATCCGTTGCATCACTATTAAGTGGTGAAAGTAAAACCTGGACTAGAAGTTATTTAAAAAACAGCTAATTGATATCTACACCTGGACGCAAATAAAATGCAACACTATCTGCACTTAAATAACGTACATTAATACATTAATAATAATACATTAAAATGCAAGAATGTTACTATTTATTTTGCAGTTCAAATTGCATGTGCCTTAAATATTTATAACACAACTTACCTCTGTTATGGTTTTGTTTTCTCTGTTTTTAAAAGCTTCTGATGATGAATTTGACAGGTCAGGTTCAAAAGCTTCATTGCTGGAAAACCTAACTAGAACTGTAGAGGTTAAAGGAGTTGTGACCGTTGCTTCAGTTGTAGAAGTAAGTTGTGTTGTTGTTGCGGATAGAGGGGAAGAAGTAGTTGCTGTAGTTTCAGTAGTTGTAGTGCCCGCTGATGTTTGAGTTGGCGGAGCTGTTGTAGTTGCAGTAGTTGTAGTGCCCGCTGATGTTGGAGTTGGCGGAACTGTTGTAGTTGCAGTAGTTGTAGTGCCCGCTGATGTTGGAGTTGGCGGAGCTGTTGTAGTTGCAGTAGTTGTAGTGCCCGCTGATGTTTGAGTTGGCGGAGCTGTTGTAGTTGCAGTAGTTGTAGTGCCCGCTGATGTTTGAGTTGGCAGAGCTGTTGTAGTTGCAGTAGTTGTAGTGCCCGCTGATGTTTGAGTTGGCGGAGCTGTAGTGGTTTCAGTAGTTGTAGTGCCCGCTGATGTTGGAGTTGGTGGAGCTGTTGTAGTTACAGTAGTTGTAGTGCCCGCTGATGTTGGAGTTGGCGGAGCTGTTGTAGTTGCAGTAGTTGTAGTGCCCGCTGATGTTGGAGTTGGCGGAGCTGTTGTAGTTGCAGTAGTTGTAGTGCCCGCTGATGTTTGAGTTGGCGGAGCTGTTGTAATTGCAGTAGTTGTAGTGCCCGCTGATGTTGGAGTTGGCGGAACTGTTGTAGTTGCAGTAGTTGTAGTGCCCGCTGATGTTTGAGTTGGCGGAGCTGTTGTAGTTGCAGTAGTTGTAGTGCCCGCTGATGTTTGAGTTGGCGGAGCTGTTGTAGTTGCAGTAGTTGTAGTGCCCGCTGATGTTTGAGTTGGCAGAGCTGTTGTAGTTGCAGTAGTTGTAGTGCCCGCTGATGTTTGAGTTGGCGGAGCTGTAGTGGTTTCAGTAGTTGTAGTGCCCGCTGATGTTGGAGTTGGTGGAGCTGTTGTAGTTACAGTAGTTGTAGTGCCCGCTGATGTTGGAGTTGGTGGAGCTGTTGTAGTTACAGTAGTTGTAGTGCCCGCTGATGTTGGAGTTGGCGGAGCTGTTGTAGTTACAGTAGCTGTAGTGCCCGCTGATGTTGGAGTTGGCGGAGCTGTTGTAGTTGCAGTAGTTGTAGTGCCCGCTGATGTTTGAGTTGGCGGAGCTGTAGTGGTTTCAGTAGTTGTAGTGCCCGCTGATGTTGGAGTTGGTGGAGCTGTTGTAGTTACAGTAGTTGTAGTGCCCGCTGATGTTTGAGTTGGCAGAGCTGTTGTAGTTACAGTAGTTGCAGTGCCCGCTGATGTTTGAGTTGGCGGAGCTGTAGTGGTTTCAGTAGTTGTAGTGCCCGCTGATGTTGGAGTTGGCGGAGCTGTTGTAGTTGCAGTAGTTGTAGTGCCCGCTGATGTTGGAGTTGGCGGAGCTGTTGTAGTTGCAGTAGTTGTAGTGTCCGCTGATGTTGGAGTTGGCGGAGCTGTTGTAGTTTCAGTAGTTGTAGTGCCCGCTGATGTTGGAGTTGGCGGAGCTGTTGTAGTTGCAGTAGTTGTAGTGCCCGCTGATGTTGGAGTTGGCGGAGCTGTTGTAGTTTCAGTAGTTGTAGTGCCCGCTGATGTTGGAGTTGGCGGAGCTGTTGTAGTTTCAGTAGTTGTAGTGCCTGCTGATGTTGGAGTTGGCGGAGCTGTTGTAGTTACAGTAGCTGTAGTGCCCGCTGATGTTGGAGTTGGCGGAGCTGTTGTAGTTTCAGTAGTTGTAGTGCCCGCTGATGTTGGAGTTGGCGGAGCTGTTGTAGTTACAGTAGCTGTAGTGCCCGCTGATGTTGGAGTTGGCGGAGCTGTTGTAGTTTCAGTAATTGTAGTGCCCGCTGATGTTGGAGTTGGCGGAGCTGTTGTAGTTTCAGTAGTTGTAGTGCCCGCTGATGTTGGAGTTGGCGGAGCTGTAGTGGTTTCAGTAGTTGTAGTGCCCGCTGATGTTTGAGTTGGCGGAGCTGTTGTAGTTGCAGTAGTTGTAGTGCCCGCTGATGTTGGAGTTGGCGGAGCTGTTGTAGTTTCAGTAGTTGTAGTGCCCGCTGATGTTGGAGTTGGCGGAGCTGTTGTAGTTTCAGTAGTTGTAGTGCCCGCTGATGTTTGAGTTGGCGGAGCTGTTGTAGTTTCAGTAGTTGTAGTGCCCGCTGATGTTTGAGTTGGCGGAGCTGTAGTGGTTTCAGTAGTTGTAGTGCCCGCTGATGTTGGAGTTGGCGGAGCTGTTGTAGTTGCAGTAGTTGTAGTGCCCGCTGATGTTGGAGTTGGCGGAGCTGTTGTAGTTTCAGTAGTTGTAGTGCCCACTGATGTTGGAGTTGGCGGAGCTGTTGTAGTTTCAGTAGTTGTAGTGCCCGCTGATGTTGGAGTTGGCGGAGCTGTTGTAGTTGCAGTAGTTGTAGTGCCCGCTGATGTTTGAGTTGGCGGAGCTGTTGTAGTTTCAGTAGTTGTAGTGCCCGCTGATGTTTGAGTTGGCGGAGCTGTTGTAGTTTCAGTAGTTGTAGTGCCCGCTGATGTTGGAGTTGGTGGAGCTGTAGTGGTTTCAGTAGTTGTAGTGCCCGCTGATGTTGGAGTTGGCGGAGCTGTTGTAGTTTCAGTAGTTGTAGTGCCCGCTGATGTTGGAGTTGGCGGAGCTGTTGTAGTTTCAGTAGTTGTAGCGTCAGTTGATGTTGGAGTTGGCGGAGCTGTTGTAGTTACAGTAGTTGTAGTGCCCGCTGATGTTGGAGTTGGCGGAGCTGTTGTAGTTTCAGTAGTTGTAGTGCCCGCTGATGTTTGAGTTGGCGGAGCTGTTGTAGTTTCAGTAGTTGTAGTGCCCGCTGATGTTGGAGTTGGCGGAGCTGTTGTAGTTGCAGTAGTTGTAGTGCCCGCTGATGTTTGAGTTGGCGGAGCTGTAGTGGTTTCAGTAGTTGTAGTGCCCGCTGATGTTTGAGTTGGTGGAGCTGTTGTAGTTACAGAAGTTGTAGTGCCTGCTGATGTTGGAGTTGGCAGAGCTGTTGTAGTTACAGAAGTTGTAGTGCCTGCTGATGTTGGAGTTGGCAGAGCTGTTGTAGTTTCAGTAGTTGTAGTGCCCGCTGATGTTGGAGTTGGCGGAGCTGTTGTAGTTTCAGTAGTTGTAGTGCCCGCTGATGTTTGAGTTGGCGGAGCTGTTGTAGTTTCAGTAGTTGTAGTGCCTGCTGATGTTGGAGTTGGCAGAGCTGTTGTAGTTTCAGTAGTTGTAGTGCCCGCTGATGTTGGAGTTGGCGGAGCTGTTGTAGTTTCAGTAGTTGTAGTGCCCGCTGATGTTGGAGTTGGCGGAGCTGTTGTAGTTACAGTAGTTGTAGTGCCCGCTGATGTTTGAGTTGGCGGAGCTGTTGTAGTTTCAGTAGTTGTAGTGCCTGCTGATGTTGGAGTTGGCGGAGCTGTTGTAGTTTCAGTAGCTGTAGTGCCCGCTGATGTTTGAGTTGGCGGAGCTGTTGTAGTTTCAGTAGTTGTAGTGCCCGCTGATGTTTGAGTTGGCGGAGCTGTTGTAGTTTCAGTAGTTGTAGTGCCCGCTGATGTTGGAGTTGGCGGAGCTGTTGTAGTTACAGTAGTTGTAGTGCCCGCTGATGTTTGAGTTGGCGGAGCTGTTGTAGTTTCAGTAGTTGTAGTGCCTGCTGATGTTGGAGTTGGCAGAGCTGTTGTAGTTTCAGTAGCTGTAGTGCCCGCTGATGTTTGAGTTGGCGGAGCTGTTGTAGTTTCAGTAGTTGTAGTGCCCGCTGATGTTTGAGTTGGCGGAGCTGTTGTAGTTTCAGTAGTTGTGGTGCCCGCTGATGTTGGAGTTGGCGGAGCTGTTGTAGTTTCAATAGTTGTGGTGCCCGCTGATGTTGGAGGTGGTGGAACTGTTGTAGTTTCAGTAGTTGTTGTGCCAGCTGATGTTGGAGTTGGCGGAGCTGTTGTAGTTTCAGTAGTTGTAGTGCCCGCTGATGTTGGAGTTGGCGGAGCTGTTGTAGTTTCAGTAGTTGTAGTGCCTGCTGATGTTTCAGTTGGCGTAGCTGTTGTAGTTTCAGTAGTTGTAGTGCCCGCTGATGTTGGAGTTGGATGAGCTGTTGTGGTTTCAGTAGTTGTAGTGGCCGCTGATGTTGGAGTTGGCGGAGCTGTTGTAGTTTCAGTAGTTGTAGTGCCCACTGATGTTGGAGTTGGTGGAGCTGTTGTAGTTGCAATAGTTGTAGTGCCCGCTGATGTTGGAGTTGGCGGAGCTGTTGTAGTTTCAGTAGTTGTAGTGCCTGCTGATGTTGGAGTTGACTGAACTGTTGTAGTTTCAGTAGTTGTAGTGCCCGCTGATGTTTGAGTTGGTGGAGCTGTTGTAGTTTCAGTAGTTGTAGTGCCCGCTGATGTTGGAGTTGACTGAACTGTTGTAGTTTCAGTAGTTGTAGTGCCCGCTGATGTTTGAGTTGGTGGAGCTGTTGTAGTTTCAGTAGTTGTAGTGCCCGCTGATGTTGGAGTTGACTGAACTGTTGTAGTTTCAGTAGTTGTAGTGCCCGCTGATGTTGGAGTTGACTGAACTGTTGTAGTTTCAGTAGTTGTAGTGCCCGCTGATGTTGGAGTTGGTGGAGCTGTTGTAGTTGCAATAGTTGTAGTGCCCGCTGATGTTGGAGTTGGCGGAGCTGTTGTAGCTTCAGTAGTTGTAGCGTCAGTTGATGTTTGAGTTGACTGAACTGTTGTAGTTTCAGTAATTGTAGTTTCCGCTGATGTTTGAGTTGGCTGAGCTGTAGGACTGGTTGTAGTGGCTTTGGTAGGACTTATTACTGTTGTGTGTTTGGATAATTTGTAGAATAAAGTTTAATAAAATAACAGTTGAGAAAACTATTAATCTTCAGCACAATCCATAGAAAATATTGTATAAACAACAACTACAAACAACTGTAGTTTAATAACAATAAAGAGTAACACAGAAAGCATTCCAAACTGTTTTGAATGACATTGCATTGATGATATTGCTTGATTGACTTACCATCAACACTGGTGATGTTAAGAGTGGTGTTGCCATTTAAAATAGCATTGGATATATTCTCTTCACTGGGTACGGTTCTAAATGTTACATCTATATCAGTGATGATTGATCCAGCACTACAGAAGGGACGGGGGAGAGAAAGAGAAAAATGTTTTTAAAAGTGGTTTTATACAAATCTGTCAAATGCCATTAATAACAAAATATAACATTTGACGAACATTTGATTGAAAAAAAAAAAATTGATAGTTGCTGATATCTTTTACCCTAGTGTACCAGTAGAATTCTAGATTTACAGATTCCTTTTGCAAGTTTTGGAATAATCTTGACATGTTTTGTTTTATAAATAAGGAGCCCAACAACCGATGGTACAGCCCACACTGAGATCTCATCTCACCATCATTGAATCCGTCTGGGATTACATGAAAAAACACAAGCAATTGAGACTAAAGCCATCCATAGAACTGTGAAAGCCTCTCCAAGATGCTGGAACAACCTGCCAGCAAACTACTGCACTGTTTAAGAGTTAATGTCTATTAAGCAAATCAAGTCAGTGTTTGGTGTGACACTTTGCCTTCAAAACAACTCTTTCCAAGGAGTTTTTTTAAGGTTGGTTGTTCCAAGCATCTTGGAGAAGTTGCCATAGTTCTTCTATGAATTTATGGTGTTTAGCCTCAGTTGTTTCTGTGTCTTCCGTGTAATTCTCGATAATGGTGGGATCAGATCTCTGTGTGGTGCACATCTTCTTTTATAAAACTCCTTGTTCATACAAAAATTATCACTGAATTATTACAGCATTTGTAATAGAAATTTTTGGAAAAAACATCCACTAAAGCAATATATATATATATATATATATATATATATATATATATATATATATATATATATATATATATATATAGCTGTCTAGACTGTATACATTTTTGTTTTCCAAAAATGAAATGTATTCTTATAATAAGGAAAGAAATACCCACCGGAATGAAATAACTTTAATTTTAACGAAGGAGCTACCGAATTCCCTTCTAAAGATTGGCTCAATCTGTGGAAACCAGATTCACAAAGTCAGGTTCAATATTTAGTAACAAATTTTAACGTCAGTCAAAAACCTACAACATGAAATACATTTGTTGGTTATTCATTCATTTTTACATGATCTGCAACACAAAGCTTTGTTTACAAAATAAATAATAGGTTAGCAATTAAATGTTACATCACAGCCATGGAAATATTGGGGGAGAATTGGGATTCACGACGAATGAGAGAGTTGTGCGTGAGCCCATAAATTTAAGCTTTGTCGGCTTTGAATTCTGTTTTGCAATCTGGTCACCCAATTATCAGCGAATTTAACAATATTCCATTAGTTATTCCATATAGAAAGCTTGAATTGTCTACTTTTAAACAAAACAATTCAAAAAGAAAATAAACCGACTAGCTATGCTCTCTCTGCTTATGTAGGCTAATCCTTATGAAGTGTGCAGTTCTCTATAGGCGCGTTCACTGCAAGATGACAAGTCCGCATCGTCAACTTCATCTTTGCAGCCGACACTGACGCAGAAAACACTAGTTTATTAAAAAACAATTAAAATGTCTCCTTGCTATATTTGACACATTCATAATCATTACTTTTGCCGGTTCTTTGTGACAGCTGTTATGTGCGTTATTGGCAGTGTCACCCTCCGGTTACATGAACGCGTCACCACCGCATCAGCACCGAAAACATGGAGATTTTATTTTAGAGAATAATCACACAACCCTTTTAGATATTCTATAATTAAATCAACTAATCGAATATTCAAAAATTGTGACTCATCCCTGCATGGAATCTCTTGTTTCTTTTCCCAAATCTTCACTCACGTCTCACCATTTTCTAAGGGGATTATAAACGTTTCTTCATTGGGTCGCTTTTAATTAGGCCTAATGTATTCGTATCCTTTACTGTGGTAAAGCAGAAAAACGCTGTAGGACAGATAGCCTACATTTTTACCTGCATGTCAAATTCTTTTTAACACAGTTTGTGCTTGTTATTAGACATGGTAAGGCGCGTCAAGTTTATTTGTAAACCGCGTTTCACACACACGGGTGATTTTTAGTTTTGCAAAGGCAGTGTTGAGAAGAGGAAGAGTTGTTGGAGTAGAGCACATTTGTGAGTCTGCTCAAGCTGTCGCATCCGTCTTTTCACATGCAATACAGTACGTAACACAAATGCAATAGCATGTCACTCTGTAGGCATCTTACAACCGTTCCCGCATGAGCAATTTTATAGTTTTTCATTGCAGAATATGCTAATTGAAGATAGTTAACTCCACATCAGCAACATAAATTCATCAACTAACCATTCAGAAACATCCTGTTGCATCCTGTTGAATTTACTAAACTCATAAAATCATCTAAATCTACAACATGTATGTTAGACCCTATACCGACTAAGCTACTGAAAGAGATGCTTCCAGAGGTCATAGATCCTCTTCTTAATATCATTAATTCGTCTTTGTCTCTAGGATACGTACCAAAAAACTTTAAGCTGGCTATGATTAAACCGCTTGTTAAAAAAACGCAACTTGATCCTACAGAATTAGTCAATTACAGGCCGATCTCGAATCTACCTTTTCTGTCAAAGATATTAGAAAAGGCAGTATCCTCACAACTGTGTTCCTTTCTAGAAAGAAATGACATCTGCGAGGATTTCCAGTCCGGATTTAGACCGTACCATAGTACCGAGACTGCTCTCCTTAGAGTCACAAATGATTTGCTCTTATCATCCGATCGTGGTTGTGTCTCTCTATTAGTGTTACTCGATCTTAGTGCTGCATTTGACACCATTGACCACAACGTTCTTTTAAATAGACTCGAACATTATGTTGGCATTAGTGGAATTGCACTAGCATGGTTTAAACCATACTTATCTGACCGTTATCAGTTTGTAGCAGTAAATGGAGAAATGTCTCATCGATTACAAGTTCAGTATGGCGTACCACAAGGCTCAGTACTAGGACCGCTGCTGTTCACTCTGTACATGCTACCATTAGGAGATATCATTAGGAAACATGGAATTAGCTTCCACTGTTATGCTGACGATACTCAGCTGTATATTTCTTCAAAACCTAACGAAACTTATCAATTCACAAAATTAACGGAATGCATAGCTGATATAAAAAATTGGATGACTCGTAACTTCCTACTTCTAAATTCTGAAAAAACAGAGTTTCTAATTATTGGACAAAAAACTTCCTCACGTAATAACCTAGAATACTGTCTAACACTCGATGGCTGCTCTGTTAAAGGAGAACTCCGGTCAATTTTAACATTGAGCTCATTTTTTTGTAAATTTGGAGTGCTGTCAATACAGAGAACAACGACAAAAATCGGTGTTGCGAGATGTTGCGGTGTTGTGAACACGGTGGATCTGACTGCAGTAGATGTGAAAGATATGAATAAAAATGATGTTATTTCAGCCAGAGCACATACCTGTATTTACATCCTGTTTTCGGTCGAAGTCCATAGTAATCGTTTGTCGAGTTCACGCACGTGATCATAGGTAACTAAACTTATGCGCGTGAACTCGATAATCGATTACTATGGACTTCGACCGAAAACAGGATGTAAATACAGGTATGTGCTCTGGCTGAAATAACATCATTTTTATTCATATCTTTCACATCTACTGCAGTCAGATCCACCGTGTTCACTCTGAAGGAATCACTCACATTGGCTGTGCACTTGTAATGACACATCAAGGATGTTAAGAGGCTAAAAGCAGGTTTAAAACTTGCCCCATTGAAGTCAACAGGGTGCAAATTTTAAAAAGAGGATAACACGGTGTAGGCAACACCGATTTTTGTCGTTGTTCTCTGTATTGACAGCACTCCAAATTTACAAAAATATTAGCTCAATGTTAAAATTAACCGGAGTTCTCCTTTAAGTCTTCGTCGTCGGTTAGGAACCTGGGTGTGCTCTTTGATACCAATCTTTCATTTGAAAGTCACGTGTCCAGTATCTGTAAAACTGCATTTTTCCATCTTAAAAATATATCTAAATTACGCCATATGCTCTCATTGACAAATGCGGAACAATTAGTTCATGCGTTCATGACCTCAAGGCTAGATTATTGTAATGCTCTACTGGGTGGTTACCCTGCACGCTTAATAAACAAGCTACAGCTAGTTCAAAACGCAGCAGCTCGAGTTCTTACCAGAACCAGGAAGTATGACCATATTAGCCCGGTTCTGTCAACACTGCATTGGCTCCCTATTAAACATCGCATAAATTTTAAAATATTGCTGATTACTTACAAAGCACTAAATGGTTTAGCTCCGCAGTACTTGAGCGAGCTCTTAACGCATTATAGTCCTTCACGTCTATTGCGATCTCAAAATTCCGGCCAGTTAATAATACCTAGAATGTCAAAATCGACTGCTGGCGGTAGATCCTTTTCCTATTTAGCACCAAAACTTTGGAACAGTCTTCCTAACATTGTCCGGGAAGCAGACACACTCTGTCAGTTCAAAGCCAGATTAAAGACACATCTCTTTGACCTAGCATTCACATAATACATTATAGACTTCTATAATTCAATGTTAGGCTGCATAGATTAGGTCAGCCGGAACCGGGAACACTTCCCATAAATCCTGATGTACTCGTTACATCATGAGAAGAATGGCATCTATGCTCATTTTAGTGTCTGTGTTTATCCCAAGATTTTCCTGCAGCCTGCCGTATCCAGGCCGTATCCAGATCTGACGAAGGACCTTCGCCTGGACCCGATGTCAACGCAGTGCTGAAGTGCTAACTAGTCTCTCCCTATGGAGGATCCCTTTACCTCTCTACAGATAAGGCGTTGTCGGGAAAATTCGTTTCGCGTTCCTACCCCGAAGTGACAAAATAAAATAAAATTCTTTATCAAAATTTATAAGGAAAGACAAGTACTTTGTTTAGGCTTGGCTTGTAGGGACTTCCAAACCTGCGCACATATATTCAAACGCACATAACTATAGAACCAATTCTTAATGCGCATGTGGACGCCATCAGCGTTTCTCACAGGTTCGCGTTTAAAGTCTGTGTAGAGAGAATGGTGTCGTCTTAGCGACCCCCTAATTTAATAACAAATGATCGTTGCGACTAACTACTGTGTTGCGACTAACTGTTAGCTGGAAAATTACTTTATTAAAGAACTGCTATAAAGCCAAAACAATCTCTGTTACCTTAAATTATACGCTTATCTCTGTAAAGCTGCTTTGAAACAATCTACATTGTCAAAGCGCTATATAAATGAAGATGACTTGACTTGACTTGACATCAAAGACTTTTTTTACACATTGTAAAAAGTGGCATTATACCACCCCTTTAACTTAGGATGGACTGCTTTAACTCTTAGCCATGGCTGCGTTTCCCAAAAGCAATGACTAAGCTGATCGTAGAACAATTGCATGGATCTCCTTGTATGGATTTACCTGTGTATTATTAGAAGACTACCTACTACCTTCAGAGTGTTTGCGTGCGTTTTTTTTTTTTTTTTTTTTTTTTGTGACTCAAAAACCGCAATATTATCCGAACTGTGAGTTTTGTAATTTTGTAATTTCCAGATTTTGCTTTCACTATTTAATAGTGGTGCAGCGGATCACACCACTATTAAGTAGTGAAAGCAAAATCTGGACTAGAAATTATTAAAATACCAGCAAATTTACACCTGGACGCAAATAAAATAGAACACTATTTGCACTTAAATAACATACATTATATATATGATGGGTGCAAATAGTTTACACTAATATTTATATTAGGGTTCAAAAATAAAATGCTTAATACATTAAAATGGAAGAATGTTACTATTTAGTTTGCAGTGCAGATCACATGTGCCTTAAACATTGATCATACAACTTACCTCTTTTATGATTTTGTTTTCTCTGTTTTTAAAAGCTTCTGATGATGAATTTGACAGGTCAGGTTCAAAAGCTTCATTGCTGGAAAACCTAACTAGAACTGTAGAGGTTAAAGGAGTTGTGACCGTTGCTTCAGTTGTAGAAGTAAGTTGTGTTGTCGTTGTGGTTAGAGGGGAAGAAGTCGTTGCTGCAGTGTCAGTAGTTGTAGTGGCCGCTGATGTTGGAGTTGGCGGAGCTGTTGTAGTTTCAGTAGTTGTAGTGGCCGTTGATGTTGGAGTTGACGGAGCTGTTGTAGTTTCAGTAGTTGTAGTGCCCTCTGATGTTTGAGTTGGCGGAGCTGTTGTAGTTACAGTAGTTGTAGTGCCCGCTGATGTTGGAGTTGGCGGAGCTGTTGTAGTTTCAGTAGTTGTAGTGCCCGCTGATGTTGGAGTTGGCGGAGCTGTTGTAGTTTCAGTAGTTGTAGTGCCCGCTGATGTTTGAGTTGGCGGAGCTGTTGTAGTTGCAGTAGTTGTAGTGCCCGCTGATGTTGGAGTTGGCGGAGCTGTTGTAGTTTCAGTAGTTGTAGTGGCCGTTGATGTTGGAGTTGGCGGAGCTGTTGTAATTTCAGTACTTGTAGTGCCCGCTGATGTTGGAGTTGGCGGAGCTGTTGTGGTTTCAGTAGTTGTAGTGGCCGTTGATGTTGGAGTTGGCGGAGCTGTTGTAATTTCAGTACTTGTAGTGCCCGCTGATGTTGGAGTTGGCGGAGCTGTTGTAGTTTCAGTAGTTGTAGTGCCCGCTGATGTTGGAGTTGGCGGAGCTGTTGTAGTTTCAGTAGTTGTAGTGCCCGCTGATGTTGGAGTTGGCGGAGCTGTTGTGGTTTCAGTAGTTGTAGTGCCCGCTGATGTTGGAGTTGGCGGAGCTGTTGTAATTTCAGTAGTTGTAGTGCCCGCTGATGTTGGAGTTGGCGGAGCTGTTGTAGTTTCAGTAATTGTAGTGCCCGCTGTTGTTGGAGTTGGCGGAGCTGTTGTAGTTTCAGTAGTTGTAGTGCCCGCTGATGTTTGAGTTGGCGGAGCTGTTGTAGTTTCAGTAGTTGTAGTGCCCGCTGATGTTTGAGTTGGCGGAGCTGTTGTAGTTACAGTAGTTGTAGTGCCCGCTGATGTTGGAGTTGGCGGAGCTGTTGTAGTTTCAGTAGTTGTAGTGCCCACTGATGTTGGAGTTGGCGGAGCTGTAGTGGTTTCAGTAGTTGTAGTGCCCGCTGATGTTTGAGTTGGTGGAGCTGTTGTAGTTTCAGTAGTTGTAGTGCCCGCTGATGTTTGAGTTGGCGGAGCTGTTGTAGTTTCAGTAGTTGTAGTGCCCGTTGATGTTTGAGTTGGCGGAGCTGTTGTAGTTTCAGTAGTTGTAGTGGCCGTTGATGTTTGAGTCGGCGGAGCTGTTGTAGTTTCAGTAGTTGTAGTGCCCGCTGATGTTTGAGTTGGCGGAGCTGTTGTAGTTTCAGTAGTTGTAGTGCCCGTTGATGTTTGAGTCGGCGGAGCTGTTGTAGTTTCAGTAGTTGTAGTGCCCGCTGATGTTTGAGTTGGCGGAGCTGTTGTAGTTTCAGTAGTTGTAGTGCCCGTTGATGTTTGAGTTGGTGGAGATGTTGTAGTTTCAGTAGTTGTAGTGCCCGTTGATGTTTGAGTTGGCGGAGCTGTTGTAGTTTCAGTAGTTGTAGTGCCCGTTGATGTTGGAGTTGGCGGAGCTGTTGTAGTTTCAGTAGTTGTAGTGCCCGTTGATGTTTGAGTCGGCGGAGCTGTTGTAGTTTCAGTAGTTGTAGTGCCCGCTGATGTTTGAGTTGGCGGAGCTGTTGTAGTTTCAGTAGTTGTAGTGCCCGTTGATGTTTGAGTTGGTGGAGCTGTTGTAGTTTCAGTAGTTGTAGTGGCCGCTGTTGTTGGAGTTGGCGGAGCTGTTGTAGTTTCAGTAGTTGTAGTGCCCGCTGATGTTGGAGTTGGCGGAGCTGTAGTGGTTTCAGTAGCTGTAGTGCCCGCTGATGTTGGAGTTGGCGGAGCTGTTGTAGTTGCAGTAGTTGTAGTGCTCACTGATGTTGGAGTTGGCGGAGCTGTTGTAGTTTCAGTAGTTGTAGTGCCCGTTGATGTTTGAGTTGGCGGAGCTGTTGTAGTTTCAGTAGTTGTAGTGCCCGCTGATGTTTGAGTTGGCGGAGCTGTTGTAGTTTCAGTAGTTGTAGTGCCCGCTGATGTTGGAGTTGGCGGAGCTGTTGTAGTTGCAGTAGTTGTAGTGCTCACTGATGTTGGAGTTGGCGAAGCTGTTGTAGTTGCAGTAGTTGTAGTGCCCGCTGATGTTGGAGTTGGCGGAGCTGTTGTAGTTGCAGTAGTTGTAGTGCCTGCTGATGTTGGAGTTGGCGGAGCTGTTGTAGTTTCAGTAGTTGTAGTGCTCACTGATGTTGGAGTTGGCGGAGCTGTTGTAGTTTCAGTAGTTGTAGTGCCCGCTGATGTTGGAGTTGGCGGAGCTGTTGTAGTTGCAGTAGTTGTAGTGCCTGCTGATGTTGGAGTTGGCGGAGCTGTTGTAGTTGCAGTAGTTGTAGCGTCAGTTGATGTTTGAGTTGACTGAACTGTTGTAGTTTCAGTAATTGTAGTTTCCGCTGATGTTTGAGTTGGCTGAGCTGTAGGACTGGTTGTAGTGGCTTTGGTAGGACTTATTACTGTTGTGTGTTTGGATAATTTGTAGAATAAAGTTTAATAAAATAACAGTTGAGAAAACTATTATTCTTCAGCACAATCCATAGAAAATATTGTATAAACAACAACTACAAACAACTGTAGTTTAATAACAATAAAGAGTAACACAGAAAGCATTCCAAACTGTTTTGAATGATATTGCATTGATGATATTGCTTGATTGACTTACCATCAACACTGGTGATGTTAAGAGTGGTGTTGCCATTTAAAATGGCATTGGATATATTTGTTTCATTTGTTACAGAACTAAGTGTTACATCTATATCAGTGATGATTGATCCAGCACTACAGAAGGGACGGGGGAGAGAAAGAGAAAAATGTTTTTAAAAGTGGTTTTATACAAATCTGTCAAATGCCATTAATAACAAAATATAACATTTGACGAACATTTGATTGAAAAAAAAAAATTGATAGTTGCTGATATATTTTGCCCTAGTGTACCAGTAGAATTCTAGATTTACAGATTCCTTTTGCAAGTTTTGGAATAATCTTGACATGTTTTGTTTTATAAATAAGGAGCCCAACAACCGATGGTACAGCCCACACTGAGATCTCATCTCACCATCATTGAATCCGTCTGGGATTACATGAAAAAACACAAGCAATTGAGACTAAAGCCATCCATAGAACTGTGAAAGCCTCTCCAAGATGCTGGAACAACCTGCCAGCAAACTACTGCACTGTTTAAGAGTTAATGTCTATTAAGCAAATCAAGTCAGTGTTTGGTGTGACACTTTGCCTTCAAAACAACTCTTTCCAAGGAGTTTTTTTAAGGTTGGTTGTTCCAAGCATCTAGGAGAAGTTGCCATAGTTCTTCTATGAATTTATGGTGTTTAGCCTCAGTTGTTTCTGTGTCTTCCGTGTAATTCTCGATAATGGTGGGATCAGATCTCTGTGTGGTGCACATCTTCTTTTATAAAACTCCTTGTTCATACAAAAATATCACTGAATTATTACAGCATTTGTAATAGAAATGTTTGGAAAAAACATCCACTAAAGCAATATATATATATATATATATATATATAGCTGTCTAGACTGTATACATTTTTGTTTTCCAAAAATGAAATGTATTCTTATAATAAGGAAAGAAATACCCACCGGAATGAAATAACTTTCATTTTAACGAAGGAGCTACCGAATTCCCTTCTAAAGATTGGCTCAATCTGTGGAAACCAGATTCACAAAGTCAGGTTCAATATTTAGTAACAAATTTTAACGTCAGTCAAAAACCTACAACATGAAATACATTTGTTGGTTATTCATTCATTTTTACATGATCTGCAACACAAAGCTTTGTTTACAAAATAAATAATAGGTTAGCAATTAAATGTTACATCACAGCCATGGAAATATTGGGGGAGAATTGGGATTCACGACGAATGAGAGAGTTGTGCGTGAGCCCATAAATTTAAGCTTTGTTGGCTTTGAATTCTGTTTTGCAATCTGGTCACCCAATTATCAGCGAATTTAACAATATTCCATTAGTTATTCCATATAGAAAGCTTGAATTGTCTACTTTTAAACAAAACAATTCAAAAAGAAAATAAACCGACTAGCTATGCTCTCTCTGCTTATGTAGGCTAATCCTTATGAAGTGTGCAGTTCTCTATAGGCGCGTTCACTGCAAGATGACAAGTCCGCATCGTCAACTTCATCTTTGCAGCCGACACTGACGCAGAAAACACTAGTTTATTAAAAAACAATTAAAATGTCTCCTTGCTATATTTGACACATTCATAATCATTACTTTTGCCGGTTCTTTGTGACAGCTGTTATGTGCGTTATTGGCAGTGTCACCCTCCGGTTACATGAACGCGTCACCACCGCATCAGCACCGAAAACATGGAGATTTTATTTTAGAGAATAATCACACAACCCTTTTAGATATTCTATAATTAAATCAACTAATCGAATATTCAAAAATTGTGACTCATCCCTGCATGGAATCTCTTGTTTCTTTTCCCAAATCTTCACTCACGTCTCACCATTTTCTAAGGGGATTATAAACGTTTCTTCATTGGGTCGCTTTTAATTAGGCCTAATGTATTCGTATCCTTTACTGTGGTAAAGCAGAAAAACGCTGTAGGACAGATAGCCTACATTTTTACCTGCATGTCAAATTCTTTTTAACACAGTTTGTGCTTGTTATTAGACATGGTAAGGCGCGTCAAGTTTATTTGTAAACCGCGTTTCACACACACGGGTGATTTTTAGTTTTGCAAAGGCAGTGTTGAGAAGAGGAAGAGTTGTTGTAGTCGAGCACATTTGTGAGTCTGCTCAAGCTGTCGCATCCGTCTTTTCACATGCAATACAGTACGTAACACAAATGCAATAGCATGTCACTCTGTAGGCATCTTACAACCGTTCCCGCATGAGCAATTTTATAGTTTTTCATTGCAGAATATGCTAATTGAAGATAGTTAACTCCACATCAGCAACATAAATTCATCAACTAACCATTCAGAAACATCCTGTTGCATCCTGTTGAATTTACTAAACTCATAAAATCATCTAAATCTACAACATGTATGTTAGACCCTATACCGACTAAGCTACTGAAAGAGATGCTTCCAGAGGTCATAGATCCTCTTCTTAATATCATTAATTCGTCTTTGTCTCTAGGATACGTACCAAAAAACTTTAAGCTGGCTATGATTAAACCGCTTGTTAAAAAAACGCAACTTGATCCTACAGAATTAGTCAATTACAGACCGATCTCGAATCTACCTTTTCTGTCAAAGATATTAGAAAAGGCAGTATCCTCACAACTGTGTTCCTTTCTAGAAAGAAATGACATCTGCGAGGATTTCCAGTCCGGATTTAGACCGTACCATAGTACCGAGACTGCTCTCCTTAGAGTCACAAATGATTTGCTCTTATCATCCGATCGTGGTTGTATCTCTCTATTAGTGTTACTCGATCTTAGTGCTGCATTTGACACCATTGACCACAACGTTCTTTTAAATAGACTCGAACATTATGTTGGCATTAGTGGAATTGCACTAGCATGGTTTAAACCATACTTATCTGACCGTTATCAGTTTGTAGCAGTAAATGGAGAAATGTCTCATCGATTACAAGTTCAGTATGGCGTACCACAAGGCTCAGTACTAGGACCGCTGCTGTTCACTCTGTACATGCTACCATTAGGAGATATCATTAGGAAACATGGAATTAGCTTCCACTGTTATGCTGACGATACTCAGCTGTATATTTCTTCAAAACCTAACGAAACTTATCAATTCACAAAATTAACGGAATGCATAGCTGATATAAAAAATTGGATGACTCGTAATTTCCTACTTCTAAATTCTGAAAAAACAGAGTTTCTAATTATTGGACAAAAAACTTCCTCACGTAATAACCTAAAATACTGTCTAACACTCGATGGCTGCTCTGTTAAAGGAGAACTCCGGTCAATTTTAACATTGAGCTCATTTTTTTGTAAATTTGGAGTGCTGTCAATACAGAGAACAACGACAAAAATCGGTGTTGCGAGATGTTGCGGTGTTGTGAACACGGTGGATCTGACTGCAGTAGATGTGAAAGATATGAATAAAAATGATGTTATTTCAGCCAGAGCACATACCTGTATTTACATCCTGTTTTCGGTCGAAGTCCATAGTAATCGTTTGTCGAGTTCACGCACGTGATCATAGGTAACTAAACTTATGCGCGTGAACTCGATAATCGATTACTAAAAATAAAATACATACTTAATACACTAAAATGGAAGAATGTTACTATTTAGTTTGCAGTGCAGATCACATGTGCCTTAAACATTGATCATACAACTTACCTCTTTTATGATTTTGTTTTCTCTGTTTTTAAATGCTTCTGATGATGAATTTGACAGGTCAGGTTCAAAAGCTTCATTGCTGGAAAACCTAACTAGAACTGTAGAGGTTAAAGGAGTTGTGACCGTTGTTTTAGTTGTAGAAGTAAGTTGTGTTGTCGTTGTGGTTAGAGGGGAAGAAGTCGTTGCTGCAGTGTCAGTAGTTGTAGTGCCCGCTGAT
Organism: Vimba vimba; assembly: GCA_022828995.1. Lineage (NCBI taxonomy): Eukaryota > Metazoa > Chordata > Actinopteri > Cypriniformes > Leuciscidae > Vimba > Vimba vimba. Next base: position 61,100,106 of record CM040818.1, read on the forward strand.
GTTGGAGTTGGCGGAGCTGTTGTAATTTCAGTACTTCTAGTGCCCGCTGGTGTTGGAGTTGGCGGAGCTGTTGTAGTTTCAGTAGTTGTAGTGCCCGCTGGTGTTGGAGTTGGCGGAGCTGTTGTAGTTTCAGTAGTTGTAGTGCCCGCTGATGTTGGAGTTGGCGGAGCTGTTGTGGTTTCAGTAGTTGTAGTGGCCGCTGATGTTGGAGTTGGCGGAGCTGTAGTGGTTTCAGTAGTTGTAGTGCCCGCTGATGTTGGAGTTGGCGGAGCTGTTGTGGTTTCAGTAGTTGTAGTGGCCGTTGATGTTGGAGTTGGTGGAGCTGTTGTAGTTTCAGTAGTTGTAGTGCCCGCTGATGTTTGAGTTGGCGGAGCTGTTGTAGTTTCAGTAGTTGTAGTGCCCGCTGATGTTGGAGTTGGCGGAGCTGTTGTAGTTTCAGTAGTTGTAGTGCCCGCTGGTGTTGGAGTTGGCGGAGCTGTTGTAGTTTCAGTAGTTGTAGTGCCCGCTGATGTTGGAGTTGGCGGAGCTGTAGTGGTTTCAGTAGTTGTAGTGGCCGCTGTTGTTGGAGTTGGCGGAGCTGTTGTAGTTTCAGTAGTTGTAGTGCCCGCTGATGTTTGAGTTGGCGGAGCTGTTGTAGTTTCAGTAGTTGTAGTGCCCGCTGATGTTGGAGTTGGCGGAGCTGTTGTAGTTTCAGTAGTTGTAGTGCCCACTGATGTTGGAGTTGGCGGAGCTGTTGTAGTTTCAGTAGTTGTAGTGCCCGCTGGTGTTGGAGTTTGCGGAGCTGTTGTAGTTTCAGTAGTTGTAGTGCCCTCTGATGTTGGAGTTGGTGGAGCTGTAGTGGTTTCAGTAGTTGTAGTGCCCGCTGATGTTGGAGTTGGTGGAGCTGTTGTAGTTTCAGTAGTTGTAGTGCCCGCTGATGTTGGAGTTGGTGGAGCTGTAGTGGTTTCAGTAGTTGTAGTGCCCGCTGATGTTGGAGTTGGTGGAGCTGTTGTAGTTTCAGTAGTTGTAGTGCCCGCTGATGTTGGAGTTGGCGGAGCTGTTGTAGTTTCAGTAATTGTAGTGCCCGCTGATGTTGGAGTTGGCGGAGCTGTTGTAGTTTCAGTAGTTGTAGTGCCCGCTGATGTTGGAGTTGGCGGAGCTGTAGTGGTTTCAGTAGTTGTAGTGCCCGCTGATGTTGGAGTTTGCGGAGCTGTTGTAGTTTCAGTAGTTGTAGTGCCCGCTGATGTTGGAGTTGGTGGAGCTGTTGTAGTTTCAGTAGTTGTAGTGCCCGCTGATGTTGGAGTTGGTGGAGCTGTTGTAGTTTCAGTAGTTGTAGTGCCCACTGATGTTGGAGTTGGCGGAGCTGTTGTAGTTTCAGTAGTTGTAGTGCCCGCTGGTGTTGGAGTTTGCGGAGCTGTTGTAGTTTCAGTAGTTGTAGTGCCCGCTGATGTTGGAGTTGGTGGAGCTGTTGTAGTTTCAGTAGTTGTAGTGCCCGCTGATGTTGGAGTTGGCGGAGCTGTTGTAGTTTCAGTAATTGTAGTGCCCGCTGATGTTGGAGTTGGCGGAGCTGTTGTAGTTTCAGTAGTTGTAGTGCCCGCTGATGTTGGAGTTGGCGGAGCTGTAGTGGTTTCAGTAGTTGTAGTGCCCGCTGATGTTGGAGTTTGCGGAGCTGTTGTAGTTTCAGTAGTTGTAGTGCCCGCTGATGTTGGAGTTGGTGGAGCTGTTGTAGTTTCAGTAGTTGTAGTGCCCGCTGATGTTGGAGTTGGTGGAGCTGTTGTAGTTTCAGTAGTTGTAGTGCCCGCTGATGTTGGAGTTGGCGGAGCTGTTGTAGTTTCAGTAATTGTAGTGCCCGCTGATGTTGGAGTTGGCGGAGCTGTTGTAGTTTCAGTAGTTGTAGTGCCCGCTGATGTTGGAGTTGGCGGAGCTGTAGTGGTTTCAGTAGTTGTAGTTGCCGCTGTTGTTGGAGTTGGCGGAGCTGTTGTAGTTTCAGTAGTTGTAGTGCCCGCTGATGTTGGAGTTGGCGGAGCTGTTGTAGTTTCAGTAGTTGTAGTGGCCGCTGTTGTTGGAGTTGGCGGAGCTGTTGTAGTTTCAGTAGTTGTAGTGCCCACTGATGTTGGAGTTGGCGGAGCTGTTGTAGTTTCAGTAGTTGTAGTGCCCGCTGGTGTTGGAGTTTGCGGAGCTGTTGTAGTTTCAGTAGTTGTAGTGCCCGCTGGTGTTGGAGTTGGCGGAGCTGTTGTAGTTTCAGTAGTTGTAGTGCCCGCTGGTGTTGGAGTTGGCGGAGCTGTTGTAGTTTCAGTAGTTGTAGTGCCCGCTGATGTTTGAGTTGGCGGAGCTGTTGTAGTTTCAGTAGTTGTAGTGCCCGCTGATGTTTCAGTTGTAGTTGAAGAGTACGTTAATGTCTCATTTGTAGTTTGAGCAGTGGTACTACAAAATACTGTTGTTAAAAAGATCAAAGTAAAAATAACAGTCATCATGGAGCAACTGTCACACTTAAATAAGTAATAAGTTAAATAAAGAATTTTCATGATCAGTAACTTACGGACCTAAACTCAACACTGTAATGAACAGTGCTTTCCTACTCATCTTGGTAGCTGTCAAATAGCTCACCTATAAACATAAGAAAATACATAAGGAAAGGCATCTTGAGATCATTTTGACAGGTCATTTACAGTGAAAAAAAAAAAAAAAAAAACCTTATGAATACAAACACCCTCTTTCCAGCACAGGAACCTGTGATGACTCCTTTTTTGTCTGTATATCAAAAATGATTTGTCATTTTGTACAGTGCACATTAAGATGAAAGTAGTTATCATACATAACAAGAAAACAAGGAAAGAATTGCAGTTCTATTCAGAAGTTTGAAGTCAATAAGATTTTAAATGTTTTCAAAAGAAGCCTCTTCTGCTCACCAAGGCTGCATTTTAGGGCTGTACCATATCATTTCAGCATCAACATTGCAATGTGCAATATCACCACAAGGTGGCAGTTTCACAATATCACCACAAGGTGGCAGCAATAGGTTTAAGTCCAGGTGTATGGTAAACCATGAGTGAGTGACCATTAAAAGTTCGGACATGGCTTTTTATTAGGAATTTGGAATACCACCATGGCCACATCAGAGAAACAAAGTAGACAAGAAGGGCTGTCGATTTTATGAGCACTGGAAATCTGTATGAATTGCTAAGAGACAGTCTCCATTATGAAAGAATGTGATGTGAAGAGGCTTAACAGCGAACGGGAACTTAAACAGCTGTGCTAGTCTTTTCTTCCCTACTGAAATCCTAGTGAAGCGTCTTCTTGAACAAGAAAATCTGTTACTTAATTGTTTAAAAAGCCTGATGGATTTATGCTAAGTCCCTGTAAGTGTAACTAAAGGAAAATAGTGCTTTTGTTTGGTAATAATTACATATTTCATCAATATTTACTTTAAAAATACTGTTGATTATAATATAAATTGATAGTGCAGCTGAATATTGAATAAATTCAATTGTAATGTACTTTCCCATATGAAACTTCTCAAGTTAATTGAACATTGCTTTATTATTGGTTAATTTATACATTGAACAATGTTTTAGTCTGTGACAGTTTGACTGTAACCTAACAGTAAAGAATATTGAACTTAATATTGAATCTGGCACCTCTTGGATCAATGTAAACAATTATAATGTGTATCATTATATTGGATCTGTGCATTAAGTCTTAAAGTGACAGCAGCCTATAAATACCTGCTGCTGTCTGTGTCATTAATGTTAATCAAACAACAAAAGACAAAGAGAAAATCACTTTTGTAGCTTTAACAAAGATTAATTTATATTAAATGTATTTGATAATTCATTTTCTGTCCCTAAATACTGTTAGGCTTACCTGAAAAACATAAAGCACAAGTTTATTTCATTTGTATCTTTGTTCCATTGTATTTATCTACGCTTGCAATTTGTTTATTATTTTCTATGCAGATTTACTCCACTACAACATCAACTAGGCCTAATCTTTCTAGAATTATTAATTATTTTCAAATAGAGCTTTTCAAGTAATCTGGTGAAATTGTTTTCATATCGCAATATATATCGCAGAAAAACAAAATATCGCAATATATATATATATATATATATATATATATATATATATATATATATCGTGCAGCCCTACTGCATTTCTTTAAAAATACAGTAAAAACAGTCAAATATTATTAGTTTTAAACAGCTGTTCTCTATGTGAATATATAGTAAAGTGTAATTTATTCCTGTGATCAAAGCTGAATTTTCAGCATCAATACTCCAGTCCTCAGTGTCACATGATCCTCCAGAAATCACTCTAAAATGATGATCAAGAAACATTTATGATTATTATCAGTGTTGAAAACAATATTATTTCTGTAAAAACTGTCACTTAATAGCATCCTTTAAAATTGCACAATTGCCTTTCTTTAAAAAACAACTACTTTGAACTGTAATGTAGATTAAAATTATGAAATTAAATCATTACATCACAAGTGTCTTTTTGCCAACATCAAGGGTTTTTATATGCTATCCTAAAACCTACATTCAGCGAAATTAGATAAGTACCTACATACATTTTAAGATGCAAAACATGATTGTACTTCCTCATGATATCATTATTGTTCATGGCTATTAATTTTGCATTCATTATAGTATCCTATTGCATTTGTATTGTTTTATCTTTAATGTCTGGAGAAATTTACGAAAATCACTCCAACTGCATCTTCAAATTTAGACAATTTTAAAATATTTGTACTTAAATTAATCGCTTATTATTGTTGCTGTTGAAGTGTCAGCCATTTCTTACAATACGCATGGAGTATAAAGTCTGATTCTGTTATAACTCTTATATGATACACAACAACAACAACAAAAAATTAAGAAATATTGTACGGTTAATTATGATTATGAGTATAAATAATTATAGTTATAGTAATATTGAACTCAGTCAAACTCACCCAAACCATTGCTTATATCAATGTAATATCCTACACACAGGTTAATCTGTAAGTCCCTTGGTAAACCCATGTAAAGTCATGCTCTCCTCAAAGTCAGTGTTTTTATTAGCTTCGGGTCACATGACACAAACCACATAGTGTTACTCTGAGTGGTTTGTTTTCGTTTTTACATTCCATCTTTAACCAAACTAGAAATACCTACTTATACAACAATGCATCCCTCCCTAAGCATTCAGTTTTATGTAAATATCCCATTGAAAGGTAAGCGAAAAGGTGTGTGTTCGCTGTTGAGTTTTTTGCAGGTGCTTTAGTTCAAACGATTAAACTTATAAAACAGACAAAATGATTTTGTAGGCTGCTTTATCACTTGTGAAGAGCAGTGTATATTACGTTTGTTGATCATTTGTTTAATTTACGTGATCATATAATGAAACGCCTATTTCAAAAAGACAAAAATGTCTTTCCAAGCCTGTATTTATTTATGTCTTCTGTAGAACACATTGGACCTCATTGGCTTTTATTGTATGGATGAACAATATGAGAGTTTGAAATTAGGGTGAGTAGATGATGGCAGAAATAAAAAAAATGTAGGCTAATTATCCCTCATTAGGGCGGAATGAAAGGTTGTGATAAGAAGAAGAAGAAGAAGAAGAAATACATTTTATTGTCCCCAGAGGGAAATTTGTTTTGAACTCAAGGTGCATTTACATTGACAATACATTGGATCATAAACAACAAATACAATAAAAACATAAATCTCTAACCTTAAAAAAACTTTTACTCATAGATTAACATTTTAATTTAATAAAGATTTTCTAAAACGATTATACCTAACAATTACAATTCATTCTCTGTGTGCACTGTGGATCAGCTAAAACTGTACAGTGTGTGCGTCCCTGAGAAAAAAAAAAAAAAGATTTCATAGGGCATTTATTCATTCATAAATTAGTGGATGCTTTCATCCAAAGCAACTTACAAATGAGGAAAATCACAAACAATTTGTCGTAGGAGTCAACAATATTCATACTAATCTTTAAAGTATAAACAAGATTCCACTGAAAAAATGTACTTGTACATTTCACAGCTAATAAACTAAGTAAAGTAATTACTAAATTAAGTAAATTTTACTTATAATTACAAAGAAACTGCAAATAACACTGAATTAGTATTTTCTTGTAAAACACACTCCAGTTTTATTCACAACTTTGAAAAGGTATATTGAAATGCAGAAAAGAGAAATGTTTTGTGTTGCATGACAGGTTTTAACATAAAACGGGATCACTATAACCCTAAGACAGTGCTGTAGATAATCATATTAAACATATTTCTACATATGATACATATTGTATTACAGTTGATATTTTGTTGAAATGGAAGTTAGTCTTCATGCATCATTAAAAAGGTTCTTCAAAATGTGTTTCCTGTTTCACTTGTTTTTGTTTTGGTCTTGTGTGTGTGTGTGTGTGTGTGTGTGTGTGTGTGTGTGTGTGTGTGTGTGTGTGTGTGTGTGTGTGTGTGTGTGTGTGTGTGTGTGTGTGTGTGTGTGTGTGTGTGTTTGTTTGTTGGGTTGTTTATAAGAACTTAGTCATATGATCTGACATAGAAACATTGAAATATCTGGAATAACTGGAATGGTCTTCCTGTGCGTTCAGTTGCCACTGAAACATATCAGCTAGTTCATCACTTATATGGTAATCTCTTTCTGGTAACAGTTCGCAGAGAGTTTCTGTTCAAAGAGCACAATAGAAGCTCTCTGAATCGCACACTTCACCTTTAAGTAGATTTGTGTGACTGTTTCATGGTCTTGGCACTGTGGTCATGATTGTGACTTGATTTACTAGAGGGTAATTAAAGGTAATAGATTTAAACATGGGATCTTGGTGTGTGTTAACAACGCTTCCTTCTCTGGTGATGTCATTTTGTGATGGTGAGTTTGTGAGATCTGTTGGTATTGAAGACATGTGGTTTGACAAGGTGCCTGTGATTGTAGTTGCTTCTGATTCGGGATCGTTTAGCCCTGGTTGAATGGATAAACCCAAAGGAGAATCTCGGTGTGCATAAGCTAATGTGGTGGTCACAGGTTCAGGAGAAGAGATTGAGTCATTGCTTTCCTGAGTGGTTGGAAAAATTGCAGATATGTCCTTTGATATTGGCTTGGAATCAGGTGTCACTGCTTGTCTTGAAACTGTTCCCTGTAAAGAAAATGAAAATGGTTGAATGTGACTAAGTTACCACATATACATGTAGGATAAAACACGCTTTGTATTAGGGCTGGGCAATAAAACAATAACGATAATTATCACATACATTTTTCCCTCAATACATTTTTCCTGTGAGCTCCAATGAGAAGCGCTTGAATTCAGCGAAGACGACGAATGTCTCGGTGATTTAAACTAGTTTAAAGCCAGATGAAACGGCTCTGACAAACACTGTTTGCAACGATACAGTCAGAAGGCTTTTCAATCAACAAATCACCATCATTTACAATGGATATTAATATGGAATTGTATTATGTAGGCATGTATTAAATGTATTAAAAGACTCGTAATTTAATATAATTGCAGTATTGTTTGTGATTAAGCTATGGGCATTTATACTAAATATATCAAGGGTGTGTAGTCTATTGAGCTCTGCGTGGACTAACATTAACTCTACAAGTTACAATAAATTCCCTCGTTTGATGTGTACAATAAAGCTTACATGATAAAATGTTGGTAATACGTATACGTCTGTCATTTATTTATTTGCCAAAACACTGTAACTTTCTTTAAATCTGTGCGTTATGGAGGGTTTAGGGTAAGCGGATCCACAGCATGTTGATGTATCATCATCAGTGTCCCACGTTATCATTGTTTTGCTGTCTTATGGGGGATTTCATGCACTGGGAAAGCTTTGTGCTCGCCCATGAGGAAAAATGTGTGAAATTTGTTTTTGGACATATCACCTAGACCTACATTGTATGTAATTTTAGTGTAAAATACTGCCAAATGTATGGCTTTAAGTAAAAGTGATGAATTACCATATCATTTATGGGGGAAATTATTAAAAAGGACATTCCTAGATGTCCCTGCTGGATGCATCATGTGATTTATATATATATATATATATATTTTGCATTTTTTATCATTAGTATTGCACATTAGGATGTTTTTTTTTTATTTACATTTTCTGGTGTTTAGTTAATGTTTATTGTATTATTTTAGTGTCGTGTGTTACTCTGATGGTGTTTTGTCTTTGTGTGTGTTGTTGCCATTTAACTTTATATTTTACAACCTGTATTACAATTCCCAAAAAATCTGATGGTCTTTCACACACCTCACACTTTAAAAGTACAGTAAGTGGTGTGCTTGTGCTGTAACAGTACCTGAGTTTGCAGATGGTTAGCAACCAGCACATGCATTGTTGATGTTCCCTGTAGAGTTGATGTTCTGAAACCAGTTACAGATGTTTGTGAGGGCTCTCGGATGCTGAGTTCAGTCGTAGAAGTAGTTGTGTTTGTTGGCTCAGTTGTCGATGTATGTTCTGTTGTAGATGTTGAAGGAGTTGTGGTCATGTCTTCAGATGTACATGTAAGTTGTGTTGTTGTTGCTTTGAGAGGGTCAGTAGTTGTCGATGTATGTTCTGTTGTAGATGTTGAAGGAGTTGTGGTCATGTCTTCAGATGTACATGTAAGTTGTGTTGTTGTTGCTTTGAGAAGGTCAGTAGTTGTAGATGTATGTTCTGTTGTAGATGTTGAAGGAGTTGTTGGTGTTGTTTCCATTATAGATGCAAGTTGTGTTGTTGCTGTAAGAGGGTCAGTAGTTGTAGATGTATGTTCTGTTGTAGATGTTGAAGGAGTTGTTGGTGTTGTTTCCATTATAGATGCAAGTTGTGTTGTTGCTTTGAGAGGGGCAGTAGTTGTAGATGTATGTTCTGTTGTAGATGTTGAAGGAGTTGTTGGCTTTGTTTCCATTATAGATGCAAGTTGTGTTGTTGCTGTAAGAGGGTCAGTAGTTGTAGATGTATGTTCTGTTGTAGATGTTGAAGGAGTTGTTGGCGTTGTTTCCATTATAGATGCAAGTTGTGTTGTTGTTGCTTTGAGAGGGGCAGTAGTTGTAGATGTATGTTCTGTTGTAGATGTTGAAGGAGTTGTTGGCGTTGTTTCCATTATAGATGCAAGTTGTGTTGTTGTTGCTGTAAGAGGGGCAGTAGTTGTAGATGTATGTTCTGTTGTAGATGTTGAAGGAGTTGTTGGTGTTGTTTCCATTATAGATGTAAGTTTTGTTGTTGTTGCTTTGAGAGGGGCAGTAGTTGTAGATGTATGTTCTGTTGTAGATGTTGAAGGAGTTGTTGGCGTTGTTTCCATTATAGATGCAAGTTGTGTTGTTGTTGCTGTAAGAGGGGCAGTAGTTGTAGATGTATGTTCTGTTGTAGATGTTGAAGGAGTTGTTGGTGTTGTTTCCATTATAGATGTAAGTTTTGTTGTTGTTGCTTTGAGAAGGTCAGTAGTTGTAGATGTATGTTCTGTTGTAGATGTTGAAGGAGTTGTTGGTGTTGTTTCCATTATAGATGCAAGTTGTGTTGTTGCTTTGAGAGGGGCAGTAGTTGTAGATGTATGTTCTGTTGTAGATGTTGAAGGAGTTGTTGGTGTTGTTTCCATTATAGATGTAAGTTTTGTTGTTGTTGCTTTGAGAAGGTCAGTAGTTGTAGATGTATGTTCTGTTGTAGATGTTGAAGGAGTTGTTGGCGTTGTTTCCATTATAGATGCAAGTTGTGTTGTTGTTGCTTTGAGAGGGGCAGTAGTTGTAGATGTATGTTCTGTTGTAGATGTTGAAGGAGTTGTTGGTGTTGTTTCCATTATAGATGTAAGTTTTGTTGTTGTTGCTTTGAGAGGGGCAGTAGTTGTAGATGTATGTTCTGTTGTAGATGTTGAAGGAGTTGTTGGCGTTGTTTCCATTATAGATGCAAGTTGTGTTGTTGTTGCTGTAAGAGGGGCAGTAGTTGTAGATGTATGTTCTGTTGTAGATGTTGAAGGAGTTGTTGGTGTTGTTTCCATTATAGATGTAAGTTTTGTTGTTGTTGCTTTGAGAAGGTCAGTAGTTGTAGATGTATGTTCTGTTGTAGATGTTGAAGGAGTTGTTGGTGTTGTTTCCATTATAGATGCAAGTTGTGTTGTTGCTTTGAGAGGGGCAGTAGTTGTAGATGTATGTTCTGTTGTAGATGTTGAAGGAGTTGTTGGTGTTGTTTCCATTATAGATGCAAGTTGTGTTGTTGCTTTGAGAGGGGCAGTAGTTGTAGATGTATGTTCTGTTGTAGATGTTGAAGGAGTTGTTGGCGTTGTTTCCATTATAGATGCAAGTTGTGTTGTCGTTGCTGTAAGAGGGGCAGTAATTGTAGATGTATGTTCTGTTGTAGATGTTGAAGGAGTTGTTGGCTTTGTTTCCATTATAGATGTAAGTTTTGTTGTTGTTGCTTTGAGAGGGGCAGTAGTTGTAGATGTATGTTCTGTTGTAGATGTTGAAGGAGTTGTTGGCGTTGTTTCCATTATAGATGCAAGTTGTGTTGTTGTTGCTGTAAGAGGGGCAGTAGTTGTAGATGTATGTTCTGTTGTAGATGTTGAAGGAGTTGTTGGTGTTGTTTCCATTATAGATGTAAGTTTTGTTGTTGTTGCTTTGAGAGGGGCAGTAGTTGTAGATGTATGTTCTGTTGTAGATGTTGAAGGAGTTGTTGGCGTTGTTTCCATTATAGATGCAAGTTTTGTTGTTGTTGCTTTGAGAGGGGCAGTAGTTGTAGATGTATGTTCTGTTGTAGATGTTGAAGGAGTTGTTGGCGTTGTTTCCATTATAGATGCAAGTTGTGTTGTTGCTGTAAGAGGGGCAGTAGTTGTAGATGTATGTTCTGTTGTAGATGTTGAAGGAGTTGTTGGCTTTGTTTCCATTATAGATGCAAGTTGTGTTGTTGCTGTAAGAGGGTCAGTAGTTGTAGATGTATGTTCTGTTGTAGATGTTGAAGATGTTGTGGTCATGTCTTCAGATGTACATGCAAGTTGTGTTGTTGTTGCTTTGAGAAGGTCAGTAGTTGTAGATGTATGTTCTGTTGTAGATGTTGAAGGAGTTGTTGGTGTTGTTTCCATTATAGATGCAAGTTGTGTTGTTGCTTTGAGAGGGGCAGTAGTTGTAGATGTATGTTCTGTTGTAGATGTTGAAGGAGTTGTTGGCTTTGTTTCCATTATAGATGCAAGTTGTGTTGTTGCTGTAAGAGGGTCAGTAGTTGTAGATGTATGTTCTGTTGTAGATGTTGAAGGAGTTGTGGTCATGTCTTCAGATGTACATGCAAGTTGTGTTGTTGTTGCTTTGAGAGGGGCAGTAGTTGTAGATGTATGTTCTGTTGTAGATGTTGAAGGAGTTGTTGGCGTTGTTTCCATTATAGATGCAAGTTGTGTTGTTGTTGCTTTCAGAGGGGCAGTAGTTGTAGATGTATGTTCTGTTGTAGATGTTGAAGGAGTTGTTGGTGTTGTTTCCATTATAGATGTAAGTTTTGTTGTTGTTGCTTTGAGAAGGTCAGTAGTTGTAGATGTATGTTCTGTTGTAGATGTTGAAGGAGTTGTTGGTGTTGTTTCCATTATAGATGCAAGTTGTGTTGTTGTTGCTTTGAGAAGGTCAGTAGTTGTAGATGTATGTTCTGTTGTAGATGTTGAAGGAGTTGTTGGTGTTGTTTCCATTATAGATGCAAGTTGTGTTGTTGCTTTGAGAGGGGCAGTAGTTGTAGATGTATGTTCTGTTGTAGATGTTGAAGGAGTTGTTGGCTTTGTTTCCATTATAGATGCAAGTTGTGTTGTTGCTTTGAGAGGGGCAGTAGTTGTAGATGTATGTTCTGTTGTAGATTTTGAAGGAGTTGTGGTCATGTCTCCAGATTTAGATGTAAGTTGTGTTGTTGTTCCTGTAAGAGGGTCAGTAGTTGTAGATGTATGTTCTGTTGTAGATGTTGAAGGAGTTGTGGTGATGTCTTCAGATGTAGATGTAAGTTCTGTCGTTCTCGTTGCTGTAAGAGGGTCAGTAGTTGTAGATGTATGTTCTGTTGTAGATGTTGAAGGAGTTGTTGGCGTTGTTTCCATTATAGATGCAAGTTGTGTTGTTGCTGTAAGAGGGGCAGTAGTTGTAGATGTATGTTCTGTTGTAGATGTTGAAGGAGTTGTTGGAGTTGTTTCCATTATAGATGCAAGTTGTGTTGTTGCTGTAAGAGGGGCAGTAGTTGTAGATGTATGTTCTGTTGTAGATGTTGAAGGAGTTGTTGGTGTTGTTTCCATTATAGATGCAAGTTGTGTTGTTGCTGTAAGAGGGGCAGTAGTTGTAGATGTATGTTCTGTTGTAGATGTTGAAGGAGTTGTTGGTGTTGTTTCCATTATAGATGCAAGTTGTGTTGTTGCTGTAAGAGGGGCAGTAGTTGTAGATGTATGTTCTGTTGTAGATGTTGAAGGAGTTGTTGGTGTTGTTTCCATTATAGATGCAAGTTGTGTTGTTGTTGCTTTGAGAAGGTCAGTAGTTGTAGATGTATGTTCTGTTGTAGATGTTGAAGGAGTTGTTGGTGTTGTTTCCATTATAGATGCAAGTTGTGTTGTTGCTGTAAGAGGGGCAGTAGTTGTAGATGTATGTTCTGTTGTAGATGTTGAAGGAGTTGTTGGTGTTGTTTCCATTATAGATGCAAGTTGTGTTGTTGTTGCTTTGAGAAGGTCAGTAGTTGTAGATGTATGTTCTGTTGTAGATGTTGAAGGAGTTGTTGGTGTTGTTTCCATTATAGATGCAAGTTGTGTTGTTGCTTTGAGAGGGGCAGTAGTTGTAGATGTATGTTCTGTTGTAGATGTTGAAGGAGTTGTTGGCTTTGTTTCCATTATAGATGCAAGTTGTGTTGTTGCTGTAAGAGGGTCAGTAGTTGTAGATGTATGTTCTGTTGTAGATGTTGAAGGAGTTGTTGGCTTTGTTTCCATTATAGATGCAAGTTGTGTTGTTGCTGTAAGAGGGTCAGTAGTTGTAGATGTATGTTCTGTTGTAGATGTTGAAGGAGTTGTTGGCGTTGTTTCCATTATAGATGCAAGTTGTGTTGTTGCTGTAAGAGGGTCAGTAGTTGTAGATGTATGTTCTGTTGTAGATGTTGAAGGAGTTGTTGGCGTTGTTTCCATTATAGATGCAAGTTGTGTTGTTGCTTTGAGAGAGTCAGTAGTTGTAGATGTATGTTCTGTTGTAGATGTTGAAAGAGTTGTTGGCTTTGTTTCCATTATAGATGCAAGTTGTGTTGTTGCTGTAAGAGGGTCAGTAGTTGTAGATGTATGTTCTGTTGTAGATGTTGAAGGAGTTGTTGGCGTTGTTTCCATTATAGATGCAAGTTGTGTTGTTGTTGCTTTGAGAGGGGCAGTAGTTGTAGATGTATGTTCTGTTGTAGATGTTGAAGATGTTGTGGTCATGTCTTCAGATTTAGATGTCAGTTGTGTTGTTGTTGCTTTGAGAGGGTCAGTAGTTGTAGATGTATGTTCTGTTGTAGATGTTGAAGGAGTTGTTGGCTTTGTTTCCATTATAGATGTAAGTTTTGTTGTTGTTGCTTTGAGAGGGGCAGTAGTTGTAGATGTATGTTCTGTTGTAGATATTGCAGGAGTTGTTGGCGTTGTTTCCATTATAGATGTAAGTTGTGTTGTTGTTGCTTTGAGAGGGGCAGTAGTTGTAGATGTATGTTCTGTTGTAGATGTTGAAGATGTTGTGGTCATGTCTTCAGATTTAGATGTAAGTTGTGTTGTTGTTGCTTTGAGAGGGGCAGTAGTTGTAGATGTATGTTCTGTTGTAGATGTTGAAGGAGTTGTTGGCTTTGTTTCCATTATAGATGTAAGTTTTGTTGTTGTTGCTTTGAGAGGGGCAGTAGTTGTAGATGCATGTTCTGTTGTAGATGTTGAAAGAGTTGTTGGCTTTGTTTCCATTATAGATGCAAGTTGTGTTGTTGCTTTGAGAGGGGCAGTAGTTGTAGATGTATGTTCTGTTGTAGATGTTGAAGGAGTTGTGGTGATGTCTTCAGATGTAGATGTAAGTTCTGTCGTTCTCGTTGCTGTAAGAGGGTCAGTAGTTGTAGATGTATGTTCTGTTGTAGATGTTGAAGGAGTTGTTGGCGTTGTTTCCATTATAGATGTAAGTTGTGTTGTTGTTGCTTTGAGAGGGGCAGCAGTTGTAGATGTATGTTCTGTTGTAGATGTTGAAGGAGTTGTTGGCGTTGTTTCCATTATAGATGTAAGTTGTGTTGTTGTTGCTTTGAGAGGGGCAGCAGTTGTAGATGTATGTTCTGTTGTAGATGTTGAAGGAGTTGTGGTCATGTCTTCAGATGTAGATGTAAGTTGTGTTGTTGTTGCTTTGAGAGGGGCATTAGTTGTAGATGTATGTTCTGTTGTAGATGTTGAAGGAGTTGTTGGCGTTGTTTCCATTATAGATGTAAGTTGTGTTGTTGCTTTGAGAGGGGCAGTAGTTGTAGATGTATGTTCTGTTGTAGATGTTGAAGGAGTTGTTGGCGTTGTTTCCATTATAGATGCAAGTTGTGTTGTTGTTGCTTTGAGAGGGGCAGTAGTTGTAGATGTATGTTCTGTTGTAGATGTTGAAGGAGTTGTGGTCATGTCTTCAGATGTAGATGTAAGTTGTGTTGTTGTTGCTTTGAGAGGGGCATTAGTTGTAGATGTATGTTCTGTTGTAGATGTTGAAGGAGCTGTTGGTGTTGTTTCCATTATAGATGCAAGTTTTGTTGTTGTTGCTTTGAGAGGGGCAGTAGTTGTAGATGTATGTTCTGTTGTAGATGTTGAAGGAGTTGTGGTCATGTCTTCATATGTAGATGTAAGTTTTGTTGTTGTTGTTGCTGTAAGAGGGGAAGTAGTTGTAGATGTATGTTCTGTTGTAGATGTTGAAGGAGTTGTGGTCATGTCTTCAGATGTAGATGTAAGTTGTGTTATTGTTGTTGCTGTAAGAGGGTCAGTAGTTGTAGATGTATGTTCTGTTGTAGATGTTGAAGGAGTTGTGGTCATGTCTTCAGATGTAGATGTAAGTTTTGTTGTTGTTGCTTTGAGAAGGTCAGTAGTTGTAGATGTATGTTCTGTTGTAGATGTTGAAGGAGTTGTTGGCGTTGTTTCCATTATAGATGCAAGTTGTGTTGTTGTTGCTTTGAGAGGGGCAGTAGTTGTAGATGTATGTTCTGTTGTAGATGTTGAAGGAGCTGTGGTCATGTCTTCAGATGTAGATGTAAGTTTTGTTGTTGTTGCTTTGAGAGGGGCAGTAGTTGTAGATGTATGTTCTGTTGTAGATGTTGAAGGAGTTGTTGGCGTTGTTTCCATTATAGATGCAAGTTGTGTTGTTGTTGCTGTAAGAGGGGCAGTAGTTGTAGATGTATGTTCTGTTGTAGATGTTGAAGGAGTTGTTGGTGTTGTTTCCATTATAGATGCAAGTTGTGTTGTTGCTTTGAGAGGGGCAGTAGTTGTAGATGTATGTTCTGTTGTAGATGTTGAAGGAGTTGTTGGCTTTGTTTCCATTATAGATGCAAGTTGTGTTGTTGCTGTAAGAGGGTCAGTAGTTGTAGATGTATGTTCTGTTGTAGATGTTGAAGGAGTTGTTGGCGTTGTTTCCATTATAGATGCAAGTTGTGTTGTTGTTGCTTTGAGAGGGGCAGTAGTTGTAGATGTATGTTCTGTTGTAGATGTTGAAGGTGTTGTGGTCATGTCTTCAGATTTAGATGTAAGTTGTGTTGTTGTTGCTTTGAGAGGGGCAGTAGTTGTAGATGTATGTTCTGTTGTAGATGTTGAAGGAGTTGTTGGCTTTGTTTCCATTATAGCTGTAAGTTTTGTTGTTGTTGCTTTGAGAGGGGCAGTAGTTGTAGATGTATGTTCTGTTGTAGATGTTGAAGGAGCTGTTGGCGTTGTTTCCATTATAGCTGTAAGTTTTGTTGTTGTTGCTTTGAGAGGGGCAGTAGTTGTAGATGTATGTTCTGTTGTAGATGTTGAAGGAGTTGTTGGCGTTGTTTCCATTATAGATCCAAGTTGTGTTGTTGTTGCTTTGAGAGGGGCAGTAATTGTAGATGTATGTTCTGTTGTAGATGTTGAAGGAGTTGTTGGCTTTGTTTCCATTATAGATGTAAGTTTTGTTGTTGTTGCTTTGAGAGGGGCAGTAGTTGTAGATGTATGTTCTGTTGTAGATATTGAAGGAGTTGTTGGCGTTGTTTCCATTATAGATGTAAGTTGTGTTGTTGTTGCTTTGAGAGGGGCAGTAGTTGTAGATGTATGTTCTGTTGTAGATGTTGAAGATGTTGTGGTCATGTCTTCAGATTTAGATGTAAGTTGTGTTGTTGTTGCTTTGAGAGGGGCAGTAGTTGTAGATGTATGTTCTGTTGTAGATGTTGAAGGAGTTGTTGGCTTTGTTTCCATTATAGCTGTAAGTTTTGTTGTTGTTGCTTTGAGAGGGGCAGTAGTTGTAGATGTATGTTCTGTTGTAGATGTTGAAGGAGTTGTTGGCGTTGTTTCCATTATAGATGCAAGTTGTGTTGTTGTTGCTATGAGAGGGGCAGTAATTGTAGATGTATGTTCTGTTGTAGATGTTGAAGGAGTTGTTGGCTTTGTTTCCATTATAGATGTAAGTTTTGTTGTTGTTGGTTTGAGAGGGGCAGTAGTTGTAGATGTATGTTCTGTTGTAGATGTTGAAGGAGTTGTTGGCGTTGTTTCCATTATAGATGCAAGTTGTGTTGTTGCTTTGAGAGGGGCAGTAGTTGTAGTTGTATGTTCTGTTGTAGATTTTGAAGGAGTTGTGGTCATGTCTCCAGATTTAGATGTAGGTTGTGTTGTTGTTCCTGTAAGAGGGTCAGTAGTTGTAGATGTATGTTCTGTTGTAGATGTTGAAGGAGTTGTGGTGATGTCTTCAGATGTAGATGTAAGTTCTGTCGTTCTCGTTGCTGTAAGAGGGTCAGTAGTTGTAGATGTATGTTCTGTTGTAGATGTTGAAGGAGTTGTGGTCATGTCTTCAGATTTAGATGCAAGTTGTGTTGTTCCTGTAAGAGGGTCAGTAGTTGTAGGTGTATGTTCTGTTGTAGATGTTGAAGGAGTTGTTGGCGTTGTTTCCATTATAGATGTAAGTTGTGTTGTTGTTCCTGTAAGAGGGTCAGTAGTTGTAGATGTATGTTCTGTTGTAGATGTTGAAGGTGTTGTGGTCATGTCTTCAGATTTAGATGTAAGTTGTGTTGTTGTTGCTTTGAGAGGGGCAGTAGTTGTAGATGTATGTTCTGTTGTAGATGTTGAAGGAGTTGTTGGCTTTGTTTCCATTATAGCTGTAAGTTTTGTTGTTGTTGCTTTGAGAGGGGCAGTAGTTGTAGATGTATGTTCTGTTGTAGATGTTGAAGGAGCTGTTGGCGTTGTTTCCATTATAGCTGTAAGTTTTGTTGTTGTTGCTTTGAGAGGGGCAGTAGTTGTAGATGTATGTTCTGTTGTAGATGTTGAAGGAGTTGTTGGCGTTGTTTCCATTTTAGATCCAAGTTGTGTTGTTGTTGCTTTGAGAGGGGCAGTAATTGTAGATGTATGTTCTGTTGTAGATGTTGAAGGAGTTGCTGGCTTTGTTTCCATTATAGCTGTAAGTTGTGTTGTTGTTGCTTTGAGAGGGGCAGTAGTTGTAGATGTATGTTCTGTTGTAGATGTTGAAGGAGTTGTTGGCTTTGTTTCCATTATAGATGTAAGTTTTGTTGTTGTTGCTTTGAGAGGGGCAGTAGTTGTAGATGTATGTTCTGTTGTAGATGTTGAAGGAGTTGTTGGCTTTGTTTCCATTATAGATGTAAGTTTTGTTGTTGTTGCTTTGAGAGGGGCAGTAGTTGTAGATGTATGTTCTGTTGTAGATGTTGAAGGAGTTGTTGGCGTTGTTTCCATTATAGATGCAAGTTGTGTTGTTGTTGCTTTGAGAGGGGCAGTAGTTGTAGATGTATGTTCTGTTGTAGATGTTGGAGTTGTTGGCGTTGTTTCCATTATAGATGCAAGTTGTGTTGTTGTTGCTTTGAGAGGGGCAGTAGTTGTAGATGTATGTTCTGTTGTAGATGTTGAAGGAGTTGTGGTCATGTCTTCAGATTTAGATGTAAGTTGTGTTGTTGTTGCTGTAAGAGGGTCAGTAGTTGTAGATGTATGTTCTGTTGTAGATGTTGAAGGAGTTGTGGTCATGTCTTCAGATGTAGATGTAAGTTGTGTCATTGTCGTTGCTGTAAGAGAGTCAGTAGTTGTAGATGTATGTTCTGTTGTAGATGTTGAAGGAGTTGTTGGCGTTGTTTCCATTATAGATGCAAGTTGTGTTGTTGCTGCTTTCAGAGGGGCAGTAGTTGTAGATGTATGTTCTGTTGTAGATGTTGAAGGAGTTGTTGGCGTTGTTTCCATTATAGATGCAAGTTGTGTTGTTGTTGCTTTGAGAGGGGCAGTAGTTGTAGATGTATGTTCTGTTGTAGATGTTGAAGGAGTTGTGGTCATGTCTTCAGATTTAGATGTAAGTTGTGTCATTGTTGTTGCTTTTAGAGGGTCAGTAGTTGTAGATGTATGTTCTGTTGTAGATGTTGAAGGAGTTGTGGTCATGTCTTCAGATGTAGATGTAAGTTGTGTTGTTGTTGCTTTGAGAGGGTCAGTAGTTGTAGATGTATGTTCTGTTGTAGATGTTGAAGGAGTTGTTTCCATTATAGATGTAAGTTGTGTTGTCATTGCTGTAAGAGAGGCAGTAGTTGTAGATGTATTAATCTCTATTTTTATAAGAAAGGGTTCATCTCTATTTCTCTTTGCTGCCCGTGATTTACATGCATATAACTTGAGTCTGCATGTGGTCATCTCTTTTGAAATCAAAATACTAGTGAGGGATAATGTACATCTAGCCGTTTGTTATCTCAGAATAAACCCCCTTCAGGAGTGTGTGTGTGTGTGTGTGTGTGTGTGTGTGTGTGTGTGTGTGTGTGTGTGTGTGTGTGTATACACACAGGGTGTGTGTGAAGCGTCTAGTGCAGTAGTGTGGAGTATGGAGCTGCTTGTAGTCAGTGCATGCTGCTTGCAACTTTCTGCATTTTAACTACCACCGCTGGCTAGCCCCCTCATAGGGGGTGAAAAGAGGAGCCGAGTGCGTAAGTCTCCTCTGCCAGTACACAGCCTCTCCACCACCAAGACTCCTGCAGTGCCTCCTCGCGGCCACACTTGGTAACTGGGTACCTCGCAGTCCCAGGCTAAACTGCAGGGGATCTCGGAGCAGCAGTGGGCCCTAGAGATGTGGTGTGCAGGCCCACCACACGGTGGACACGTCCTGACGCCCGTCAACCACTGCCCCAGCTATGGGTAAATAGCCCCACTGCCTTGTGGGTTAAGGGAGGCTAAGGGAGCACACCCCAACAGGAAAGCAATGCGTTGGAGACACGCAATAGGCGGGCCTAAACAGAGCTAGGTCCCGGCAGTCTCCTGCAGCCAGGATGAGGAGCTGGTCGTCCTGGGCCCACCCATGCCATCAGATCTACCTCATCATGGTGAAGTTAGTGCTACTGGGGAGAGCGCACCCCCTTTGGCACTTTAAAAAATTCTTTGCGCAGGTTTTCCACCTCTGACCAACGGTGAATATTACCTGGATCTACTTATGGTTGAAGTCTGGCGGCGATGGGGTGTCTGACGACGGGGGCAGGTTTGAATAGACTGGGAGCTCTTAGTCAGAGCCCTACACGTCAGCGGCACAAGGTATATGGTCGCTAACAGCTGGGGCTGAGTGGCAGCTGTTCTCGGCAGACCCTTGTGCGACTGAGCAGCCCTATTCAGGGACTGCACTGCTCACCTCAAGCTGAGGAAGGGCCTAGAAAAGGTGGCCTAAAAAATGCCCACTCAATTCATACCTGGACAGGATACCGCGCCTGTCGGGTCATTCCACTTCTGCGGTCGAAAAACAAAAGAAACAAATTCTACCCCCTTAAACTGGCAACATGGAACATAAGAACCCTCCTGGACTCTTACGGCAGGTCTGAAAGACCCCATAGAAGGACAGCCCTGGTTGCAGCTGAA
The DNA here is from genome assembly GCA_022828995.1 of Vimba vimba. Lineage (NCBI taxonomy): Eukaryota > Metazoa > Chordata > Actinopteri > Cypriniformes > Leuciscidae > Vimba > Vimba vimba. The sequence continues at coordinate 61,120,073 of CM040818.1, forward strand.
CTAAGCCGCTATGCTATCGACATTGCTGCCCTGAGTGAAACCAGGCTCCTTGATGAGGGGTCTCTAACAGAGGAGGGCATGGGCTACACCTTCTATTGGAAAGGCTACCCCCCAGGTGGACAACATCTGCATGGTGTGGGACTGGCCATTAAGAACACACTACTGCCAAGACTCACTGAAACACCAGTGTGCATCAGTGAAAGACTGATGACCCTCCGTATACCCCTGGTGAAGAACCAGTATGCCACTCTCCTAAGTGTGTATGCTCCAACTCTACCATCTGATAGTGAGTCTAAAGACTCCTTCTACCAGACACTGGATGAGGCTCTCCACCAGATCCCCAAGAACGATAAGATCCTCCTGCTTGGAGACTTCAACGCTCGTGTTGGGCAGAATAGTGGGATATGGAAAGGAGTTCTTGGCAGGCACGGGATTGGTCAGGCCAACACTAATGGCTTGAGGTTACTTACCCTCTGCTCTGAGCACAACCTGACCATAACCAACACCATCTTCCAGCAAAAGACCAAATACAAAACATCATGGATGCACCCACGCTCCAAACATTGGCACCTGATTGATTATGTCATCGTCAGACGTTGTGACATCAGAGATGTTCTCATAACCCGGGCCATGAGAGGTGCGGAATGCTGGACAGATCACCGCATGATCATGACCAAGGTCCTCATGAAAATGCGCCCCCCCATACGAAAACATGGACCCAGTAGGAGGCGTTTAGATTGTGTCCGACTGGAAGTCACCTCTGTTAGGAATGAGTTTCGTCACTCCCTGGCTGAGAAACTAGGGGAGTTAGAACTCCTCCTTGGGGGTGAAAACGCCACAGAACAGCAGTGGACCTCTATTACTACGGCCCTCCATGAAGCAGCAGCCCAAACAATCGGCTATAAGAGCAAGAACCACCAAGACTGGTTTGACAACAACTCAGAGTCCATCCATAATCTACTAAGCAACATGCACAAAGCACATCAGGAAAGCCTAAAAAAACCCTTATCCAGCATCGCCAGACAGCAATGGCAAGAAAATCGTCGGGAAGTGCAGAGAACTCTGCGGAACTTACTGAACAAGTGGTGGATGGAGAAGGCTCATGAAATTCAGTCATTCGCTGACAGGAATGATATGCACAACTTTTACAATACAGTCAAATCCATTTATGGCCCAAGAAGTCACTGCATCACTCCCCTGAAAACAGCAGATGGGCTCAAAGTCCTAAAAGACCAGAATAGCATCCTGGAGAGGTGGGCTGAACATTTTAACTCCCTACTGAATCAGGACTCTTATGCAGACTTTACCATCCTGGATGAACTTCCTGAATTTCCCCCTATTGACAACCTTAGCTATCCTCCAACTTTCCTGGAGGTTCTGACAGCTGTCCGCTCCCTGAAGTACAACAAGTCTCCTGGCTCTGACAATATTCCTGCAGAACTGCTAAAACATGGAGGGTATCTCTGCACAAGAACACTACACCATTACATCACCAAGGTTTGGGCTGATGAATTCATCCCACAACATTGGAGGGATGCTAGTATTGTCACCATATATAAAAGTAAAGGGGATAGGGCTATTTGTGATAACCATAGGGGCATATCACTTCTTGCTGTGGCAGGTAAGGTCCTGGCCAAGGTGATGCTACAAAGACTGATCAATGACATCACAGAGTCTATGTTACCCGAGTCACAGTGCGGGTTTAGAAGGAACAGGAGTACAGTCGACATGGTCTTCACAACCCGGCAACTCCAGGAAAAGTGCAGGGAGCAACACAAAGATCTGTTTATGGCTTTTATCGACCTCTCCAAAGCCTTCGACACTGTGCAGAGAGATCTCTTGTGGGAAGTCCTCCTCCGGTTCGGATGCCCCACTAAGTTCGTCAACATCCTCCATCAGTTTCACGATGGAATGACTGCTAGGGTGATAATAGGAGGTCAACAGTCAAGCCCTTTCCCTGTGCGCACAGGGGTAAGGCAGGGGTGTGTACTTGCACCAGTGCTTTTTAACATCTTCCTCATATGTGTCACCCAGCTTCTCCACAAGGAGATTGAAGACAACAGTGGGGTGACAGTGGCGTACAGGCTGGACGGTAACCTCTTTAATATCAGGAGACTGCAGGCAACCACCAAACTGCACAGAGTGAGGATACTTGAGCTGCAGTATGCCGATGACTGCGCTCTTGTATCTCACTCTTCAGAAGACCTCCAGTCTGTCTTAGATGCAGCAGTGAGGGCATATAGCAGGATGGGGTTGACCATCAACACTGCCAAAACAGTGATAATCTGCCAGTGGAGTGCAAACATCCCACCTGCACCACCCATCTTCTCTGTTGCAGATGAAAAACTGTCAGTTGTTCCATCATTCAAATATCTGGGGAGCATTATCTCTGAAGACAATAGCATTGACAATGAGGTCCAGAACAGAATCAAACAAGCATCAGCTGCCTTTGGAAGACTCCGGCGGCGGGTTTTTCAGAATAAGAACCTTCATCTCAACACAAAAATCTGTGTCTACCAAGCGGTCTGCATCACCACCCTCCTCTACAGCTGTGAAGCCTGGGTTACTTACAGCCACCACATCAAGTCCCTGGAACACTTCCACATCTGCTGTCTGCAGCGCATCCTGGGAATCACTTGGCATGACAGAGTGCCCCACACTGAGATCCTCAGAAGAGCAGGTTGCAGGAGTATTGAGGCCACAATCACCCAGCACCAACTGCGCTGGTTGGGGCATGTCATAAGGATGCCCTACAGCCGTCTGCCCCGCAGAGTGCTATATGGCCAGCTACAACAAGGCCAGCGCTCTGCTGGAGGACAGAAGAAACGCTTCAAAGACCAATTGAAGACAGTGCTAAAGAAGTGCAAAATAAAACCTGGGGACCTGGAGAACATGGCTGCTGACCGCAATAGCTGGCGGCAACTATGTATAGATGGGACCCAAGCACTGGAGGAGGATAGGACAGTCAGGAGAGAACAAAAAAGGCTCAGGAGAAACACTCCCATAAATACCAGTAACACAAATACCATGTATATATGCCCCACCTGCAATAGAACCTGTGGATCCAGGATAGGACTATTCAGCCATCAGAAAACTCACCGTTAAAAGACGGAAGTGGACGTCATCATCGGATTCGATGGACAACTACAAGCAAGTGTGTGTGTGTAAGGTACAATGAATATCCAGCCGGTTATCTCAGAATAAAACCCTTCAGGTGTGTGTGTGTGTGTGTGTGTGTGTGTGTGTGTGTGTGTGTGTGTGTGAATTTAGAATAAACCCCCTTCAGGTGTGTGTGTGTGTGTGTGTGTGCTTGTGCTTGGCTTTACATCAGATCTAGAATAAATTTATTGTCCAGCTAAAGTTAGTTTGATTGATTCACTTCCGTTGCAACGATCATTAGTTATTAACTTAGGGGCCGCTAACACGACACCGTTTTAGCAGAAAACTCTTAAGTTCTTTCTGCGCAAACTTCAAAAACTCGAACCAGTCAGAATGCTGATGGTGTGCACATGTGTATTACGAGTTCAGTCTATAGGTATGTGCGTTTGAATATATGTGTGCAGGCGTGTAGTCCTTCCCTGCAAATCAACCCTCAACATACTACTTGTCTGGCCTTAATTTATAATACAGAATTTTATCGCTTCCACGTAGCCACGCGAACCGGAATTATCCCGACAACGCTTTATCTGTAGATAGGTAGAGGGAGGGAGGGAGGCCTTCACAGGGGAGAGCCTAGTTGACATTTCAGGACTGCGCTGCCGTCGTGTCCAAGCGCAGGTCCTTCATCAGATCTGGATACGGCCTGGATCCGGTGGACTGCGGTAAACCTCGGGATAAACAGAGAGACTAATATTAGCGTAGATGCCATTCTTCTTATGATGTAACAAGTACATCAGGATTTATGGGAAGTGTTCCCGGTTCCGGCTGACCTAATCTATGCATCCTAATATGGAATATTAATAATATTTAGTCTAGCTTTGAACTGACAGAGTGTGTCTGCTTCCCGGACAATGTTAGGAAGACTGCCAAAGTTTTGGTGCTAAATAGGAAAAGGATCTACCGCCAGCAGTCGATTTTGATATTCTAGGTATTATCAACTGGCTGGAATTTTGAGATCGCAATAGACGTGAAGGACTATAATGCGTTAAGAGCTCGCTCAAGCACTGCGGAGCTAAACCATTTAGTGCTTTGTAAGTAATCAGCAATATTTTAAAATTTATACGATGTTTAATAGGGAGCCAGTGCAGTTTTGACAGAACTGGGCTAATATGGCCATACTTCCTGGTTCTGGTAAGAACTCGAGCTGCTGCGTTTTGAACCAGCTGTAGTTTGTTTATTAAGCGTGCAGGGCAACCACCCAGTAGAGCATTACAATAATCTAGCCTTGAGGTCATGAACGCATGGACTAATTGTTCTGCATTTGTCACTGAGAGCCTATGACATAATTTAGATATATTTTTAAGAATGAAAAATGTGGTTTTACAGATACTAGACACGTGACTTTCAAATGAAAGATTGGTATCAAAGAGCACACACAGGTTCCAGACCGATGACGAAGACTTGACAGAGCAGCCATCGAGTGTTAGACAGTATTCTAGGTTATTACGTGAGGAAGTTTTTTGACCAATAATTAGAAACTCTGTTTTTTTCAGAATTAAGTAGTAAGAAATTACTAGTCATCCAGTTTTTTTATATCACCTATACATTCCGTTAATTTAGTGAATCGGTAAGTTTCGTCAGGGCGTGAAGATAGAGCTAAGTATCATCGGCATAACAAAGAAAACTAATGCCATGCTTCCTAATGATATCTCCTAAGGGTAGCATGTACAGAGTGAACAGCAACAGTCCTAGTACTGAGCCTTGTGGTACGCCATACTGAACTTGTGATCGATGAGACATCTCTTCATTTACTACAAACTGATAACTATGGTTGGGAACCGAAAACCGGTTCTTATCCACAACCGGTAGTGTTTTTTGAAAAATACCGGAACCGTGCGAAATTCCTAAGTTTCGGTTCTAAAAACGGTTCTGGGCCGATGTGTGGGCGAAGTGCTGGGAACTTATCCTTTAATAGCGACGTGTCACACTCACCTCATGAATGTTAAAATAGTAATGAAAGCACTTGCGCTACTCATATACGTTGAGAGAGAGTGAGAGCGAGCGAGAGAGCGAGAGAGCGAGAGATCACCTTTTGAAAGTCGCTTCAAATAACGAAAATTTGCTTCAGAATTTACTAAATGTATATAATGAGCGAGTACATCATGAATGCCTTTTTTCTTACATGTGTGTTCAAGCATATTCTACCCCTTCTGAGAGGGTATTCTCCACTGCTGGAGATACAATAAGCTATAGGAGAGGTCCCAAATTATCCTAGAGAATGCAGAAATATTTTCCTTCAGAAAAATTCATTATTTTTGCAAAAATTGCTAAATAATATGTTGAATTTGTTGACATTACCAGTCTGTTTGTAACGTCTCCAGGTAGATGAAGAAGAAGGCAAACACGAAGATACAAATAATAACAAAGGTTTAATTCTCACAATAGATTCCAACAGGCGAATACACAAAACAGTGTGCTATGCACAAACAGAGTGCTCTTAACACAAACAATGACCGGCCTACTGAAAGAGTGAAAACCAGGAACTTAAATACACAGAGAAAATGAATGCAAAACAGGTGATGAAGATAATGACTAACTAGACACTGATAAACTAATTAACAAGACACAGGTGATAGAACTGAACTATTGAGGGTAACCAAGGGAACAGAATGAACTAATAAGACAAGACTAAACTAGACAGAACAGATGAAAACAAACTAAAAGTCCATGAAAAACGTGACACTGTTAAACTCATTGACAAGTATAAGTAATAAACACAAAAAGGATTGTGCATTTTCCCCTTACTACTATTTTTTTTTTTTTTTATTATTAGTTGTTTTAATAATTTGTATTGAATGGGAACCAGAACCGAAACCGGAATCGTTTGGCGGAACCGGAATCGGAACCAGAACCGGAAAAAAGTCTTACGATTCCCAACCCTACTGATAACGGTCAGAAAAGTATGATTTAACCCATGTTAATGCAATTCCACTAATGCCAGCATAATTTATAGTCTATTTAAAATAATGTTGTGGTCGATAATGTCAAATGCAGCACTAAGATCGAGTAACACTAATAGAGAGATACAACCACGATCGGATGATAGGAGTAAATCATTTGTGACTCTAAGGAGAGCAGTCTCGGTACTATGGTACGGTCTAAATCCGGACTGGAAATCCTCGCAGATGTCATTTCTTTCTAGAAAGGTACACAGTTGTGAGGATACTGCCTTTTCTAATATCTTTGACAGAAAAGGTAGATTCGAGATCGGTCTGTAATTGACTAATTCTGTAGGATCAGGTTGCGTTTTTTTAACAAGCGGTTTAATCATAGCCAGCTTAAAAGTTTTTGGTACGTATCCTAGAGACAAAGACGAATTAATGATATTAAGAAGAGGATCTATGACCTCTAGAAGCATCTCTTTCAGTAGCTTAGTCGGTATAGGGTCTAACATACATGTTGTAGATTTAGATGATTTAACAAGTTTAACGAATTTTCTCCCTGATACTATCAATCTTATAAGTGAAGAAGTTCATAAAGTCATTACTGCTGTGCTGCTTGGAAACTTCTAGGCTTGAAGCTTTAGGCCCAATCCCAATTCTATTTTATACCCCTTCGCCTACCCCTTACACTTCGCCTACCCCTTACCCTTCGCCTACCCCTTACCCTTCGCCTACCCCTTACACTTCGCCTACCCCTTACCCTTGCCCCTTGAAACAGAGTGGCAAGGCGTAGGGGTGAAAATATTCCCCTAAGAAATGGGACACCACTACTACACCGTTACACGTCATTATACGTCGTCGCTAGTGCCTACGTCACAGGAGATGCGCCAATGTTTATCACAAACTTCCAAGATGTCATCGTCAGCTGAAGTCATCTCAATTGCGTGGGTTACAGCTATTTTTTTTGCATTTTTCT
>CM040818.1:61132089-61154589 GCA_022828995.1 Vimba vimba
TAATTGTCTCTTCAAATACCTGAAGCATGCATGTAAAATAACTTCTTTTGTGTTTTAATTAGAACCTTTTACTGTCAGTCTTTATGCAGAGAAGAGAAGTCAATGTATCAAGTAAATAATAGCAGGGTGTGTGTGTCAAGGAAATCAACATTCACATGATTTCTGTCATACTCTACAGAGAGCAAACAAACCTTTCCTCATAGTGATATGCTGAAAAACCTGAAGAGAACGACAGCCGTTTCACTGCGCGCATAATTATGCTGTCAGGAAAATTACATTAGAAGATAACATATTTATAAGATTATTTTTATTTGCAATAAACAGCTGTCCGTGTGTCTTTTGTTGCCATTGCGGTTCACGATCATGAGATGACTATGCTTTAGAGTGTTCGGCTAAACTCCTGAAGCCCGAGGAGAAGGAAACAAACACACTAATAAACTTCATGTGATGTGTATTATTTTTTGCATTGTCTGTAATTGAACTATGTGAATGTGTGTGTTTGTCAATCATACATAAATGAACCCGGTCAGATTTGTGTAATAGATATGTGTTTTAAAGAGAATCCTATAATGGTTTTTGGGATATTGCCTTTCGCAGTGTGTAATAGAGATGTTTGTGTCCGCAAAGTTTCACGGATCAAAGTGCAGATAAATGGAGTTTTTGTCTCCTAAAAGAAGAAACTACGAGTCGTCAGTTATTCCAGTCTTTCAAAACCCATATTTTTCGCAAAGTTTCATATTCATAAGACAAAAATAACTCATATATTACCTTTTATAACACCGCCAATATACTTTGAAACAATAAAAAATGTAAAGCTTTTCAAGATCATGTTGGCACTTTTTATCCCAGTAGTTTAATTTATTATTAGTGTCATTTTTAATTTTTACATGTATACACATTTTATATTGTATTTGTCTTGTATTTTTTGCATTGTCTGTAATTGAACTAAAAAACGAAACAAAAAAAAAGTGATTCCAGTCTCATTTCTCTGAACCTGCGTAAGTTTATAACTAATTTGCATAACGCCCACAGATAGTCTTCATTGGCTGCTGAGAAACAACATGTTAAAGAGTAAAGTAATAAAGTAAATACAGTAATAAAGTAAAGCCATATTTTAACCATGTTCAAGCGTTTTAAATGAATGCATTTAATTGTTTTCAGAGTGACCGACTGATGCTGCTTTAACCCTCGTTTTGAGGCTAAATTGCTAGTTAACGCTATTGCACTGGATTAAAGCTCCCTGACTGTACTCTCCCAGGATATAACTATAGAATTTTTGTAAATATTTGTTACACTTGTGGTTTTCCAGGTCAAAAAAATGACTGGCCTACAAAAAAAATAGCATATACATTTCTCATGCTTTATTTGGATTCAATCATTTTGTCAACTTGTTTTCTTTCAGTTAACACAGGTTTGGTATTTATTGTTGAGACGTATTGATCGTAGGCCTATTACTAAATGCTATCTTTATGTAAGCCGGTCATTTCTGACACAAGAGTGACTGTGCAATTTTGTACAAAATGAAAGCATTTCAAAACAAACTTCCTGCTTAAACATTAAAACACACAAGTGTGATAAACAGTGCCAATATTTCACTGGTTTTGTTTAATGTATCCACACGTTTTTCACTCAAAAACTGAGGCACATCAGCTTAGGTCAATGAGGCCTACGATCTGTCAGATCCAATAACTAGATGTATTGTTTGAGTGAAAGTTAAAGTGGCAGTAGCTGACGTTCATGATGCCAAGTGTTGAATGACTGCACACTATAGCGTTGTTCTTCTAGCTACACCCTCTGTAACACCTGTAAAGCACCAATGCTCTCCCTGAAATACCAGTGAATCCGAGAAACATTTCCAGATCACATTAACTGCAATCCCGCATGGCCTACGACTGACTATCTTTGTCCTGTAGAACACAAAATATGATGTTTCACAGTTTTGGTTACCTTTGACTTCCATTGAATCAACAAAAAACAAAAAACAAAAAATGTTTTTAAATATATTCCTCTATTATCCACAGAAAAAAAGAAGGTCATGCAGGTTTGGAAAGGCGGTGTATAAATGATGACAGAGATCAGTTTTGGGGTGAACTGTCCCTTTAAGACCTGTAGGACCCTATCTTGCACCCAGCGTAATTGACTTAGCATGTGTCATTCCTATTCTGCACCCGCGCACAGCGGACTCTTCCCTCCACAGACGCACGTCGGTAAATTAGGGAATGAACTTGCGCTCCCGGGGGCGGTTCAGGGAAGAGAGGAGGCGTGTTCCGGCGCAAACGTTCCCTGGTGCTATTCTGCAGTTCCAGAAAACAGTTCCGCCACAGACCAGGAGAAACCTCGTCTAAAGTCAGTGGCGCGTTCAGAGGCTATTTTAAGGGCGCATGCTTGGCCATAATGTAGCGTGAGCACAACACACACACACTTTGCTTCTCTCATCTACACTCAGATAAAGAGGTTTAGTCCAGGCAAAGTAACTCGTTTTGGAGGCAAAAATAGAACTAATTGTAAAAGAATTTTTTGCAGCTTAGATAATTTCTATGAGGTGTCCAGAACAACATACTAAAAGTCCTAAGAAATCCTAGTTGAGGAAATATGTTAAATTCTCATCAATCCGAGATGTGTGCCAATAAGGCCAGGCAACAATACACCCCAATGGGGCTATTTTTTTCCTTTACTCCTATCAAAATGAAACTTTACACAATGAAAGTACCCATGTAAAGTAAATTTTTTTGTATTACAAGTTTCTTCGAAAATGAATTTGAATATGCAAATGAGCTATACACTAATCGAATATACGCTACCCAAAATACACCCGCATAGGCTTAATTTTTTCCTTTACTCCTACCACAATAAAACTTTACACAATGAAAGTCTACAAGAAAAGTAAAACATTTTGTATTAGAAGTTTCTTTAAAAATAAATTTGAATATGCAAATGAGCAATATAATAATCGAATATGCCCAAAATACACCCTAATGGACTTATTTTTTCCTTTACTCCTATCACAATCAAACCTCACACAGTGAAAGTATACATGAAAAGTAACATTTTTGTTTTACAAGTTTCTTTGAAAAATCTATTTTAAATATGCAAATGAGCTCAACACTAGGCCTAATTGACTTATGGCCAAGAATACATAAAGTCACAAGTAGAAAAAACAGGGGCCAAATAACTAACACATTCATGTCCATTCAGTAAGTTAACCTATGCTATGCATAAACACGATAAATTTGAAGTCACTTGCCACACTTGCCTGGGTCACTTGCCACAAAAAGACTTGTATTGACCAATCTTGCACAATCTTGCCTCCAGTTGCTTTCTAAATTCTTTTTTCTTTTTTTGTGAACAAGCCTTACCTAATGACATTCCCCCACAGATAACATCAGAAGAAAGTCAGAATAGCCATCTTAGTCATTAGTAACGTGGTGAGATTAAATTTTGGGCTGGTAGATTTACAAATGATTGGTATTGTTGGTAAGATTACGAGATTACAGGCAGAAGTCATTCTTACCAACTAAACGATTCACTCTCACACCGAAGACAGATGAAAAACCGGATAGACACACTTTCCAGACATTCCAACTCTTTACAATAATTTTGCCAGACACCAAAACTGCTTCTCTTTTTGTAGTTAGCAAGTATTTCAGACCAGACGGGCATCAGACTTCCACCGTTTGTAAAGTAGCTTTGCAGTGTTATGAGAAGAAAGCAACAGCAATATCTAGGTTAGTTAAAGAAAAAATAAAATAAAAAACACCAGAAAGAAACCTCCCCTGTTGTTGCTACCTTGTTGTGGTGGGGAGGCTTGTGTGCCTCCGTGACCCTGAAGACTATACCGGCGGGGGTTATAGTATACCCCTGGCAGGTACTACCAAGCCAGGCAGTTTTCAGGTTAGAGGCCAGTCTAAAAGCAGCATTGCCATCACCCATTGGCAGAAGGATGATTGGATGAAGATCGGGTCGATGTATTTGTCATACATATGAATGGTGTTTCTGCCTATGCAAATTAGGACATATTCAATAAGTGTGGTGCTCATGTGCATATTCAAATTCATTTCAAAAGAAACTTGTAATACAAAAAAAATTACTTTTCATGTATACTTTTACTATGTAAAGTTTTATTGTGGTAGGAGTAAAGGAAAAATTTAAGCCTATTTGGGAGTATTTTGAGCATATTTGATTAGTATATAGCTCATTTGCATATTCAAATTCATTTTCAAAGAAACTTGTAATACAATTTTTTTTACTTTACATGGGTACTAACATTGTGTAAAGTTTCATTTTGATAGGAGTAAAGGAAAAAAATAGCCCCATTGGGGTGTATTGTTGCCTGGCCTTATTGGCACACATCTCGGATTGATGAGAATTTAACATATTTCCTCAACTAGGATTTCTTAGGACTTTTAGTATGTTGTTCTGGACACCTCATAGAAATTATCTAAGCTGCAAAAAATTATTTTACAATTAGTCTGTCGTAAAACGCTACTTTGCCTGGACTAGTTTCCCTTTTTGCAAACCATACATAATTACAAGGAAAAATATTAATACACGAGGGAAATCAGATGTGAAAAAATAGGCATAAATCTAGCTTACACATTTACCCAGATTATTATCCGCCTGTTTAAGCGAAGCTAATCTGTGTGTGTTTCTCCATCCCCAATGTCACTTCTCTGTGTTTTACGGCCCTGACGAGAGCGTCGGTCTCCTCGGCTGTGAACCGCTCCTGGCGAATCCGCCGTTATAATAGCAATCCGCCATGGAACAAGCGCGCCTGCTCTTAAAGGGAATGTGAGATGTCGCTCTGATTGGTTTATTTCACGTTACGCCCAAACCACACCGATGAGTAATGAAGCGACTTCAGACCAACACATTTTAGATTTGCGTCGGGCGCAAGAGTCATTTATCCCGCCGGTGTAATAGCCGAGATCCGCGTTTCGCGTTTGATACTTGCGTTTCAGATCGTTAAAATAGGGCCCATAGTGTGTTTTCATGCGTACATACAGAATTGAGTCGGATTTTCTTTGAAACAACTTTCACTTAGAAATTGATTGATAGTAAATTTCATAAGTAGTTACAAAGAAACGTCAGTAAAAGGTTTAATTAAACATGAAGTGGAACGACTGTGTTGAAAATGCAAATATTTGTCTACACCTTGATGATAAGTGATTTTTAACAGTGTATACTTGTAAAGCCCCGAAGACATTTTTCCACATACATGACATTCTTTATGATACAGTAACGACAGCGTACACAACAAACACATCAGACACGTCACCTGAAGGCATGACGGAGTGAATGACATTGAGCACCTCTATGAATGTCAAACGCTCAGTCGCTCTGGAAAATAAAGGACCCAAAGGGGTTTTCACTGCGATGCCATAGAAGAGCCATTATCATTATTTTCTTAGTGCGAAGAGATTTATTTCACTATAAAGAGCCTTGAGTTCACTGCAAGTGTTCTTGATGGAACTAGGCGAACCACTTTCCCAATAGTGTGATGCTAAGTGCTTGTTGTGTGTGTAGGAGGAGAGGAATGTTGGTGTGGCTCATGTCTATGTACTTTATTTCTGATGCACTTAAATTCTAGATAACTTTCATTCTTTGAGGCTTGGCGTCATTGCCGCTTTCAGAGCAGTAAATGTGTTTTCAAGGACGTATTACACCAAAGATTACATTAACAAAAGATGTGGAAGTAGAAGCGAGACTTTCGTCTGGTTCTAGTTGACATATCGTGTTAATGAGTTTTTGTCCCCAGACTACTGTGTGTGTTTTGTGTGTCAGTACGCTGAATAAATGACACTTTAAGCACCTCTGATTGAGCAAACATGACAGAAAGATCCTTCTAAAGGTAAATCAGCCTTCATGGCAGATATAAAAGGGCCGTTTGCATGTAAACTTTGGAAAATCTGATGTGAAAAAGAGGAAGCAATTTAAAAATGTACCTGTATTTTTAGCAGCTGTTCTTAGAGCTATGCACAAGTATTGAAAGGAACATTTTAATATACATTTTATATTATTGTCTTATGATGCACAATCATCAACACATTGAATTATTAATATAATTAATAAAGCAATAAATTAAATTAAATCAATCATTTCCACCAAATAAAAACAAGCTTTATCATGATGTGTTTAATGCTGCTCATCAATGCGACAACAATGGCTTAAATAATGCGATGAGATAATGTTGTACATCAAAATTTCAATAGAAATATGAAATGATGGTAAAACGAAGTGATACTTTTAAACTAAAATCAAAAGTACATATTACACATTTATTATATTTTTACTTAAATAATTGTTATTAAAAAAAAAATTGCATTATATTTTAACCTTTAATAATACCAGCAGATTGGGCCCTCTATGTTTACAGCATTAGGTGAGATTATTTTTTTAAATAAAATTTAAAATAAACATGTATCCAAATTAGACAATATTGAATCAAAATCGGAATCAAATCACAAGAATGGAATTGAAATCTTTAAATTTTTGTCAAGCAATAAAAACTCTATCCTACCAGTCATTGTACAATGTAAACATTGTAACATGTTGTCACTAAACTTCATAAAATTCTATTTAGTTACCAAATGTTTTGACAATCACAATTACACTTATTGTGATGCAATTGTGCTTGTCAAAACATTTGGTAAACATTTGGGCGGGGGCGGGGCGGGGCGGGGCGGGGGGGGGGGGGGGGGGGGCTTATGTAAAAACAAATATTATTTGCTGGAACTATTATTTCGTTGCAAAATAGAGCTGACAATACTTAATATTAACCCTTTGTTTGTTGAACTGTTCTATTAAATCACCGTCCCATTTAAAATCATGAAATGAAAAGAAAATGCATTTCTTGCTCATATAATAATATATTATCATCATTAAAAACAAGAATCAAATCAAAATCAAATCAAGTATATTTGTATAGCGCTTTTCACAATACAGATTGTATCAAAGCAGCTTCACAGTATTAAATTAAAATAAAATAATACAACAAAGTTTGTTTCTAGTGGAATTTAAGAACTCGTGCAGAGTAGGCTATCGAAGAGAGTTTGAGTCTTAAATAGAGTCTTACATTTCAAAATGTATTTAACCTTTTACAACACTGCCATTTTACACTGATAGAAATATATGCTCAGTTTTAATGTTATTTTAAGGGGGAGAATTAAACGAATGGCAAAAATCAGCATTGTGTTCACGGAAACACTGCCATGGAAGAACCATTTTAAAGAACCTTTCAGCGATCCGTTTTTTTGAAGAACTTTATTCCAGTTCACTGTAAATGTTCTTGATGGAACTAGACGATCCGCTTTCCCAATGCTTTGATGTTAAGTGCTTGTGTTTTGTGTGTTTTTTGTGTGTTTTGTGTGTGTAGGAGGAGAAGAATGCTGGTGTGGCTCGTGTGTATGAACTTTATTGCCGATGCACTTCAAACAAATGTAAAGCACTTCAGTTCTAGAGTGGTTTGACGTCACTGAGGTTTCACAGCAGTACATGTGTTTTCAGCGACTGTATTATAAGATTACGCTAACAAAAGATAAGAAAAAGGCGTTCTGTTTTGTCTGGTATTTTGTTGTGTAATGCATTTTAACCTAATAGCTAATAATAGCTAATTTAACCAATAAAGCGCATTATTATTCGCTTGCTGATATTATACGTGTATTGATGTATCGGATCTCATTGAGGAAATCATCGGATAAAATGCTCCAGATTCCTCCTGATGTTCATGTGATCAGCGCATGCCGTGTGTGTGTGTGTGTGTGTGTGTGTGTGTGAACACATGTTCAGGTGTGACTGTTTTCTTTTCTCAGGTCTGAGGCTTAAAATAACGTGTATCTGATCATCATGTAACGCCCGAGGCTCGTGAATAACTTCCGCCTCAGAGTTTCTTCATTATCACTGTAGATTTACAGATAACCTTCTGCACACTTGACTGACTTTATCACTATCATGTCTCCTTTATTTAGCTCACTTCAGCCTTAAATAATAACGCTTCTTTACACGCTCCCATCGCACTGAAGACTCTTGAGATTATTCACGTGTTCTTTACACTAATAAGAAACACGGGTCTTTTTTGAACCTAAATGGTTGTTCTTTGGATCCTTTATTTTTTTTATTTTAATTATTAATAAGTATATATATATATATATTAAGATGAATTAATGCAGAAACATCACTGTATGATGGAAAGTCACACTTGTAGGTTTTGGATATTCAGCGGCTTTATTAAAAGAGAAAACAGTGTTGACATTATCATACTGGCAAAAATAAATACAAATACAAAAATAAATAAATAAATACAAAATATGAGTTCGTCTTGGAAATGGAAGAAATGTTAATGTAAAACAAAGAAACATCATAATATGAAATATTTGTGAAAAATATGAAAAATAAATGTTAATACTGTAGTTCTGCGACTAATCAAATGTACAAAATGTTACTTTTGTATCACTGAAATACTATTATATATATTTCACCAATGCTACATTTTTCTAAATGTCATAATCATTTGTTAACAAACAAGTATTCGTTACTTCAATGAGCTCATGGTTTCTGCCTTAAATTATTACGTTGTTAAATTAATACATTTTTAATAACAGTTGACTTTTTATATGTACATTTCTAAAATGCATAACTTAGACAACTGTGGACTCGTGCATTTTCTGTAAAGCTGCTTTTGATTTTAAAGTTTGTCATAGTTTTTGCTCTTTTTTTAATGTCTATTTTTATTTCAGTTTCAGTTCTATTGTAGTGCGTCAAGTCAAGCTAAATGAAAATGAGGCATGTTGCCTTGGCAGCTATCTGAAATAAATAAGATTTTTATCTTTTATTTTATTTCAGTTCAAGTTTATTTTATTTGTAACTAACAAATAAAACCAAACTGATTTTAGTTTGTTTTCTTCTTCCATTGAAGCTCAAGATGCGTTTTGTAGACAAACTAAACACTCCTAGAGTCACTTTTGTGATCATTTAGTTTGCTTTTCAATGCTTGTCCCATGATGCACTATCAATAGCTGAGCTCTTTAGATGTTCAGTGATCTGTGTGATGCCGTGTATGAGCTGAAGAGAATCATCAGATAACCATGATCTGATCTCAGTCCCAGAATATCTGTTTCTCAACAGAAGCTGAAGTCTGTCGCTCGTGACGAAGGCGCTCTGCAAAGCAATCCCCAAATACATATTTCTGTGGAGATTTTCCAGGTGAACAGCATTCCTGTAGAGAAGTGCCAATGAATGTGTTTGCCGTCACAGATAAAGAAGTGCTGGGATTGTGAATTGATTTTTCATAATATGCTGTCAACACCCCTGTGTTAATCTTGTCTTCACTGATCTGGCTGTTTTTGTCTTTAAAAGGTTATTCATTTCTTCTTGTTTTCTTGTGGAAAAAAAAGAGTGAACTCTGTGTTTCCAGAACAGAGCGTACAGAAATCCTTTGAATGTAAGAATTCTGGTTCATTAGAAGTCAAAATAAAGTTCAGTAACGAATCACGCAAGCATTCCCACCGCGGACTGGGGAAACTATTACAACATTTCTGTTAATAATGCTGACATAAAATGAAAAACTTAGACTGAAAGAAAATTTGAAAAAGCTACAATTACAACTGACTGAAATAAAAGCACAGGAAATAAATAAAAACTAAAACTGAAATAAAAAATGACAAAAGCACATAAAATTACAAAAAGTAACCAAATGAAATGAAAATGTAAAAACAATTCAAAATATTGATTCAAAATAGTAATAAAAAATATAATACATATTGTAGTCAACTTGAATGATTTACTTGAACCAGGTTTATTATCGTTAACTAAAACTATTATTATTATTATTGTTAATTGCAATGTATCTAAAATAAAGTGAAATATAGATGAAAAGCTCTATTTGAAACGTTACCTTGACAATTGAAATAAGGAACAGCACTAAAATTACAAACTGGAAATACATAACTAAATGTGAGCTAGAAAAAACGAAATGAACTTAGATGAACCTTAATAGTTATATTTAAACAAAAACAACAAAACATAAAAAAGACTCAAATTTAACTACAATGAAACATATATCTGAAAATATAGACACGAATGCTACTTCTAAATATGAATAAAATCTATATAAACAATCCTAAAATCGTCAGGTATATTGTTTCTTGTTGGGCGTTTCTCAGTTGTTTTGTCTGATTTTGAGAAGGATCATTTTCAGAATGACATGATGTTGATGATCTGTGGATGACGTCACGGTCACGTGTTCAGATTGAGCCTGCAGGGTCAGTGCAGTGGCGCCCTCTAATGGCACAACACGGACACACAGCTTTTCATTTCATATTCATAACAGAAGATGAAACGCTAACCTCCTAACTTCAAGGCTTTTCTTTCAGAGCTTGAAGATTTTTGTAATCGTTTGTAAAATGTCAGAAATGTAAGGGATTGATGGTGGAAAAACAGCTGGTTTAGGATTTACTTTGAAACAATTTTCACGCAGAAATTGCTGGTAAATTCCAAAAACAGTCACAAAGAAACGGCAAGTAACACACTGAATCAAACTGCTGGATGTAGAAAGACTGAAAGTATTTTCTTGCAATAGAAATATTTCTTCAGCATCATCGCTTCTGCTCAGCATGTTTCACACACACGTTCTGATGTCTCAGTGTACACTGTAATTGGTGTGAAACAGCTTGTGTTCACTGGCTGGAATGTGAGCTGGTTTGTCGTCAGTAAGTGTGTGTGGGTGTAAAGTAATGCTGTCTGTCTGCCGAAGAGAAACACACTCTGACAAAGTGGAAATTCCTGCCTCTTGTTCCTCTTGACAGAAGTGGATGATGGCTCTTGGCAGACGTTTGTCTTGTCACAGTGAGACACTGCAGAAACAACAGCGTCTGGAGAAACATGTTCACCGTGACAGGACACCGTCCACATCTCACTCACTCTTCTGTCTCTAAGACAAGAGGAATAGGTAAGAGTGGAGCAAGATGTACAGTGTAGTAGATCTTGCTTTATTATGCATTGACCTTTCTTTACTCTCCATGACAAGTCACCGTTATTTCTACAGCGACTTATATAATACATATTGTTTCAAAGCAGCTTTACAGTGAAAACAATGATTCAATGATGCAAGTTCTTTTCAGCTGTACAGAAGCTCTAATAGAAAGTCCGTTCAGTGCTGAGATCATCAGTTACTGAATCAGTTCATTTCATCTATAAAACAGCTGATTAAAAAATGTCATCGTCCAGCTCAGTTCAGTTCTCAAACAGGCAGATCAATAATATTGTTGAATATTAAGTGTCCCCAACTAAGTAAAACAAAAGGCGACAGTGGCAAGACCCCAAACTCCATCAGTGACAGAATAGAGAGAAAAAAAAACCTTGGGAGAAACCAGAAAATCAGAAATCAGTCTCTCAGTTCTCCTCTGGCCAGCGAGCGAACCGTGTGTGATTATGATTCAGGCAGCATTACAGGTCAGAGGTCAGATTGGATCAGAACATTCCGAATATTGTCCAGTTCAGTCTGGTTGAAGATCGGAGTCACGCCGTATTGAGACGGGTTTGAGGATCAGTGCCGATGCTGTCGTGTTGATGAGGCCTTCACAGGGGAGAGTCTAGTAGACACAATCTCTGCTGACACTTTAGGGATGCGTTGTGGTCGTGTCTAGTTGAGGTCCTCCATCTGATCTGGATACGGCCCGGATCCGGCTGACTACATCATGCATTGTGGTCGTGTCTAGTTGAGGTCTACCATCTGATCTGGATATGGCCCGGATCCGGCTGACTACATCATGCATTGTGGTCGTATCTAGGCTCAGGTCCTCCATCTGATCTGGATACGGCCCGGATCCGGCTGACTTCATCATGTGTTGTGGTCGTGTCTAGGCACAGGTCCACCATCTGATCTGGATACGGCCCGGATCCGGCTGACTACATCATGCGTTGTGGTCGTGTCTAGGCGCAGGTCCTCCATCTGATCTGGATCCGGCCCAGATCCGGCTGACTACATCATGCGTTGTGGTCGTGTCTAGGCTCAGGTCCTCCATCTGATCTGGATACGGCCCGGATCCGGCTGACTTCATCATGTGTTGTGGTCGTGTCTAGGCGCAGGTCCACCATCTGATCTGGATACGGCCCGGATCCGGCTGACTACATCATGCATTGTGGTCGTATCTAGGCGCAGGTCCTCCATCTGATCTGGATCCGGCCCAGATCCGGCTGACTACATCATGCGTTGTGGTCGTGTCTAGGTGCAGGTCCTCCATCTGATCTGGATACGGCTCGGATCCGGCTGACTACATCATGCATTGTGGTCGTGTCTAGACGCAGGTCCTCCATCTGATCTGGATACGGCCCGGATCCGGCTGACTACATCATGCGTTGTGGTCGTGTCTAGACGCAGGTCCTCCATCTGATCTGGATACGGCCCGGATCCGGCTGACTACATCATGCGTTGTGGTCGTGTCTAGGCGCAGGTCCTCCATCTGATCTGGATACGGCCCGGATCCGGCTGACTACATCATGCGTTGTGGTCGTGTCTAGGCGCAGGTCCACCATCTGATCTGGATATGGCACCATCTGATCTGGATACGGCCCGGATCCGGCTGACTACATCATGCGTTGTGGTCGTGTCTAGTTGAGGTCTACCATCTGATCTGGATATGGCCCGGATCCGGCTGACTACATCATGCATTGTGGTCGTATCTAGGCTCAGGTCCTCCATCTGATCTGGATACGGCCCGGATCCGGCTGACTACATCATGCGTTGTGGTCGTGTCTAGGCGCAGGTCCTCCATCTGATCTGGATACGGCCCGGATCCGGCTGACTACATCATGCATTGTGGTCGTATCTAGGCGCAGGTCCTCCATCTGATCTGGATCCGGCCCAGATCCGGCTGACTACATCATGCGTTGTGGTCTTGTCTAGGTGCAGGTCCTCCATCTGATCTGGATACGGCCCAGATCTGGCTGACTACATCATGCGTTGTGGTCGTGTCTAGGCGCAGGTCCTCCATCTGATCTGGATACGGCCCGGATACGGCTGACTACATCATGCGTTGTGGTCGTGTCTAGGCTCAGGTCCATCATCTGATCTGGATACGGCACCATCTGATCTGGATACGGCCCGGATCCGGCTGACTACATCATGCGTTGTGGTCGTGTCTAGGCGCAGGTCCTCCATCTGATCTGGATACGGCCCGGATCCGGCTGACTACATCATGCATTGTGGTCGTGTCTAGTTGAGGTCTACCATCTGATCTGGATACGGCCCGGATCCGGCTGACTACATCATGCGTTGTGGTCGTGTCTAGGCGCAGGTCCTCCATCTGATCTGGATACGGCCCGGATCCGGCTGACTACATCATGCATTGTGGTCGTGTCTAGTTGAGGTCTACCATCTGATCTGGATATGGCCTGGATCCGGCTGACTACATCATGCGTTGTGGTCGTATCTAGGCGCAGGTCCTCCATCTGATCTGGATACGGCCCGGATCCGGCTGACTACATCATGTGTTGAGTTCGTGTCTAAGCGCAGGTCCTCCATCTGATCTGGATACGGCCCGGATCCGGCTGACTACATCATGCGTTGTGGTCGTGTCTAGTTGAGGTCTACCATTTGATCTGGATACGGCCCAGATCCGGCTGACTACATCATGCGTTGTGGTCGTGTCTAGGTGCAGGTCCTCCATCTGATCTGGATACGGCCCGGATCCGGCTGACTACATCATGCATTGTGGTCGTGTCTAGGCTCAGGTCCACCATCTGATCTGGATACGGCACCATCTGATCTGGATACGGCCCGGATCCGGCTGACTACATCATGCGTTGTGGTCGTGTCTAGGCTCAGGTCCATCATCTGATCTGGATACGGCACCATCTGATCTGGATACGGCCCGGATCCGGCTGACTATATCATGTGTCGTGGTCGTGTCTAGGCTCAGGTCCACCATCTGATCTGGATACGGCCCGGATCCGGCTGACTACATCATGTGTTGTGGTCGTGTCTAGGCTCAGGTCCACCATCTGATCTGGATACGGCCCGGATCTGGCTGACTACATCATGTTTTGTGGTCATATCTAGGCGCAGGTCCACCATCTGATCTGGACACGGCTCGGATCCAGCTGACTACATCATGCATTGTGGTCGTGTCTAGACGCAGGTCCTTCATCTGATCTGGATACGGCCCAGATACAGCTGACTACATCATGCGTTGTGGTCGTGTCTAGACGCAGGTCCTTCATCTGATCTGGATACGGCCCAGATACAGCTGACTACATCATGCGTTGTGGTCGTGTCTAGGCACAGGTCCACCATCTGATCCGGATACGGCCCGGATCCGGCTGACTACATCATGTTTTGTGTTCATATATAGGCGCAGGTCCACCATCTGATCTGGATACGGCTCGGATCCGGCTGACTACATCATGCGTTGTGGTCGTGTCTAGACACAGGTCCTTCATCTGATCTGGGTACGGCCCAGATACGGCTGACTACATCATGCGTTGTGGTCGTGTCTAGGCGCAGGTCCTCCATCTGATCTGGATACGGCCCGGATCCGGCTGACTACATCATGTGTTGTGGTCGTGACTAGGCGCAGGTCCTCCATCTGATCTGGATACGGCCCGGATCCGGCTGACTACATCATGCATTGTGGTCGTGTCTAGGCGCAGGTCCTCCATCTGATCTGGATACGGCTCGGATCCGGCTGACTACATCATGCATTGTGGTCGTGTCTAGGCGCAGGTCCTCCATCTGATCTGGATATGGCCCGGATCCGGCTGACTACATCATGCATTGTGGTCGTATCTAGGCTCAGGTCCTCCATCTGATCTGGATACGGCCCGGATCCGGCTGACTACATCATGAGTTGTGGTTGTGTCTAGGTGCAGGTCCACCATCTGATCTGGATACGGCTCGGATCCGGCTGACTACATCATGCGTTGTGGTCGTGTCTAGACGCAGGTCCTTCATCTGATCTGGATACGGCCCAGATACGGCTGACTACATCATGCGTTGTGGTCGTGTCTAGACGCAGGTCCTTCATCTGATCTGGATACGGCCCGGATCCGGCTGACTACATCATGCGTTGTGGTCGTGTCTGGGCACAGGTCCTCCATCTGATCTGGATACGGCTCGGATCCGGCTGACTACATCATGCGTTGTGGTCGTGTCTAGGCGCAGGTCTAGATTTGAACTGACAGAGAGTGTGTCTGCTTCCCGGACAATGTTAGGAAGACTGTTCCAAAGTTTTGGTGCTAAATAGGAAAAGGATCTGCCGCCAGCAGTCGATTTTGATATTCTAGGTATTATCAACTGGCCAGAATTTTGAGATCGCAATAGACGTGAAGGATTATATTGTGTTAAGAGCTCGCTCAAGCACTGCAGAGCTAAACCATTTAGTGCTTTGTAAGTAATCAGCAATATTTTAAAATGTATATGATGTTTAATAGGGAGCCAGTGCAGTGTTGACAGAACCGGGCTAATATGGCCATACTAGTGTGGTTTATGCCTCGCAAACTTAAATATTTGGTTTTGAGTGATGTATTAAATGTTGTATTTTGTTCAATTATACCAAGCAATAATAATTATGAAGTTTTGTCAAAATTATTAGAATTATCTTTTAATATCATATTCACCACTTAGTTTTTTTTATTATCATTATTTTTTATTTTTATTTTTTTGTATGAACATTTTGTATTTTTTTAAATGAAACACACGCATAAAATATGTTAATGTTGTTTTTGGTGGGCCAGTTAAAATGCTGCAGATAATAATAAATATCTAGATTTAATTTTTTTTTTTTTTTTTAAAGTCAAGACTTTGATGTTGCTTGAGAAATTTGAGAGCAGAAGGCTTTGCAGGAGCAGGTTTCAACGTGTAACAGAAATATTAAACTGGTAGATGATTATTTATAGATAATTAGTAGATAAGTTCAAATTAGAATAACGAGCCAACATAATAATAATAACAACAGCAGCTTGTGTCAGGTGTGTCATATAATGTGGTAAACCGCTCACAATGAATTATGACGCGCTTCTTGCGGTTTGTAATTATGGCTCATTTTAAGTGAAGCTGGCGCGGGTCCCGGAGCTTTTAATTTCTCGGAACCGGAGCGGGTGACGTCATCACGCCCTCCGGTGTCCTACAGACGCACGCGAGCCCTCCGATCGGTGCGTGCGTGATATTTAAAAGGCTCGAGGCACGCGCGTCGGCATCAGCTCGATAACGGAGCCGCGTCGCGATGGAGGGCTCAGCGGACTCAGACGCGCCCGGAACCGGGAGATCCGCGACGGACAGCGCCGCGAAGCTCGCACGCCTCCTGCACCGCGACTGCACGCGTCTGCTCGAGCTCTACGTGAGTATACGGGTCCCGTTATTCACGCGAGCATGACGACACTCACTCGCGCTGTCAATCACGGCGCGCCTCGCGCTGCAGTAACGCTGATAATAATGATGATGATGCTTCAGTTCAGTGTTTTTCCGCTTTTTATTGTTATTATATTATTATAATAATGCCTTAATATGGTGCACAAAAATGCTGTCTAGCTAGGCAACTCGCTAGGTTTTTTAGGGTTTAAAATGATAATTTTCTTGCTCTTTGTTAAACCAACCTAACCAGTTGAAAATTGCCCCAAACCCTTGCCAATTCTGAGGAATACCAGGAAACCAGTTTAGGGTTTTGTTCTGAAATGCTGTCTAGATAGGGTGCTCACTACGGTTTAAGACGCAGACATGTCCTGCATTTATTCAATTAACAGCCAGCATGTCTTCATAATGTTATTTACTGCAGTGACTCTCAACCAATCCAGACCCAGCCGCTGTAAACTGATTAACTACAGTCCAGGAGCGAGGAATCATTCACACACACTCACTAGTGAGGACTGACGTAGGCCAAACAGCACTAATGACAGCTGTGTAAAAGCACAGACCGCAGCAGACGACTCGTTTACAGTCTTTATAGTTTGAGTGTTTATTAAATATCTGCTTCCAGCATGTTTATGGTGTGAGTGTGGGCTTAGAGGACGAAAGCATGACCTGGACGGCTGTCTAATTAGGCTTTGACAGTGTCAGATGAATGTGTGCTGAAACACTGGAGTAGAGTTGGACTGGACACGTGATCTTTGACATCAGCAGCTGAAGTTATGGGAAACCTTTTCTCCTGTTACTGTAAAAAATGTTGAAGGTGTAAACAAAACTACTCGGTGAAAATAATAGTAATTTTAGCAGTGAAAGACTCTAAAAGTGCTTCAGTAAAAACCTAATAAATGATTCAATTCCCTTGCTATATACGGAGAAAAAACAAATACTGTTAAATTCACACTTTTTTGAAGTAAAAAACATTTAATTCTAGTGAACTTGTTTAATTTACAGTGAAATACCTTAAATTAACACGTGACGGCTCACATTTGATGCGTTTTCATCGAAATAACTGTTTATTCATATTAGTTATGCACATTAGGAATATATGTTGATAAATTAATGTTTGTTGCATTATTTTAGTGTTGTGTGTGTGTGTGTTACATTGATGGTGTTTTGTATTTGTAAGTATGACACTGCATCTTGTGCATATATTTTTCCGTTTTTCTTTTAAATGAAATGATATTGTTCAGCACAATGGTCAACCACCGTTGTTTCTATTGTGCTTTATAAATAAATTGAGAATTAATATTTCTGTGCATATATTAATATTTTCCTCAGCTTGTGATGGACTTTGATTCATTATGTTTTTGTTCTTTTATCCACATGTGTTTTGTGGTTTTCATTATACGGCACGACACAGATATCAGTACTCCAGTTGGTATATTCAACTCAATTCACATTTATTTGTACAGCGCTTTTCACAATCCACATCGAAGCAGCTTTACAGAAAAACCATGAGTCCACGTTATCAGAGGAAACGGTATTTCAGAAATATACAAAATCACAGTTAGCTAAAAATGTATTAATTTAAAGAATGTAATAATTTAATGCAGAAACATTGAGCTCATTGAAGTAAAGAATACTTGTGTGTTAACAAATGATTATGACATATTGAAAATTGTAGCGTTGGTGCATGATTAACATTACATCAGTTATATTATATTTTTAAAGTAAGTTCTGGCAACCAAAGCTGGCGTTTTTTTAACCACAAATTTCACTTTTTTAAAAAAGTTTTATTTAGTTCAAAATTTCTACTTATGAAGTTGAAACTGATTCTGAAACATTTTATTGTTTGCTGTACGCGTCCCGTCAGAAACGCCCGTAGTGAAGTGTGTCTGCAGAGGTGGCGTAACGCACTGCATAATTGATATCAAATGCATTGTGCATGTGACTCAGAGAGGGATGTTCAGGTAATTACAGGTGGTGCGATGCATGTGGGAATAAAAACAGATCTCGGTGCATTAACGGTAGCCATCATGTGGGCAGAGCCAGTGACTAACGTTTCCTGTAATAACTAATTACAAGTCAAGGCACATTTATTTATATAGCGCTTTTTACATTGTTTCAAAGCAGCTTCACAGAGATAACAGGGAAAAAAATGCAACAAAGTTTGTTTCTAGAAGAAAATAGTGTCACAGTCCAGCTTAAGTAAGTTCAGTGATGGTTCATTTTTGTTGTAAAAGAGTTATTAATTTAGGTCATTTATATATATATAGCCGTGATGTACCGTGATGTCATCGTCCAGCTCAGCTCAGTTCTCATATAATGATGTCAATGCAGGAGATCAATAATAATGTTGAATATTAAATGAATTGATCATTACACCCTCCTCCTCAGAGAGAGAGAGCTTCAGAGGCAAGGTACTGTAACAGTGCAACAATGATAAAACAATGCATTGACATTTACTTTTGATACTTTAGTACTTTTAAAAGCGAGTACTTGTGCACTTTTACTTAAGTAAAAATCGGTCTTTACAACTTTTACTTGTAACAGAGTAAAATTTGACCAGTAGTGTCTGTACTTTCACTTCAAATAAGGAAGTGTACTTTGTCCACCTCTGGTCCTCAGAGCGAACGTCCCAGGCGGGGATCGTACTTAGTAACGCAATTAGTTACTTTTTAAGGGAGTAACGCAATATTGTAATGCATTACTTTTCTAAAAAAGTAACTAGGTAATGCAATTAGTTACTTTTTAAGGGAGTAACGCAATATTGTAATGCATTACTTTTCAAAGTAACTCTCCCCAACACTGATCATTACACCCTCCTCTTCCTCAGAGCGAGCGTGAGAGTTTCCCGTCGCCTCACGTCCCGGGCGGGGATCGCCTGGTGTCCCTCGGGCCCTGTCCCGAGGCCCTGACCCCCGGGGAGCAGGTGGGCCACGTGCGCTCGGCCCTGCGCCGCTGCATGGAGCTGCTGGAGTGCCTGATCCAGCGCGAGGTGGAGGAGATGGGAGAGGAGCTGGCCGGAGAGTACGAGAGCCTGAGGAAGGCCGTGAGGGATCGGCTCGGGCATCTGGTCCACAGCACCGGAGCCCTGCTGGAGGACGGGGAAGGAGGATGCCCACCGTCTCCTCAGATTCAGTGCCATGAGGTACTCGGTCAAAAAAAATCGTGATTTTAACGGGAAAAATGCTACGGTGAAAAACTGTTTATTGGTTAACAGAAAGTTTCCGTAATATATGCGATGAATAACTGTGATAGATCTAACTGTACATTTAATATAATTTTACAGTACAATACCATTGAATTTACAGTTTTTGGAAGTGAAAAGAACAGGTCATTGTGTAATTTACAGTGAAAAAACGGAAAGAATTATCATTCCCATTCCTCAGATTCAGTGCGATGAGATTCACATCGGCTCGAAAATGTGCAGTCCAATCCCTGATCGGCTGAGAAACTCAAAGCTTCGAGCTCGACTGACTGCAGTTCTCCTGTTTCAGAATTATTGATGTGCAGTGCCGGGTAGTGATAATTACGTAATCGGATACCAACAATAATTAAGTGCATTTTAAAATGCTCATAATCAGATTAAAATGACTTTTTATTATTATTCACACAGTAAATTATACATCATTTATTGATTTTCCCTCTTTTACATTTCTCTTTACATTGACATGCAGGTAAACAAATACAATACATCTTATTTTAGGAAGTGCATTCTTATGATTTAATTAAGTCAAGTTTGCTTTATTTCTACAGCGCTTTATACAATACAGATTGTTTCAAAGCAGCTTCACTGTAATAAACAGGAAAATATTGATGATCATAAAATATATTTAAGTATAACCTTAACGAACCACAGTTTGGGACACCCTGACGTAATGCCTAATGCATATTATTCACTTAGTAAATTATTCATATTTATTGATTTTCTCTCTTTACATTGACATGCAGGAAACAAATAACTTATATCTAAAATTCCAAGAACGCTTATTTTTACAGTATTTAAGGCGAGATGCTTCAGGCACACGACGATTTTTGAGATTTTGGTCTAATTTCCTTCCAGACTAGTGGAAAAAAACATCCAAAATACACATTTAAGTGTCTATTTATTGATCTTTATCTATATGCGTCTGTATATTTCTATTACAATATATATCAATAAATGAGTTTTTTTCTCCACTTCAGTAACACTTACGTACACCAAAATTTACAGTTTTATTCCTATCTATATTCTGAAGGTTTTTACTGAGGGGTTTAATCATATATCATTCAACCTGATTTTTATAACATTTTATTCCTAAAAACAAAATGGACAAAATGTGTTTTTTTTCTGTCTGTCGACAGTATTTTCTGATTTATTGAGTGGTAAAAAGAGAAATCAAAAAACCCTTCTATAAAAACCTTTAACAACAAAATCAAACAAGAATTTTAAACCTGGCTTCACCCAGTGTTCAGATTTATATTCTGGAAATTAATGCAATGATATGATGAATGAATAATAAAATTGTCTTAATCTTTCAAACAACTGAGAAGATAATGATCAAACTACATTTTCTAAAAATAACCAGTCAAGTTTATAATATAATATATATTACGTCAGCATCTTTGAAGGAAAGTGTTGGTCTGCCGCACATCCTGATGTAGGAGATCCGGTGGAGCTAAAAGTAGAAACACACCGAACTCACACACACCCGTCAGAGCTGGACGACTATCTCAGCTTCACTCGTTTAACAGGTCCTCTACTGCTAAAATCATGAATATAGTTCATGCATAAAAATGTCTTATTTTATGGAAGGAAGTTTATTTTTTGACATAAATTGCATGTTACTCAGAGACTGACATGTTTGGCTCGTCAAAAATGTTACATTCAGCTGTCGCAAAAAAATCAAGTTCATTTTGATGCACTCTTTTCAAAATGCATCAAAGATATTTTTATTGTCTCTTATAATGCAAATCTCTTATTTAAACCCATGAAAATGCAGATCCTGTTGTAAATAATAGTAAAACTGTTGTCCCATTATTTCCCCTCAGCAGATTTTGACTTTTCACCTGTGGTGTCTTTCTTGCTGAATCCAAATTCAGTAAAACACATGAACTTGTGTGCAAAACTGACCGTTGTTACACAAGCAAAATGCCAGTTCTGTTACTCTGCCAGAGGGAGTTATCATCTGATGGGGATGACCTAAAATAAAACCAGTCTATATCAGCTACGCTCAGTTTCTGCTTCAGAATCAGAAAACTCAACAAAGCTGCCGATATCTCGGCTGAATCGTTCTCATTGTCTGCGTTGACATGATGCTTGAAAGGAATGTGTTATAAATGCGCTCTGGATCACGTGAGCCGTTGTTCTGGTGCGCTGAAGTTGACACAGAAGCAGCGATTTGCATTTGGACTCGCATCAAACCCTTCCCAAGCTGCACTGCTAAACCCTAAAGCTCTTTTCCCGCAGTCGCCTCGGGATCCGGTAATCTTGCTGGGAAAGATCTTTTAAAACACAATGGAGTTTAAAAACAGACTAAATTGTACAGGAAAACTTTACACTGTAAACCTTTTTTTTTGTTTTTTTTTGCTTAAAGTTAAAGTGACTTAAAAAGTAAAACTTAAAGTGACTTAACTTAAACTTAAAGGGGTGGTTTCCCGGACAGGGTTTAAATTAAGACAGGAGTAGGCCTTAATCTAGAATTGTTAATCGTGTCTTAAAAAATGGCTTTCTGTAACACAGATTAAGTACGGACTAGTTACACCTGGCCTATGGAGTCCTGAACTAAAATAAACCAGATTAATTTTAAACCAACTGTGCTAATCTGAATTAGCATGATAGAGGTTGCCTATAAAACATGGAATGAACCAAGAAAAGCTTAAAATTGCATGGAACTGAGAAGCAAATCCAAGGAAACAATGGAATCAGAAAAAGACTGCAATCAAAAAAATAATGTACTAAACAAAAGAAAATTATTTTTAGCAAGCCAAATAAACACACCAGCTGCACACACCAGCTGTGGAATAAAACAAAAGAAATGCTGGAAGTCTGTTTGTTATATATATATATTTATACACACACACACACACACACACACACACAGACACACACACACACACACACACTACCGTTCAAAAGTTTGGGGTCAGTAAGATTTTTAATGTTTTTAAAAGAAGTCTCTTCT
>CM040818.1:61159589-61412089 GCA_022828995.1 Vimba vimba
ATACATGCAAATATTTCTTATATATATACATGCATGTGTGTATTCATATATACCAAAATATTTATACATAATACATACACATATATTATGTGTAAACAAACTATTAGTTTGGATGCGATTAATCGTTGCCCAGCACTAATTATTACATAAATGACAAATTGTTTGTCATCTTTTATAAAACTCCCAAAAAGGTTAGATTTATGCATAATAACAAACAAATCTCGTATAATTTTACTTCTGAAGTAAATTCAGTTGAAAACGAGACAGAAAAACAAGATTCTGAGACTCTAGATATCTTTATTCTGATTCTGGGTCTTGATATTGTGTGAAAACAATCCATAATAATGTAATATGGTAAAACAATTAGGGCTGATTTGTGAAATGCATCACCTCTGGATCTCCACACACACACACACACACACACACTTCAGCGTTACTTACACACTTGTTAGCTGAAACACAAACTGATTTTTCCATCGGTGTGTCACAGAAAGCGAGGGTTGGGGGTCAGCAGGGGTCAGTGCTGGGTCCCTCTCTCTTCTGACTCGCAAAACACACACAAAGCATCAGAAATACTCCAAATCTAAAATGAGTTCTAATAAACGGCTCCCACTGAAGACCGTCGTGCAGGTTTGGAACGACATGAATGTGAGTAAATGATGGCAGGATTTTCTGATCGAAAATAATTAGGATTGATGTCTTTGAATTGCGTATAAAAGTCCATGATTTGATTCACACAGTTTTAATATTCGATTAGTAACAGCTCAGATTTATCACACAGCAGCCGCAGGTTTATATATTTATCATCAGTTTGTTTCAATCGCACTCATTTTAAGTGATTGAATATTGTTTATTCCACAGCTAGTCGTATTTTAAACAATATTCATACTTTTGAACTGAATACGTTTAATTGGGATGCTCGATATATCGGTGTCGGCCCGATAAGAACCTTCGGCCGATATATTAAAACGAAAATACAGTTTTTACAAAGGTAAAAGGAAACTGAAAATATACAAAGGTCATATCGGCTGCATAAAATTATTATGAGAACATTATATTGTGTGTTTTGGACATGGATTTAATGGTGAGACTTTTGTGTTTGTAATCAGGCTCTCACAAATTATATAAAAATTCAGATTCAGATTTATCTGCCAATATATCGGCTATCGCCTCATAATATAAAGAATTATTGGTAATCAGTATCAGCCAAAATTTTCATATCGGTGCATCCCTAATTTTTAATTATTTTCACACAGAACGGATTTACGCTGATTAAAAAAAAAAAAAAAAAAAAAAAGATTATTTTAAAGAAAGTCAAATAGTTAATAATAAACTAATGCCATGAAATCTGAACTGTTTAATTTATGCACGACTGACAGATATGCAGCACATTAAGTTTATTAGTTCAAATCCAAATGCATGGACATTTTATATGCAATTCAAACACATAAATCTCTAATTTAGAGCTAAATATTGTTCCGTTCAGGAGAGAGTCGTTTCACACACAAACAAACAAAGTTTATGAGTTTATTAGATTTAGGCTATAAGACAATGATGAAGGAATGAAGTGTTTAATGACTAACATACATGACAGAGATATGGATATGCGACTAACACTCATACTGTACTAACTGATGATGTAGCCTTGACTTAGACTGTGAATTACTGTATGATGGAAGTCATATTTCATTGTGAACTAAATGAAAATCAAAGGC
Organism: Vimba vimba; assembly: GCA_022828995.1. Lineage (NCBI taxonomy): Eukaryota > Metazoa > Chordata > Actinopteri > Cypriniformes > Leuciscidae > Vimba > Vimba vimba. The sequence goes on from CM040818.1 coordinate 61,161,305, forward strand.
ATTACTGAAAATAATAGTATCATTTTTTAGAAAAAAAAAAAAAGAAACACTATACTTATTACCAAAAATCTGAATGATTAATATATTAATTTCTTTATTTATTAAATTTTACTGTAAATGTAACACTGTGACGCATTTGTTTGCTACTAATACCAGCAGAAGTTATGAATGCTGTGAATCATATTCAGATGTTTATGCACTGTTTGATCTGTGATCTCGCACACTAACTCTCGCTTCACGCCTTTACTGTATATTACTGATCACAGCATAATGACATGTCTATATTAATCAATAAATGATGGGATGAAACCCGTGTGTGTGTGTGTGTGTGTTGTTTGAGTTTAATAAAATAATAAACTTTAAAAATGAATAATACAAACTGCAATAATAAAAACCTTGACAAATAAAGAACACACATTAGCGAGATATATTTACATAGATATTAACTGATGAATTTTCTTAATAATTTGCTAAATTAATTATGCGATAATCACAATGATTCTGGGCAACACCAAGAATTAATGATTTATTCTGCATGTGCCTTGAAATTATATATAAATATCAATTTAATCCACAACAAACGTTTAAAATGAAAACCGGAAATAATAAACAATAGCAAACTCACACTTTACATTTAAAAATATACATTAGAAATGATAGAATTCATTACAACTGTAATAATTAAAACGTGTAAATACAAGCACCACCTCAGGAAAAATATTTTATTTGTATAAATTATTATTTTTATTTTATTTTCATACATGCATTTAATTACCATTACTCAAAATATCAAATCAAATCAAGTATATTTGTATCTGGATATTTCACAATACAGATTGTATCAAAGCAGCTTCACAGTATTAAATTAAAATAAAATAATACAACAAGGTTTGTTTCTAGTGGAATTTATTGATTGATAAAATAAAATTAATATACAGTAAAATTTACTTCAATACTCGATATACACAGTAATATTTACTCAATGAATTCTTGCCTCTTTCAGATCAGATTTAGCGTCTGCTAAATGAATGAAATGTAAATGTTACATATTAAATGCACAGAACACTGTAATGTCTGAGCAATATTGATCATTTTATAAATATGAACCCTTTAGGAGGTCTTAAAAAATACATCATTTGCATGCATTAACACTAGAACTACCAAGGGAGTCATTTTGACTGTTTTAAAATTGTGCAATGTAATAACTTTATTGAAATAAAACCCACGTAACTATAGGACCCTGACTTTTCCTAAATGTGTCTATATTTTATTCTATCATTGTTATTTTATTAAAATTACAAGACACAAGAGAGTTTTGTGAATGGCCACAACAGTCACACTGACCGTTTGCTCCTTTTCCCGCTCTTGAAGAGGCATCGCCGTTGCCTAGCAACAACAGTTGTTTGTTTAGTCTATAGCAAAGCTGGAATCTAGCTTTAGCTTCGCGCTAAAACCAAACTGAAAAATTGAAAAGAGAATATCAGATCAATGTCAGCGAGAAGAGTGACCGCCAGCGAGGCTGTAGCCATGAGGCCGATGGAGATGTTCCAGGTGCGGTAGGCTGCCATCTTTATAAGATCTTGTGAGTTTCTTAGCCCATACATAGGCTAATATTAGCCCTGATAAAATACATATTTCATGAAATAAAACAAACTAATTAGGCTATAATTTCTTTTTGTGCTGTGCCAACCACAAGAGCACTGGAGCGGCACGAAACACAGTGTGTTATACTGTTCTACAGTCGGGTGACGTCACGACAGCAGCGACAGCTGAAGATGAAGATGCCCACCGCTGTCCTGAGTCTGGCTGATGATGTTCCGGAAAACACTGAAGCTTCCCCGCGCGCCGCCATTGATTAGCAGACCATCACCTGCTGTTAGCATCCCACTGACTCCCATTCATTTTGGCGTCACTTTGACAGCGAATAACTTTACATCTGAGGCGTTTAAAGACTCCATTTGTCCATTATTTATTTCTAAAGTAACACGACAATGTATAAAAGGCTCCATTACCTTGTATCTTACGTTATGGCCCCGTAGAAGCAGTTTTTGTAAAAACAGGCTAACGATTGCGTCATAACCACGCGACTCTCTGTGCACAGTAGAGAGATTACCGTATGGACAGGAGGAGAAGCTCGCGGGCGATCGGGGGGACGTGGAGGCAAAATTACACAATAATTAATCAGAATACTTAGCAAAAGTGTCTCCTGCTCCAGCTCATGGACAGCTCCGACTCACACTCTCCGTCTCTGCAAGTTTCGGAAGGGAATGATTCAGATTTCTCTCGGCACAGCTGCTAGAAGACAGACGGGTTGCTCACGGCACATCTACGTCCTCAAGCTCTGTGTGAGTCTGCGCAGTCGCTCAGCCATCAGGAAGAAGAGCTTCTGATTGACTTCACTTTACTCCGCTGAAGTCTATGGGGTCGCTGTGTCCATTTCTATACGGTCTATGCTGAAGATGCCGTCCTGAGTCTGGCTGATGCCGGAGCGCCGGGCTGAGGCGCACACAGTCCAGCAGGACCGCTCATGGGTGCACTAAAGACTCTAGTCTACATTCGGGGCGCAGGGTGGAAAAGCATGGGCTTGGCGAGCTTTTGGTCGGCCGACTGGGGCTGTGCATTTTTCACCAGACGCACACGCCTGCAGGAGGACAAGACTGCCCTGATGACCGAGGTCTGGGAGAGAAGCGTCCAGAACAGCAGCGCTTGCTGCCGACAGAGCTGTTGATGAGCAGCTTCATCCCGTGCATCGCAAGCAAACCCGATAAATGTGGTATAAAGTATATGGTGAAGGGTGCGCCATATCTGGGTGAAGACGAGACGCGGAGGCCAGGTCAGCGACTGGGAGAGTGTGGTGTTGAACATGCTTGAGCCTTACCTGGGGAAGGGGAGGAACAACCTTTATACTTCCCTGGACTGGCCGAGGCACTACAGGCCGAGAACACCAGCAGACGAGAGCTCCGCCGGCGTAACGGAGCAAAGACAACGCAGCGCTAGCAGTCTATCAGTGCTAAGCATTCGCAGCTCTGTCCACACAGCTGTTCACAAGTGGCCAAAAGCTAAACCAGAGACAGTCACACTAGAACAGAACCGGGCTCGGGGCAGATGACACTTGTGGCTAATGTCTTAAGGCTGTGTGTGGGAGCTGCACACGAGAGTAACTGATCCAGCGGCAGCGAAACCCAAGTCAGCCGCTAGAATACTTTCAGTATGATTTCACTGCATGATATTTTTGCTCACTATATCACAAGTATTGGTTACTAAATCAGTTAAGTTTTCTCGCAGTTTATTATATTTTCATATTATTTTCCCGTGACGGTCAGAATGACGGATTTGGCCAGTTTGGGGCATGATATGCCCATAAAGGTTTTACCTGTGCATTGAAATGCATATTGGTGATGTTTTTGTAAGTTATTGTATTCTAATATCCAAGGATGAATACATTTGTTTTCATTTTACAAAGAAAATAATAGAAAATTGATCAATTTCGACTTTGTATCTGTAATTACAATAGCTGTTCTGTGGTTGTCGATTAACTAATACATTTTCACATACATTAGAATTAAAATGATGTGTTCTGATGTTTATTATTATATCCTAACATTAAAGATCCATTTATTCGTGGATTTGATAGCCAGTGATGCACTGATCAATATAAATGATTAGTTTATAATATTATTGTATATAGATGATGCACAGAAACATGAACATTGTAATGTGTGAGCAATAATAATATAGATAATTGTATGAATATTAACCATTTAGGAGGTCTAAATGCATAGAAATTCCCATGCATTCATTTAAATAATTTTTAATTGAATGCTCGAGTTTCTACTTGAGTTTTCCATGAATGCTGTGTGTGATGCACTGATCTATATTAGTGATCAGTTTATGATATTACTGTTTACGCTGGAGCCCATGTCAGGGCCTGGCTAGCGGAGGGCTTCTGCGCATGCGCACCGGAGCAGCGCTAATGGCGGAGAGCGTGCGGTCGCCGTTCGATTACCGGGATCCCCCGACCCTCGACAGCGACGGGGACGGCAGCAAGCCTCCGCCACCGCGCGGGTGAGTCTCTCCCGCTAACGGAACCGATCGGGCCGTTTGATTCGGTTGGGAACGCTGGGATTCGCGTGCGTGCTAATGGCTAGCAGGTCCGGTTCTGTTGTCCTCGTGCCCACCGTGATGAGAGAACACCCGTGGCCGTTCTATCTCGTTCTCTGGGTTCGCGTGTGTCTTTACAGTGTGTGTGTGTTTACAGTGTGTGTTTTCCGTACCGCTTTACCGGGGAACCGTAACGCGGCCGCGACTCGAACGATTAGCAAAACACCGCGCGAGTGCGCGAAACCTGTGAGCGCGTGCATGTGTGCAGGCGACCGTTACAGCAGTTTGCCATGGTAACCGTAACGCAAAACATCAGCGGATTTTTTTTTTACGACCGATAGCGATTAATTTTATGCTTCAATGCGTCCATTAATCGCTTTGTTAAACCCATTTTGATTGGCCTAGTTTTCCTTTTCATACCTAACTAAGTTAAATTGTCAAACAGTTAACATAATAGGCTATGCATTTTGTATAACGATAATAATAATTTACATTAGAATATGTTTGTGTGTTATATATATGATGTGTGTAATATATATATATATATATATATATATATATATATATATATATTACACACACAGATATAGATAGATAGATAGATATCTATCTATCTGTCTATATATCTATCTATCTATCTATATATATATATATATATATATATATATATATATATATATATATATATATATATATATATATGATAATTAATTTTCACATTATTATTTACACATGATTATTTATTTATTTATTATTTGTGTGTGTTTATTCAACTGTTATTGTCAGCTCTGGTGCCTGTAATAGTCAGTACTGCATGTAATGCTGTGTGTGTGTGTGTGTGTGTGTGTGTGTGTGTGTGTTTCGCAGGCGTGTGTGTGGCAGGAAGAGGAAGGGGACGCCGGTGAAAGTGTGTGAACGAGTCGCGTATGTGACGGAGGATGAAGAGGAGAGTCTGTCTGAACACAGTTACAGCCCAGGTACTATTATATATACAAGGGTGTATCTTGGGTTTGAGGGGGGAGGGGGACAACATGGGGGAAATGCCATTTCATGCAGTTATATACCTTTAGGGACTGGTGATACAAAATCCAGGAAATAATTAAGTTGATTTTAATGATAAATTCTGCCAAAAAGAATATAGTAGGCTACTAAACTATGTATAAGAAAAATATGTCTTACTTTCTTTATTGTTTAATAGGGGCCGATCGCCAAGACTTCAGAGAATCATTTTATAAAGTCAAAAATGTTCACCATTAATGTTTTGTGTGTAAATAAAATTTAAATAATGTGAGGCTCAATTTCCACTGTAATGTAGAAACAACATAAAGACAGTATATTTAAAATAATTGTTTAATGGTATCTTTTTATGAATGAAGGCCAGTATCACTGATATTAATATAGCTACTGATGTCTCCATGAAAATGATTTTTTACTTTTGAAAATTATAACAACTTTAATGTAAGTGAACTTAAAGCAATCCTCACATAAACCCAAAAATAAATGTATTTACCTGTGCCTGTCCTGTCTAACAGGTATGAAATATACAGAAAATGAATAAGGTTATCAAACAGTCCACACTGCATAAATTATAAATTAAATATAGATTAATCCTTATTAAAGCTACAAGCATTCTTTGGTCAAGAGCAGTGAGTGATTTTCTCTGTTCCCTTTGTTCTGTGGTTATCTTTACTGTCCCTTTAAGAGCAGCCGCTGCTGACAGGATCTCAGCCTCTCATTCTCTCATTTACTCTTGTTCTTTTAAGACTTTATTTAACTAATTTAAGACTGCTTTTCTGTTATGAGGATACTCAACAAAACGGACATTTTGGCATAAATGTGTGTGTTATTGTTCGTTCAAGCGCGAAAGAGAACTGCCCAGCTGCCTCTGGCGCGAGTCTTTATATATATTCGATATATATATATTCGATACCACTGCTAAAACTACTAACCTAACTAATGTAGTCAGTGGTAAAATAAAAACATAATCAAATAGAAGCAAAAGCACAAATAAATACAATATGACAAAGATACAAATGAAATAAAAAGCTATTTTCAGGTTTTTCAGGTAGGTCTAACAGTAGTTATCAAGTAAGCAAATGTAAATTAAACTGCATAGTCTTCACTGTATAAATTAAACATCTTTCTTAATTAATCCTTATTAAAGGTCCTAAAGTTATTCAGTCAACAGAAGTGAGTGATTGTTTTCTTTGTCGTTTGTTGTTTGATTAACATTAAACACAGCAGGAATATTAGGCTGCTGTCACTTTAAAGGGTCATGAAACCCCCCTCTTTCAGCTCAAGTCTAGCTCACAATCTTTTTGAAAAATGCAACTTAAATGGGCGTGGCTGTGAGAAGAAGGGAGGGGAGTGGGTGTGAGAAGAAGGGAGGGGCGTGGGTGTGGTCAAAGCCCAAAGTGGCCCATGCATATCGACTGTCACTAAAAATCAGTGGTAAAACGTGAGGAAATGCTAGATTTTTTTATAGCTGACAAAGTTAAAGTCTAATGAAATACACTGACACCTTATTTTTGTCCTTTCAAAAGTAACTGAATGCACTGCTACATATATTAGCCTACAGTAATCATAATTGTGTTTAAAACATATAAATGTACATGCATATGTATAATTATGCCATTATAAAATATATATTTGTTTATATACACACTATAAAGGCATATATTTGAAAATAATAAATTTTTCGCTTAAAAATAAAAAACCTTCTGTACATAGCCTAGATCTACGTGCCCCCTAAACCCACTTAATAATGATGGACAATGACATAAACATTTGCACAAAGCATACATTCCATACAATTGAGGTATTATCGACATATCTAAATTTTAATAACGAGTGATTATTTAACAAAAGGCAAGTAAAACGGTCAGGGTTACATTTTAGACACACACACACACACACACACACACACACAGACACACACACACACACAGACACAGACAGACACACACACACACACACACACACACACACACACAGACACACACACGAAGCGATAGAAAAGTCCTCGGGACCGCATCACTCGCAAGACCGAAACCTGCATTGGTGTACAAGGCTGAAGTCCACCTTTCTCCAGTTGAATGCTTGCTACACACCCATAGTTTAGATGTGTCCGTGGTTGATGGCCGGAGTCCAGCCCGGGCAGAATCGCGGGGAAAGATGCACTGGAACTTTTGCACCACGAAAACAAACGCGCGTCCCATCATTGCCTCTCATCTACTACGCGATATCATAGTTTGACATGTCTGTCATTGGAAAGTTCCACGTGGTGTCATGAATAATTAAGAGCAAGCATCTTCTCATTGGATAAGAAAACTCAGTCTCATGAATAATTATGAGACACCGATGAGTCATCAAAGTACTATAGTGCTCTGTCACGTCACAGCCTGTGACACGATGAAGATTTTAAACCCGGAAGATGGAAATAGCGAAAAAAAACCTAAAATTTAACCATTTTCCCCCTACTATTAAATCTAACAGATGCTAACATTGTCTTCAATGATGTTCAACACACATACCTCTGTTAAAATCTCAGAAAATTTGGTTTAGGGTTTCATGACCCTTTAAGAGTGAATGCGCTGATCTAATATCCTGATACTGATACACATGCGTTTACTTTCTCAACTGGTTACGTTCACTTAAGACATAACTGACGATGGCTACCAGGATACGCCTATTTTTTGACATCATTTTATGTGAATTAGAAGAGCTCAGTTTAGTATTTGCGAGATTCGGATGTTTGCGCACTCAAAACTTCCCACGAATAGTGAAATCAGCTCCCTTAGTTTCGCATCTTCTTGCACGTGAATATTTCATTTGTTAAGGCTCAAACGTTCGTGGCGATGCAGCGCTGCTCATCAACTGTCGCGAGCGTCGTTCACGTTCATGGATTGTTAGGATTCATAAAAATATCACCTGGCGACTGGCCGTTTCATAATCTCGCCAACACCGATTTTTACTCTCATTTGGCGCTTGACGAATGTTAATTTTAGGCACTATATACAGTCAAACCAAACATTATTCACACACCAGATATCATCGTGATACTGTTTCACTAGTGTGATCAGGACACTATAGTTCATTTCTGTGAGTGAGGAGAGCAAACTAAAGTAAACTGAGACATATTATACCCAAATATTCCTCATACAGAGACTAGCAGTGACATTCGGGACCAAAACTGATTTGGACACTTTGAGCTGATCATGTTCTGCTGAAGTGTGTTTTCTTTAATTGCTAATGCTCTTTTTACACACAGACTGAACAAAATGAAGCATTGCTTGGTGATTGGTTGAGCTAAACTGGTATTATCTAATTGTGTAGTTAAATTTAACAGCTGACAGATATTCAACATAATTCATGTGTGAGACAGTCTAACAGAAGGACGGACAAAACCAGTCAAATATCAGCTGAGTTCTGCTCATATTTCATTACCATTCTCTCAACTATAGCGAATAAAGGGTTATAGAAGGGAATACAGGGTTAATTTCCCCATGTGTTGTGTGTGATTGACGGTTTTAACCCTTTGTTGTTGTGTAAGGGGACGAGCCGTACGCAGAGGGAGCAGAAGATCGTCTTCCCCCGCCGGGCAGCCCCTACTTCATCACCGACCCGTCACAGCTCTGGTACTGATGCTCTTAACTCTTAAAGATGCTGTCTCGGGCTCTACTAGAACAGGTTTTCCTGCGTGAATGTTGATTATTTTCCTCATATTCTCCATTGTTGCGGCTCCTCTCTTCCCAGTCTGTCAGTACTTCCTGTCTCTATGAAGCCCCTCCTCCTGAAAAGCACACTGTGCTCTGATTGGTCAGCTGGAGCAGTGTGTTGTGATTGGTCGAGCGCTTCGAGTGTGTTTGGGAAATGCCCCGCCCCTTACCATAACCGCCAGTTTAACACACTACTAACTAACTCAACCAGGCCCCGCCCCTTTATTCTGTATATGAATTATTATAATGAGGAATATTGTGACGTGTTCATTCCCGGAAGAAACTCAAGACTGCAATGGAGGCGTTTCAGGAGTTCAGGAACACTGACTCTTCTATAGAGAAGAGCTGCATTTTTCATGCTCAGCAGCAGCAGAAACTTTAATGTGTGTGTGTGTGTGTGTGTGTAGTGTTCCTGAGCTCGGGGAAGAGGGAGCGAGTGGTGTTCGAGGACCTGTGCTCTTCCACCCGCCGGCCAACTGCAGGATTAGAGAGGTGCATTGTGGGAATCAGGTCCGGCTTGTCGTCATAGCGATTCGAGACATTGCCAAAGGTGAGGAGATCACAGTGGACTACAGCCTGAACGACTGGGGAGAAAACGCCTTGGTGAGTCAGCTAAATACATTTACATTATCAAACAATTAATCAGGTGTTATTTACCTATTGTTCAATTAAATGGGAATTTATTAATTGTCACATGTTTATCTCCCACACAACCTTTATGTTTGAAAATCCCCGACGGGCCCCTGTGATGTTAAACGTTCCAGGTCCTGTTGGGGCTCAGTGTGTGTGTGTGTGTTTCAGCACATTCTTCTGTGTTGTGTTTAATACAGGGGTTTCACAGCTCAGTGTCTCCACGCGGCTTTGAGTGTGGATTCAACCCAGAGGGAGACATCAAGAAGGTGAATCACACACACACTCACACTCTTGAGGAAAACATCTTCCCAAAAACACTTTCAGTGTTAGATTTTTAGATGATAGTGTCTCACTTCCAGCTCATTTCTGTCTCTGTGTCTGTAGGAGGAGGATCCCGGTTCCCTCCCTCTCTCTCTCAATGTTTCCGACTACCTCACTCCCTCATGGTCTCTGTCTCCCTCCTCCTCTCCGGCGTCCCACTCCGAACCCAGCGACTCCGACCGTGAGGATGAAGAAGAAGAAGAAGAAGAGGAAGACGACGATGACGACGACGACGATGAAGAGCTAGAGGAGCTGAGGGGCCGAATGATGAGGCGGCGCAAGAAAAGAAAAACCTCAGCCAGTGTGAAGAAAAAGACTCAGCCCCGCCCCCTTTCGTTCGCTAGCCCCGCCCCTTCATCCGCCTCCCCCTTCCAGCAGCCTCTAGCCCCGCCCACCACCAACATAAACAATAACATAAACATAAACATCGGGCACGGCGCGAGTCGCAGACACTGTCCGTACTGTGGACGCCACTTCCGCTCGCTCGCACGACACCTGGAGAAACACCACGATCAGCAGCCCGAGGTTCGAGCCGCCATGGAGCTATCGCTACTCCCCGCTAATGCTACACCCACCGACTCCTTCCTCTCTCCCGCTCAACCCTCGTCTTCCTCGCTGGGAACGCCACTGTTTTCCCGAGAGCAAGAGCCTTTGTCTTCGCCATCTAAACCTGGAGCCGTCTCCTTCTCGCTCTCGGTGTCTCCGCCTCCGAATACCTCGAAGAAGACGAACGCGACACCGATGCCCACTAGGAAGGGTGTTAGCAAGAGCGTTAGCAAGAGCGCTGTAACGCACACGCCTCCGCCTCCCGCCAGGAGGGGGCGCCCGCCGAAGAGAGAGAAGGAACTGCAGCAGAAGAAACAGGAGGAGATGGAGAAGACCAAAGAGGAGGCGCAGCCCACTCCTGGAAAAGAGGAGGAGGAGGAGAACGAGTTGCACGTGAAAGGAGACGGAGAAGAGAAGAACGGTGAAATGACGAGGTACGTTTTTGTTTGAAACTTTTGTTGCTTATAACAGTTCACTTGAAATCAAAAGTGGAGTTGTATTGAAGCTTGTTTCCGCCACAAAATAAAAATGGTAATGGCGACTTTTTATCTCGCAATTTAGACTTTTTATCTCAGAATTGTGTGATATAAAGTCGCAATTGCGAGTAAAAAAGTCAGAATTGCGTGATATGAAGTTAAAATTGTGAGTTATAAAGTCAGAATTGTGTGTTATAGAGTCAGAATTGCAAGATATAAAGTCGCAATTGCGTGTTATAAAGTCAGAATTGCCTGATATAAAGTCAGAATTGCATGTTATAAAGTCAGAATTTCGAGATATAAAGTCGCAATTGCGTGTTAGTCAGAATTTCCTGATATAAAGTCGCAATTGCGTGTTATAAAGTCAGAATTGCGTGATATATAGTCAGAATTGCCTGATATAAAGTCGCAATTGCGTGATAGTCAGAATTGCGTGTTATAAAGTCAGAATTATGTGTTATAGAGTCAGAATTCCATGTTATAAAGTCAGAATTGCCTGATATAAAGTCGCAATTGCGTGTTATAAAGTCAGAATTGCGTTATAAAGTCAGAATTGCGTGATATATAGTCAGAATTGCCTGATATAAAGTAGCAATTGCGTTATAAAGTCAGAATTGCGTGATATATAGTCAGAATTGCCTGATATAAAGTCGTAATTGCGTGATATAGTCAGAATTGCGTGATACATAGTCAGAATTGCCTGATATAAAGTCGCAATTGCGTGATAGTCAGAATTACGTGATATAAAGTCAGAATTGCGTGATATAAAGTCAGAATTGCGTGATATATAGTCAGAATTGCCTGATATAAAGTCAGAATTGCCTGATATAAAGTCAGAATTTCCTGATATAAAGTCAGAATTGCATTACATAGTCAGAATTGCGTGATATATAGTCAGAATTGCCTGATATAAAGTCGCAATTGCATGACATAGTCAGAATTGTGTGATATAGGCTAAAGTCAGAATTGCGTGATATATAGTCAGAATTGCCTGATATAAAGTCGCAATTGCGTGATAGTCAGAATTGCGTGATATAAAGTCAGAATTATGTGTTATAGAGTCAGAATTGCATGTTATAAAGTCAGAATTGCGTGATATATAGTCAGAATTGCCTGATATAAAGTAGCAATTGCGTTATAAAGTCAGAATTGCGTGATATATAGTCAGAATTGCCTGATATAATGTCGCAATTGCGTGATAGTCAGAATTACGTGATATAAAGTCAGAATTGCGTGATATAAAGTCAGAATTGCGTGATATAAAGTCAGAATTGCGTGATATATAGTCAGAATTGCCTGATATAAAGTCAGAATTGCCTGATATAAAGTCAGAATTGCGTGATATAAAGTCAGAATTGCGTGATATAAAGTCAGAATTGCGTGATATATAGTCAGAATTGCCTGATATAAAGTCAGAATTGCCTGATATAAAGTCAGAATTGCCTGATATAAAGTCAGAATTGCATTACATAGTCAGAATTGCGTGATATATAGTCAGAATTGCCTGATATAAAGTCGCAATTGCATGACATAGTCAGAATTGTGTGATATAGGCTAAAGTCAGAATTGCATGATATAAAGTCAGAATTGCGTGATATATAGGCCTTGTCAGAATTGCCTGATATAAAGTCAGAATTGCGTGATATAAAGTTGCATGACATAGTCAGAATTGCGTGATATAAAGTCAGAATTGCTTGTTATAAAGTCAAAATTTCGAGATATAAAGTCGCAATTGCGTGATATAGCCTAGTCAGAATTGCGTGATATATAGTCAGCATTGCCTGATATAAAGTCGCAATTGCGTGATATAGTCAGAATTGCGTGATATAAAGTCAGAATTGCATGATTTAAAGTCAGAATTGCATGATATAAAGTCGCAATTGCGTGATATAGTCAGAATTGCGTGATATATAGTCAGAATTGCCTGATATAAAGTCGCAATTGCGTGATATATAGTCAGAATTGCCTGATATAAAGTCGATATTGTGTGATATATAGTCAGAATTGCCTGATATAAAGTCAGAATTGCCTGATATAAAGTCGCAATTGCGTTATAAAGTCAGAATTGCATGATATAAAGTCACAATTGCGTGATATAGTCAGAATTGCCTGATATATAGTCAGAATTGCCTGATATAGTCGCAATTGTGTGATATCAGAATTGCGTGATATAAAGTCAGAATTGCCTGATATAAAGTCAGAATTGCGTGATATATAGTCAAAATGGCCTGATATAAAGTCACAATTGCCTGATATAAAGTCGCAATTGTGTGACATAGTCAGAATTGCGTGATATAAAGTCAGAATTGCGTGTTCTAAAGTCAAAATTTCGAGATATAAAGTCGCAATTGCGTGATATATAGTCAGAATTGCCTGATATAAAGTCGCAATTGCGTGATATAGTCAGAATTGCGTGATATATCAGAATTGCATGATATAAAGTCGCAATTGCGTGATATAAAGTCAGAATTGCATGATATAAAGTCAGAATTGCGTGATATAAAGTCAGAATTGCGTGATATATAGTCAGAATTGCCTGATATAAAGCCTGAATTGCCTGATATAAAGTCAGAATTGCGTGATATATAGTCAGAATTGCGTGATATATAGTCAGAATTGCCTGATATAAAGCCTGAATTGCCTGATATATAGTCAGAATTGCGTGATATATAGTCAGAATTGCCTGATATAAAGTCGCAATTGCGTGATATCAGAATTGCGTGATATAAAGTCAGAATTGCATGATATAAAGTCAGAATTGCGTGATATATAGTCAGAATTGCCTGATATAAAGCCTGAATTGCCTGATATAAAGTCAGAATTGCCTGATATAAAGTCAGAATTTTGAGATAAAAAGGCGCAAAATGCGTGTTATAAAGTCAAAATTGCTTGATATCAAGTCACAATTGTCTGATATAAAGTCAGAATTGTCTGATATAAAGTCAGAATTGCCTGATATAAAGTCAGAATTGCGTGATATATAGTCAGAATTGCCTGATATAAAGTCGCAATTGTGTTATAAAGTCGCAATTGCGTGATATAAAGTCAGAATTGTGATATATAGTCAGAATTGTGATATAAAGTCAGAATTGTGTGATATATAGTCAGAATTGCCTGATAAAGTCAGAATTTTCAGATAAAAAGGCGCAATTGCGTGTTATAAAGTCAGAATTGTGAGATATAGTCAGAATTGTGTGATATATAGTCAGAATTGCCTGATATAAAGTCAGAATTGCGTGATATATAGTCAGAATTGCCTGATATTAAGTCGCAATTGCCTGATATAAAGTCAGAATTGTCTGATATAAAGTCAGAATTGCCTGATATTAAGTCGCAATTGCGTTATAAAGTCAGAATTGCGTGATGTCACGCAATTCTGACTTTATAACACGCAATTGCGACTATCACGCAATTCTGACTTTATAATGCAATTGCGACTTAATATCAGGCAATTCTGACTTTATATCAGACAATTCTGACTTTATATCAGGCAATTCTGACTATATATTAGGCAATTCTGACTTTATATCAGGCAATTCTGACTATATATCACGCAATTCTGACTTCATAACACGCAATTGCGACTATGTAGTCAGAATTGCCTGATATAAAGTCAGAATTGCATGATATAAAGCCAAAATTGCTTGACATAAAGTCAGAATTGCCTTATATAAAGTCAGAATTGCGTGATATAAAGCCGCAATTGCGTGATATAAAGTCAGAATTGCCTGATATAAAGTCAGAATTTCGAGATATAAAGGCGCAATTGCGTGTTATAAAGTCAAAATTGCTTGATATCAAGTCGCAATTGTATGATATAAAGTCAGAATTGTCTGATATAAAGTCAGAATTGCCTGATATAAAGTCGCAATTGCGTTATAAAGTCGCAATTGCGTGATATAAAGTCAGAATTGTGTGATATATAGTCAGAATTGCCTGATATAAAGTCAGAATTTTGAGATAAAAAGGCGCAATTGCGTGTTATAAAGTCAAAATTGCTTGATATCAAGTCGCAGTTGTCTGATATAAAGTCAGAATTGTCTGATATAAAGTCAGAATTGCGTGATATATAGTCAGAATTGCCTGATATAAAGTCGCAATTGTGTTATAAAGTCGCAATTGCGTGATATAAAGTCAGAATTGTGATGTATAGTCAGAATTGTGTGATATAAAGTCAGAATTGTGTGATATATAGTCAGAATTGCGATATAAAGTCAGAATTTTGAGATAAAAAGGCGCAATTGCGTGTTATAAAGTCAAAATTGCTTGATATGAAGTCGCAATTGTCTGATATAAAGTCAGAATTGTCTGATATAGTGTCAGAATTGCCTTATATAAAGTCAGAATTGCCTGATATAGTCAGAATTAAAGTCAGAATTGCGTGATATATAGTCATAATTCCGTGATATAAAGGCAAAATTGCATGATGTAAAGTCATAATTGCGTGATATAAAGTCAAAATTGTGTGATTAAAAGTCAGAAATCCGCGATATAAAGTCAGAATTGCATGTTATGAAGTCAGAATTGCACGATATAAAGTCAGAATTGCATGTTATGAAGTCAGAATTGCACGATATAAAGTCAGAATTGCGCCATATAAAGTCATAAATCCACGATATAAAGTCGCAATTGCGTGATAAAAAGTCAGAATTGCGTGATAAAGATAACTATATTAGCAGTGGACGGTATCGTAGCGTTCTGTTTATTTGTCGTCTTGCCGCTTTATATGCTGGAGCTCGTTACAGCAGGATGGATTCTGATTGACTGTCAAATAAAAATTTTAATTTTGAATATTCATCGAATTTAAAAAACCTGCACATTCGAATGCAAAATCATTTATGCACTAGTATAACCTAATTTTCCTTGCATGCACATTAAGGAAATTATATTTTATTTAATAACTACTGTTTCAAAAGTTAATGCACTTTAAAAAGTGAATTTCATTTCAATAAAAGTTGCATGCTTGATTTGGTTTATATTTGCTTGTTGCGCTTGCTTGCGCCCTCTTGTGGGCATAGGAGACAATACAGTACTTTTATCCTCTAACATTAAAGCTGCTCTAAGCGATGTTGGGTGACATCACTTCTTGTTGACGTTCAAAGTATTGTCAAACAAAACGGAGGCTAGCTTCCAGATTCCAGTAGACCTCATTAGAGCTAATTCAAATGTAATGTGACTCCGCCCACGGAGAGCGCATGCTATTCAAACGCAAATGGCTGAGGTAATCCACGCAATCCTGTGAACGCCCCCATCAGCTCGAGAAAACCAAAACACAAGTTTATTCAGAACATTACTTGTTTACAACGCAGCGCTGTGAGGAATACGAGGAATACGAGCTGAGGAATACTAGTAAGTTTTTCCTTCTCGGGTTTCTGTTTATGAATGAATGAACGGCATAGATGCGCGCTGTTTACCACAGCTGGCAAAAAACAATATTACGTGACAGTTCTCCATTATGGACGCGAGCGCGTTTTTAAAAAGCACTAAAGACTTTCAAACATTCACAGAGACCTCAAAACAGAAAGTACAAATCCTTTCTTTAAAACGAATTTCGTTTTGTATCAATTGTATCTTAATTTTAATATTTTTTCATTAACAAATTTCCTGTATTTAAAGTAAATATAGGCTAGCAATCACAACATAAGGTGCTTGAACTGGAGATCATCATGAACCAGACCGTAGCCTACTCGCCTCACATGTCTAAAAAATGTGAAATATATTTACAGAAAGCTGGTTCTAAACAAAACCATCCAAAACAAAAAAACTATGTAGCCTAATAAATGTGCGTTTCTCCGGTGCGTTCACTAGCCTACTGCTGAAGATCGCGAGTCAATAGCCTATCGTATTTTTTTTATATTTTTATTTTTTTATTTATTTTTTATTGCACAAGTCATACATAAATTCATTCATTCATTCATTCATTCATTATTACATGCATGAACGAATAAAAGAATTGAAAAAAAGGAACATGGAGAAGAAAATCTTATGATACCTGTCGCTTATTTGTGCACATCAGAAAAATAAATAAAAAACAGCTACTTTATAAATGGATCAACCCCAAATCCTCACCCCAAACACCAAATATTTTCAGTAATACCTATCTTTACACTTAATTATCATCATTTTAAGCGTGTGTAAGCGTATTTCATGAAAACAACGTTACAGTCAGGTGAAATATGAAAGACAACATTTTGTTTAGTAGATTTGGGTACAGTTTTTACTGTAGAATATACTGCCTCGTCAAATAAGCTTTTGTTTAGCAATTTCTATATATAAAATAGCCTACTATTTTTGTCAAAAATAAAGTCATCAACTAAGATGTTAGCTGTTCCAATGTTGGCTATATTCAAAGTAATGAATACATAGATAAAATGTAGGCCTATAATCTTTTTTTTACAAAGAAAGAGTACACTTGAAATATTGTTGAAATTGTTGTAATTGTAACCTTTTTAATAAAATAGCAAAACATATTTACAAGATAGATGTAAGCAAAATCTTAAATGGTCCTTGCATTGTGGCTCAGTCAGTTGTCACACCTGAGTGAATGGCTCATTATGCAGAGTGGGTGTAAACCACTCCTCATTCACGCCCCCCTCGCATATTGGCTTTCCAAGCAAAACCTGTTTTACATCAATTTAAATCAATGTATGGTTTTATGTGAACGATAAAGCAAGACTATTTTCACATAATTTTGAAGAAAAAACTATAGGCGATGATATCCTTTAGTCAAAAGTCTTATTGCCACATATTTAGTATGTGTTTTGTGGCCTTATTTCTGCAACTTTCATTTTTATTTTTTCCAATAACCACGCATAAACATTATTCTCTTAAAAATTCAAACATATACATGCATGTTGATCAGATATTTTGGTAGCCCTGTTTGTGCTATATAGAGTGAATTTACACCTTTGCCATTAACATGTTTATAAATAACTGAAAAAAGCACAAATGTCAGAGCATGTCAGAACACCTCCAGGGCCCAGAAAACAGCTCAGACTCCAGAGGGTTAAAGATAACATTTCTTCCACAATTCCCCAATTCATTGATAAATGATACAATAATACAGCAAATTTCTGCTGGTCGTATCATCATCAAATTTCTTTGGTTTTCGACATACATCATCTAATTGATCCTCATAATTAGACATTCAAAGCATTTGATATGAACTACTTTTCACCACTAAAGCTGGAAAAACATAGTATTACACATGGCATGCACATCAACACCAAAACTCCTATCACTATCCGCACTGAATGTCATGTCCAATATTCCCACTCTCCCCAGTGGCTGGTCAACCATTCAAACCAGTGAGTTATCACTTCTGAGTGGCTCTTTTACAGGCATTCTCAAGTGCTCAATGATATTGGTTATGTTGTCACTATAGTCTGGAATGTAAAAACAACATGATGCATCCCAACATTTTACACACTCCTCATTTCTCAGCAGTTACCATGTCTGACAGTAATCTATTCTATATAACTGCATCTCTGATGTGTCTCATTTCATCATTAACCATTGTCAAATCAATCTCAGTGTTGTTTGCTGTTTCCAACACAGTACAGCTCACACGAAAACAACATTAAATAAAACATAAATGAACATAAACCTAAACTTTGTAAAATACTCATTAGCCTTGTCACTACACCAAAATTGTTATAATTTGAACAAGAACAGTCAGATTTTCGTAATGCCCTAATAACTTCATGAATCTCCCGGTTTGATGTCGTGCAGTGGTGTATCAGCTGCTTTTCCTCGAGCTGCTCACCTAAACATAAATGTTAGATAGAGAAGACATTTCTTTACAACATGTCATGTTCACACAACTTGGTTGATGGCACTCGTTGTTTAACCCCTTCCATTCCTATAAATGGGTTTTCCAAACAATATCCAAAGCAAACCTTTTTTTTTTAACAGAAGTTATCATCCCCCCTTTTGATGCATGGTCCAACCCGTGCATCATTTATCATAGTGTTTGAAGAAATGTTTCGGTAAACAAGGTTTGCCATCAACACTAAACCTAACGCTTCTTTAATACAGCAGCCAGAGTTACTTCTCTGTGTCTTAATCAGAAGACTAATGCTCTGTAACCAGTCAGAAAAATAACTTCCAGATAACATGCTACTCTTAATCTCCTTCGGTTGGGTGGCAGCAGTTTTTCAGCTGCGTCCGCCATGCCATTTCCTATAGAAATAAAATATTTTTTTGTTAGTATGCGCTGCGTATTTACAAATAGAAATTTGATCAGGCAACAAAATAGCATCCAGCAAATTTGATATTAACCCATCATGAAAGATAGGTCGACCATCAGCCCCAAAATCATAAGCAACTGCAAACGAATTGCGATAATCTGTGTAAATCGTCACACATTTTCCTTTCATTAATTTCCAGGCTTCAGTTAAAGCCACAAACTCATCTCCTCAAACAGAGTAATTAATGCCAACGGCCCGAAGACTAAAGCTTCAGATTCAGTGGTCACTGCCTATCTTGCCCCATTCAGGCCTTTTGTTTCGTCTCTGAAGGCACAACCAACTACAAACAACACAATTGTTGGATTCATCATCTGTCATTTTACATCATCCTGTATTTATCCATTCACCAGAAATTATTATTATAGATCTTTCCTTCAAAAGGATTTCCTTAAGACTTCAATCTTTTGACCTTATTTTTATCTCATTCTCACAGTTTTGGAGTCTTGTGTCTATCCGGTCGGGTCATGGTGTACAGACTCAGTCAAGGACAGCCGCACATCAGTGATGTTCCCGTCCTCCTCCTTTGTTCACCCACTAGCCTTTCACACATTTGACAGGGCTCTCTTGATCATTTTTATGGTGACTTTGCCAATTTGTCACCATTCACTTTTTGATCACAGATAGTTGACTATTTAAATTTAGACTATATATTTCCTCATATTTCTAGACAAGTGTTTTTAACCCATGATGGACTCAATCTTCAACTTCCCAATTCCAATTTACATAAATAATCCAGAGAGTATTCAAATAACATCATAAATGACAAAATTAGTCATAATTACCAGTAGCAGACAGAGCTGGATAACTAATCCAATTAAAGCTCGTCCCATGTTCTGCATCATCTTTGACATGCCTTTTCAAATAAACATAATTTTTATATATTTTTCCAACTCACAATTGTTGCCGGCAACGCCAGATTGTGGTGGCAAACAGTTTTCTTACGCCACTTCAGTTGTTTTGATGATTCCAGTGGTGTCGCTCCTGGGCCCTGTGGTCGGCCCCTCGTCTCAAGTTTACGAGGTAGGGCTGGAACTCAGTCCCCGTCCGCTCTCGGGTCCAAGAGGCACATCCAACGAATCCTGCCGACTACGCCAAATTGTGGTGGCAAACAAAATTCTATCACTAAATAAGAGACAAACATTTCCAGTTGTCTTTGAGGTTTATTTTCTTGCCAGAAAAGGCCAGCAGTCGTACAGTCACACAGAGTGACAGTGAAGGAGGGCATCCTTCATCCTTTATAGTCTTGACTCCCAGAATGTTACCTTTCTTGGGCCAATGATGGTATTTCATATGATGTCATATGATGGTCACACACCTGAAAGATAACATTTCTTCCACACAGTTAATCGAAAAATAAAAAATAAATTACTGAGATTATCAATCTTAAACTTGTAACGACAAACCAATTGTCAACAAAACTAAAATAAAATTATTAAAATTTATCTAAAAAACACAATTTATACACAATAAATGCTCATATTATTGCATTTAACCGTCTTTGCTCACACAGTGTATAACAAGTTCCCAAATCATTTATATTTTATTATCCATTTGGGTTTTTTTCCCATCTTGTTACACTTGAGATGTTCCAGGTTTACTAAAAAGTTCTTATAAATCTTCTTTTATGATATGTTATCACCAAATATTGGATTCAATCTTTTGATCAACTTGTTTTCTTTCAGTTAGCACAGATTTTGTATTATACCTCATTTAAGCCCGATAATTTTTTGACCCGAAACACCAAATAGGTAAAAGATTTTCAGCACAAGGTTAAAGTCATCATGAAAAGCTATTCTTTTCTCCTCTATTGTGTCGTATATCCGAGTGAAACGCTTCTGGGGTGCGTTTCCCGAAAGCATCGTTGGCCAACTATGGTCGCAAGTTCCGTCGTTACCAATAGAGTTCAATGGACATTGCGATGAACTTGCGACCATAGTTGGCTAACGATGCTTTCGGGAAACGCACCCCTGGAAAAGAACAGATGTGGGCGGGGCTTGATTGTGTCCGTGGGGAATTGATTGGATGGTTGTGGTTTGCTATTGGCTGATCTCATGTGAGTGACAGGTTGCCCCGCCCTCGTCATCAGAGAAGAGATGCTGCAAGAGGAAAGGGAAAGTTATTCTTAGGGATGCACAATATATGGTATCGGCCGATATATATTCATTTTCAATGTTATCGTTATCGGCCCGATAAGAAAATTTGGCCGATATATTAATGCCAATAAATAATGTATTATTTCCTTCAGACGACACACTTCAGATGTGCATTGTTCACCATGATGATTTTGAACTGCTTTAAAGATGATTGAAATCACTTCAAAAAGGAAAATACCGTAAAGTGCCACATGTGCAGCTCAAGTCTGTCATATCAGCTACATAAAATTATCATGAGAACATTATAATTGTGTGTTTGGGACATGGCAAGACTTTTGTTTTTGTAATCAGGCTCTCAAATTAAATAAGAATGTGGATTTAGATTTATCGGCCAATATATCAGTTATCGGCTTTCAGATATAAGGAATTATCGGTATTGGCCAAAATGTTCATATCGGTGCATTCCTAGTTATACTGATTCAAGATTATTAAAACAGTAATGATAAATATTCATATTCAGTGAAATATTTAACGATAAACAACGATAAATCATTTAGAATTTAAACATTGCAAAATGACATGAAAAAACAAGAATTGTCCATTTAATCCCAATTTTTTCCCAGACACAAAAATATCCAAATCATGTGTCATTAGTATCCCTTTGAAACAATCAATCATAATTTTTTGAAATTTTCATGGAAAAGTGTGTGAAAAAGTGTGTTTTATGATCGGTCACATACTGATCGTTCACCACCGGTCATATGACCGGTGGGATACTGTGTTGTATCAACCATTGTACAGACTGAATATAGGTCTATTTGACCTGTGCAGTGCGTTTAGTTTTTGTGTGTGTGTGTGTGTGTGTGTGTGTGGAGATCAAACATCAGAGGAGACGTGACCATGTGAGTGTGTGTGTGTTTCTATGTGTGTTTCTCTGTGTGTGTGGAGATCAGACATCAGAGAAGACGTGACCGTGTGTGTGTGTGTTTCTGTGTGTGTCTGTGTGTGGAGATCAGACATCAGAGGAGACGTGACCGTGTGACCGTGTGTGTGTGAGTTTCTGTGTGTGTGTGTGTGTGTGTGTGTGTGTGTGTGTGTGTGTGTGTGTGTGTGTGTGTGTGTGTGTGTGTGTGTCTGTGTCTGTGTGTGTGTGTGTCTGTGTGTAAAATTAGGTAGAAAGTAAGGTAGCAGCAGAAAGTAAGGTAGAACAGTTAGCCTATGTGTATTAGCATGTAGATACAATGGGTTATCCCACCGGTCACTATTGTTGCCGTTGACATGTTTGTGAGTTCTATGACCACATTAAACAAAGTTGAGTAATTGCAAATGCATATATCAATACTAGACACCTTAAACATGATGTGTTCCTATCTTTATGTTAACATACTTTACCACCCTTTTCTTTGGGAGCTTTCTTGCTGCCATCCTCTTCTCAGGGATGTGATTTTTCCGGATTAATCCGGAATTCCGGATTTTCCGACCTGAAAATGTGACCTACGTGAATCATGCAGATCTGTAAAAAAAAAAAAAAAAAAAAAAAAAAAAGGGGGGGGGGGGGGGGTAGTAATCTCACAGCCGTCACCATGGTAACCCGGGACGGAACCACAATCGCCGCGAATCGCGGCCACACCGGGCGGCACGTCAACATGGTTACAGATGGCAGAGAGATGCAATCTTTTCCCGCCCAGCCAGTGCTTGAAGTGCGTCAGAAACAGAGCGCGCGCGCGATCAGTTGTTGGTAATTTGTTGTGTAGCGTGCGCGACGCCGCATCCAATGTAGACAGCATTGTTTTTTTTTTGAGGGCGCTTAACACACAGGCTCGTAGAAACGGGCCTGGCAGCTCGCGCCAGTTCTAGACGCAATTATCTAATTGCATAGGAGTAAGATACTATAATTTCATGGCAGTTATTTTTACCTTAAACTTAATGTTAGCAGTTGTTCTGAGTTCTCCAGACTGTGTGATTTTGTTACAATCATGTCAGTTTTAAGACGCATTTTTTATTATCACTTTTTTATTAATGTTTTACCCTACAGTTGTGCAGTTTTGGGGGGAATACAGTGCAGGCCAAAAGTTTGGAAACATTACTATTTTTAATGTTTTTGAAAGAAGTTTCTTCTGCTCATCAAGCCTGCATTTATTTGATCAAAAATACAGATTTTTTTTAATATTGTGATATATTATTACAATTTAAAATAATTGGTTTTCAATTTATTATACTTTAAATTATAATTTATTTCTGTGAAGCAAAGCTGAATTTTCAGGATCATTACTCCAGTCTTCAGCATGTGACATCCGGTCTATCACATGATCCTTTAGAAATCATTCTAATATTCTGATTTATTATGAGTGTTGGAAACAGTTCTGCTGCCTAATATATTTGATGAATCAAAGGTTAAAAAGAACTGCATTTATTCAAAATAAAAAATAAAAATATTTTCTAATAATATAAATCTTCTTTACTATCACTTTTTATCAATTTAACACATCCTTGCTGAATAAAAGTATTGATTTATTTCAAAAAAGAAAGGAACAAATTACTGAACCCAAATTACTGACCAGTAGTGTATATTGTTGTTACAAAAGATTTCTATTTTTTGAAAGAAAAAAAAAAAAAAAAAAAAAAATCATTCTTCTTCTTTTTTATTTTAATTTTAATTGTATTACTTTTTTTTCATCAAAGTATCCTAAAAGTATCACAGGTTATTAAAAAATATTAAGCAGCAGAACTGTTTCCAACTTTGATAATGAATCATCATATCAGAATGATTTTTAAAGGACTGGAGTAATGATCCTGAAAATTCAGCTTTGCATCACAGAAAAAAAAAAGATAATTTAAAGTATAGGCTAATAAATGGAAAACCAATTATTTTAAATTGTAATAATATATCACAATATTGCATTTTTTTTGTTATTTTGTCATGTGTCATACTCATGATGACACAAGTTGGATATTGCACATTAAGCAGTTTAAGTTTGGTATAAAAAAAAAAAAACTTATACTCCAACCCCCACCCCCCCCACCCCCACCCGGGAGGACTTAGTATATTTTCCTGCTTTTTTGTCCTTAGCCAATCACATGCCTGTCTTCTCTTGGCGCAAACAGGAAGTAAACAGCTCTGGTCATGTGACAATTTACAGTAAACATGCGACACTGCACATATTTCATTGAGACCCTTTATTATTTCAATATCTGCTGGAAATGCATTGATAGATCATTCAGTAACATTTTTATAGCCTTAGAAATGAAACATTTTTTTACGGTCACTGTTGTGACCGGTGGGATTAGTTTTTCCCAGAACTGCTATTGTTGTTCAGGTACTGAAATTTTAAAATGCTGAGATTTCACTGTTTCCTGTTGCAGCTCGTAGCTTTCCACGGGTTCTGGGTTGGTAGATGCACTGGGGACCCGATGATAGCACTTATCATGATATGTCCCCTTTACAATGCTGATCTTTCACTGTGGTGTTGTGTTTCCCGTGCAGCTCGCAGCGCTCACACATGCCTCCTCTGCTGTCGTCTCTCTCCACGCTGGTCATGTTCCTGCGCCGACAGCAGCACTCCTCGTTCCTCACGCTGTCCCGGGCCTCGGGCTCGGCGGAGGCCTGGCGTCTGCTCTGCCACTCCAGCCTAGCTCTGCTAATCCTCTACAACCGGCACCGCGAGTGCGAGGTGGCCAAGCTCACCATCCAGGACTACCGGGACCGAAACTCAGTCCTCCCGTCGGACGAGTCTCTTTCCCCCTTCGAGCGGCACGTGCTCTGCCACCTCACTCGCGTGGGCGTTTTAGGCAAACGTGGTCGCGTTCAACCGCTGATCCTTCCTCCGCATTCAGAAGCGTGTCTGGATCTTCTCTTAAAGACGTCAGGAGATGTAGGAGTCGATCCTGAGAGCCCGTACGTGTTTTCCCGGCCGTATCACTCGCCGGCTACGCCACTGCGCGGCACTGACCTTCTCCGGAGCCTAGCGCGCACTAGCGGCGCTAAAAACCCCACGACGCTAACCGCGCCCCGCGCCCGCCGCCAGGTGGCCATCCTAACCCAACTCCTGCTGCTCGAGGAGGGAGAAAAAGCCTCCGGCGCTGCTACCAAACGATTGGAGGATTTCCTGCAGAGGGAGTACCATGTGACCCAGAGCTGCGCTCGGATTGGTCAGGACCCGGCGCTGATGAACCGCGTGGGGCGAGTGGTGTTGTACGGGGAGCGCGAGGGGGTTCTGTTCAGAGGGATGAGTCTGCAGCACATCTGCCTCGAGCTGGACGGTAAGACGGGGAAATAAAACACTAAAATGTAATTTCTAAAGGATTGGTGTACTGGCAATAGAGCAGATCATGTGACATCACGTCTGCATTGATGTGAATTACTGATACTACTATAGAGACCCACCCTCAGAAAGTGCACATTAAATTAATAATGTCATTTGTTGTTGTATTTTATAGCAAATATCAGGATTACTAAAAAAGTTCATTCCTAGGGATGCACAGTATATCGGCCACCATATCGGTATCGGCCGATATTTGTTCGTTTTTAATGTGAGCGTTATCGGCCTGATGAGAAAATGTGGCCGATATATTAAAGCTGATAAATAATGGATTATTTCCTTCAGCTGAGACACTTTAGATTCGCATTCTTTGCAATGATGGTTTTTAATTGCTTGAAATATGTTTGGAAAAAGGGAAAATACAGTAAAGCAGTGCAACAAGTACAGCGCACGTCTGTCATATAAGCTACATAAAATTATGAGAACATCATTATAATTGTGTGGCTTTTAATGGTGAGACTTTTGTTTTTGTAATCAGGCTCTCAAAAATTATATAAAAATTTGGAATTAGATTTATCGGCCAATATATTGGTTATCGGCTTTTAAATATAAAGAGTTATCGGTATCGGGCAAAATTTTCATAGCGCATCTCTAGTAATTCCATTAGATCTGATTATAGGCATAGAGATAGACAAGCGTACACTTTTAAAGTACTGCATCTGAGCACAAACGACTGCTAAAGTTTTCTCTGTTCCGGCAGTGATGTCGGGAAACTCTGCCGACTCTTTCTCGGAGGATTCGGATGGGGAAGGCAATGGGAATAAGGAGAGAGCTGTCGTTGTAAAGAAGAGAGTAGCCAGTACTCGATCGCCACGGCAGAAGAAGGGAACTAGCCCGCGCGTGCCACAGGCCACGCCCTCTCCGTCAGCTGGGCTCAAGAGGCGGAGCTCACAGGTCAAATCAGGTGAGTCACATGACACACTACTGAGCTTGAGATTCAACAACTGGCTTCTTTTCTTTACTAAAAAAATAATGACATTTAGTTCTGTTCTGTAAAAGTTTGGTTAAATTAAATATATCGGTTTTATATCAGCCGATATATCGGATATCGGCATCGGCCATCAAAAAATCCATATCGGTCAACCACTAAATAAAATCTTTAGTTTTTATCAAGGTCAAAATTTTTTTGCAAATTCATATATTTTCTAATTCAGAATTTCTAATTCAGTAAATATGTAAAATAAATATACATTTTATTGAGCAATTTTTTATTCATATGTTATTTACTCTCTTTAAATTAAATATATCGGCCAATATTTCGGATATCGCCAATGGCCATAAGATTTTTTGTAAATATGTAAATAATTTAGTAATTATGTAAAGTAAATATAAATTTTATTGAGTAATTAATATTTATGTGTTTATTTATCATTGGTAAATTAAATATATCGACCAATATATTGGACGTCGGCAATGGCCATCAGAAATATTGTAAATATGTAAATTATTTAATAATTTAGTAAATATGTAAAATGAATACCAGTTTTATTGAGCAATTGTTATTCATGTGTTATTTACTATCGTTAAATTAAATATATCGGCCAATATATCAGATATCGGCCATCAAAAATGCTTAAATATGTAAATTATTTAGTAAATATGTCAATTTAATATCAGTTTTATTGAGCAATTGTTATTCATGTTATTTACCATCTTTAAATTAAATATATCGGCCAATATTTCGGATATCGCCAATGGCCATCAAAAATTGAGTAAATACATTAAATAATTAGTTGTTTTGTAAATATGTAAAATAAATATAAATTTTATTGAGCAATTGTTATTCATGTGTTATTTACTATCTTTAAATTAAAAATATCGGCCATTGTATCGGATATCGGCCATAATGTTTTTTTAAAATATGTAAACTATTTACTAATTTAGTAAATATGTAAAATTAATATCAGTTTTATTTAGCTATTGTTATGAATGTGTTATTTACTATCTACTATTTTAATATACTATTTAGTTTAATGTATGCGAGGGCTGATCTCGGGGGTTTGTGTAACGCGTGTTGTTTGCGTGTTCGCCAGGCAAGCGCGGCGTCCTGAAGCGGCCCTGGTCGGAGGCGGAGCGTGTTGCCGTGGAGACACACCTGAAGCGCAACATCGTGGATCTGCGTGTTCCTGCGAAGGCGGACTGTGAGCGGTGTCTGCAACTCTGCCCTCTGCTGGCCAGCAACCAGCGCGACTGGAGGGCCATCAAGTTCTACTGTCACAACCGCATACAGTTACTGAGGAAACAGGGGCGGCGGGACGGGAACACGCAGTAACACACTCACACACACACACACACAACACACTCACACACACCGCATACAGTTACTGAGGAAACAGGGGCGGCGGGACGGGAACACGCAGTAACACACTCACACACACACACACACAACACACTCACACACACCGCATACAGTTACTGAGGAAACAGGGGCGGCGGGACGGGAACACGCAGTAACACACACACACACACACACACACACCGCATACAGTTACTGAGGAAACAGGGGCGGCGGGACGGGAACACGCAGTAACACACTCACACACACACACACACAACACACACACACACACCGCATACAGTTACTGAGGAAACAGGGGCGGCGGGACGGGAACACGCAGTAACACACACACACACACACACACACACCGCATACAGTTACTGAGGAAACAGGGGCGGCGGGACGGGAACACGCAGTAACACACACACACACACACACACACACCGCATACAGATACTGAGGAAACAGGGGCGGCGGGACGGGAACACGCAGTAACACACTCACACACACACACACACACACACACACACACACACACACACACACACACACACACCGCATACAGTTACTGAGGAAACAGGGGCGGCGGGACGGGAACACGCAGTAACACACACACACACACACACACACACACACACACCGCATACAGTTACTGAGGAAACAGGGGCGGCGGGACGGGAACACGCAGTAACACACTCACACACACACACACACACCGCATACAGATACTGAGGAAACAGGGGCGGCGGGACGGGAACACGCAGTAACACACTCACACACACACACACACACACACAACACACACACCGCATACAGTTACTGAGGAAACGGGCGGCGGGACGGGAACACGCAGTAACACACACAGACACACACACACAGACACACACACACACTGCACACACACACACACACAGACACACACACAGACATACACACACACACACACACACACACACACTCACAGACACACACACACACACACACACACAACACACGCACACACACCGCATACAGTTACTGAGGAAACGGGCGGCGGGATGGGAACACGCAGTAACACACACACACACACACACACACTCACACACACACACACACACTCACAGACAGACATACACACACACACACACTCACAGACACACACACACTGCACACACACCGCATACAGTTACTGAGGAAACAGGGACGCCGAGACGGGAACACGCAGTAACACACACACACACAGACAGACACACACACACCCACACACACACACACACACACTCACAGACACACACACACTCACAGACACGCACACACTCACGCACACACACGCACACACACACACACACACACTCACAGACACACACACACACACACACACACACACACTCACAGACACACTCACAGACACTCACACACACACACTCACAGACACTCACAGACACACACACTCACACACACTCACAGACACACACACACTCACAGACACACACACTCACAGACACTCACAGACACACACACACACACACTCACAGACACACACTCACAGACACACACTCACAGACACACATACTCACAGACACTCACAGACACTCACACACACACTCACACACACTCACAGACACTCACACACACACTCACACACACTCACACACACTCACAGACACACACTCACAGACACACACTCACAGACACACACTCACAGACACTCACAGACACACATACTCACAGACACACACACACACACTCACACACACTCACAGACACTCACAGACACACACTCACACACACACACACACATACTCACAGACACTCACACACACACTCACACACACTCACAGACACTCACACACACACTCACACACACTCACAGACACACACTCACAGACACACACTCACAGACACACACTCACAGACACTCACACACACACACACACACACTCACAGACACACACTCACAGACACTCACACACACACTCACACACACTCACAGACACTCACACACACACTCACACACACTCACAGACACACACTCACAGACACTCACACACACACTCACACACACTCACAGACACTCACACACACACTCACACACACTCACACACACTCACAGACACTCACACACACACTCACACACACTCACACACACTCACAGACACACACTCACAGACACTCACACACACACTCACACACACTCACAGACACTCACACACACACTCACACACACTCACACACACTCACAGACACACACACACACACACTCACACACACTCACAGACACACACACACACACTGTCATTGTTTACATTGACTCTGGACGCGAGTAAACAGTGACAGGTTATGTTATGTTAAGCTATCACACAGTGCAATGATGATGTGTGTATCGCACACACACCTCCCACATTCCCGTGTGTGTGTGTGTGTGTTTCTAGGACCACTTCTCCGTTCCACACACACACTCCAGTATTCAGACTCAAGCTCACGCTGTTTCTACACGATGACATCACTCTCCCCTGAGTTAGCTGTGATGGACTGAGTTCTCCACCGACTGGCTATACAACAGGGTCAGAGGTCAGACCTGCTGATGTCACTGTCAGAGGTCAGACCTGCTGATGTCACGGTCAGAGGTCAGACCTGCTGATGTCACGGTCAGAGGTCAGACCTGCTGATGTCACTGTCAGAGGTCAGACCTGCTGATGTCAGAGCACGTCCAGCTCATATTTCACCGCTAACCCAACAGCATAAATATGACCCAGTGCATGAAGACGACTGCTTTAACCGTTAGTGTCCCTCAAGCTATCTTAAGAACAGTGTTTTACTCTCATTAGTGTTCTAGAGTCACTGCTGCTAATGAAGTGAACAGTAGCGCTTTACACGCTCTCATTAGTTAGCATTAGCTGCTGCGCTAGTTAACATGAGCGATGAGCGATAGAGTTTTACGGCACGTATGAGCGTGTGCTAACGTTAGCTAATAGCCGTGTGTGATCTCATGATGCTGCAGTAACTGATGTTCAGTGTGTGTGTGTGTCAGCAAAGGAAAGCTCTTGTAAAGTGTTGCTGTTTATCTTCATGATCAGCAGTGATTCTCTAGTGTTAAACACACACGCAGAGGACACACCGGATCAACATTCACATACTCAGTGTTTTCAGAAGAAGATTCTTGCATTACATTAATGATTTTTCAATATTATTTATGTTCTTATATGTCTGAAAATTGTGGAAACTTGTTTCCGTGGAATAAAAAAAAAAAAAAAAAAAAGGTAATTTGAACTTTTTTCTCATAATTTCCAGATATAGAGTCACAATTACCGCTTCATTCTTTAATTCCACGACTGACTGGAGTTTCCAGAGAAACCTCTGCTCTGAGGAACGGACTCGTGTCCCCCATGCATCCCTGAGGTGTGTGTGAACTTTGACCTGGACGTGTTTAGGCCTGCTGGGTTCAGAAACTCTTCATCTTCAGTGTTCTCTGAGGTCAGCCACACACACTCTGAGCTCTGTGCCAATCAGGAGAGGTTAGCGAGTCCTTCACGCGTGTGTGTGTGTGTACAGTGGCGTACCGTAACCTGGTGTTAGACGTGCTCATGTACATTCTGTAAATACTGACTGCATTTTAAACTTGTTTTCTTAAACGCTGTTGTAAAGTCTATCAGATTTTAGCCAGATGATGATATCTTGACGAACACAGAGGTCAGTGTCGCATTATTTGAATCTCAGATTGTCATGTGCTTTTATTAAATTACAAACACATGGAAATAACTGTTGCGTGTCTTGATGTCATTTATGAGTGTTTTCACTGTATATATCAAACATGATCTATCATAAGTGTGAACGCGTGTAACTGGGTGATTCTCCAACTATGGTACTTTTTATGTCCTTGACAGATATTAAAAAAACTAAAAAAACTATATATAAAAAATCATTGTTCAATTCTGTTGTTTTATATAAAATAGGATGCATTTTATATGCGTTTTTTACTATTTTGCCTCTGTCCCTAGGCCAGACTTTGGGTCTTCAACCTTATCTCACTTAAAATCTAATACTGATATAATTTTAAATTCAAACAGAAAGTATGCATTATAACCCAATTCATTCAAATCTAATATTATTTTTTATATTTCTTTTCAATTTGACATATTTTAAACATGTTGAACACTTGTCCCTTGGGTTCACTGTCATTCCCACACCTCTGCATTAGCTATCCCAGGCTCAGTGTTCTAGATTTGTATACTCAGTAACCATAGTAACTGACACTCCAGAGGAAACCACGTGGCTGAATGAAAGAATGGTCCCAGCAGAGGTTAATAAATTGGAGATATATCAAGGTAAATATGAGAAATACTGCGAGTATGTTTATTGTATGTCATTTCTGAATCGCTCATAATTAATTCCGACGGAAACATTTCTGGATGTTTACAACTTCATCAGGTGATATTTGAGATTATTTAATGCTAACTCTAAAACTAACACTATCAGGCTAGTCAAACATGAGATATTAGAGGGAAAGCAGGAAAATGTCATTTCCACAACCGTCTTTTCCACATCTGTCTCCATGGAAGTGATGAAGACAGGTTGGCTTGGCAAGGACATTGTCTGTGCTTAAAAGCAAAGTAGTTTGCCTATAGTACTAAAAATATAGTGTAAACACATAAACTTTACATATAATGTCATAGAGAATGTTTTAAATTGAGATATTTTATTGTTTACAACTAAATCTGACATAGTCTCTCTGTTGTTCTTTAAGATGGCACCCAAAACATCAGCAGAGAAGTCCAGACTATTCAGGGAAAGACTAAAATCTGATCCAATTAAATATGTTGAGTTTCTAAGGAAAGACAGAAAGATATGAAAAGAAAAAACAGCAAGGACAGGTCTGAATGATATTTTCACCATAACCCGCCTTTCCCTTGTCATTTCCACAACCACAAATATTTTTTGGTAAAACATTAAAAAAAAAATAAAGTTAAGGTAATGATGGTGTTGATTATTTAGCATGTATATGAGTTGATATTTTATAACTACAAATATTTCAACATTTTTGGTTGAAAACACATGTTTTTGTTCGGTTGTGGAAATGACAATTTATTTTGCGATGTCTGGAAAAAATTAAAAAAATAAATAATACATATTATTTCATAAAAATCAGCACAGCCAACTTCAGGGCGGGTATCTAGGCATACTGGGGAAACAAATTATGCCAGTAATATTTTAATTAAAAATGTTTCATTTTCTGAAAATGTCCAGGTCCAAAAAGTACCATAGTTGGAGAATCACCCAACTCCTGTGACCAGCAGCTTCACTAGTGCCCTCCATCACAACAGGAACTTGTTTCTGAGTCGGTGAAATGTGGCGATATTACATAAAATACAATAAAAATCCATTGCCTAATCTTAAAAGAAACTAAATACATCTCCATGAATGTTTTAAAAATATTTTTTTTGTTGTTGTTGTTAATTGTTCATGTAATATTTCATAGATGAGCCACTCAGTGTTTCAGCTCTCAGCAGATCTCATGCAGAAACACACACACTCATGCTTGCTCAGTTATAATAGCGGATCCCTGAACTCGAGCGCGGACACTGGTGATGAACACTAGATGGAGCCACAGCGCTATATTCCCTCCAGTCAATCAGTGTGCAGAATGACACGTGTGTGTGTGTGTTTAATCTGTTCGTGTGTGTGTGTGTGTGTGTGTGTGTGTGTGTGTGTGTGTGTGTGTGTGTGTTTAATCTGCTCATGTGTGTGTTTGCTCTCTGTGTGGATTACAGAGATTTTAACTCGCCGTTTACACCAGAGCAACGATGCATTTCCCACAATGCAACCTTCCATTTCTGGTTGTTGAAACCACACATGTAAATTTTACTCCTGCCAACAATGCTAAAAATGAACATGAGAGCGTGTTATGGGCTTGTAATAGCCAGATGACGACGCTAATGCAGATGAGCATCTCTTCATCAAGCCAACCTGCACACACTATCGCAGATCATCTTCATTAAAGGTAAAGAACCGAATGATCTTCCAGGGCTGTTGCTGCTCGCTCTTATTGCGGTCTTTGATTGTGAAATTAGCTGATGATCAATAAAATGCAGGTCATGTTGATTTCGGTGACGTGAACTCCATTAAATCTGCATAACGCGGGAATTTAAGATCGGATTTATATCCGTTTTACACATGTATGTGAGCAGGTGTAAACCGGCCCTTAAAGTCCCTGTCCCCCTTTCCGTTAAAACTCATCTTTGATCACCAGAATTACACATTTTACAGTTTTTCCTTAAAAAAAAATATTCTTTATGTCTTAAAATATCTTGAATGTAACTCGACACCCTTGCCTCATTTAGTATGCGTGGTTCTATGAATATGCAAATGAGCCCCGCCTCCACTCACTCCCTCAGCTCAGAGATCCACTGGTTGACGATCACACGTTGATCTGATTGGTTACAAGGTAGTTTGTGACGTCAGAAACACCAGCGATTTCAAAGCGTGTTTTTGAGACTGTCTTTGGTTCACTGCAGTTTTGGGGACAAATGTGGGCAAAATATATATATATATATTTTTAAAAATACTTTCCTTAATCTGAGCGGGACAAGACTTGGCTACTTTTACTAAGTTTGCCACCTCAACACACACACACACAAAACTGACTTGATTTTACAATGTTAAGTGGGTGGAAAACACTCCTTAATCTCGCCCTCGTGGACAGAAATGGGCACCCATAGGAATGAATGGGAAAAACTGTAATTCAGAGCTTTTTTTTTTTTTTTTTTTGTCAAATAAAAATCAATAGATCCAACACAATGCATATCATACACACACACAAATGAAGGGGTGATCCTACAACATTCTCAATGTGGCAAACACACACACACACACACACACACACACACACAAAGCATTCAGTGAGCCTATAACAGAGCTGTGTTTTTGTTTTAGTTTTTGAATAAAAGTCACTCACACATACAAAAACAAAGAATTGAATGTACACATTATCACTATGATTATTGTTTGTTCTTACGTGTTTATTCTTACTTAACACTTACTTTTTTGAGTTATTGTTATGTTTATTCTTACCTGTTTGGTATTAGTTTTTTGAGTTATTGAAATTTGATGTTTTTTGTCTGAAATAAATGATAAATGATCTACTACTTTGTATTTTCCTTCTAGCATGGTCATATTTGTCTAAGCATATTTTGCCATCTTTGTATAGTCTCACTTAACACAGATATATATATATATATATATTTAAATATTTAAATTACAATTTTAACTTGTGATAAAGTCAAAAACTTAAATTCATTATAACAGTTTAATAGAGTTCAGCCTATATGCAGTCATTGAGTACTAACGCCATCTAGTGGCTATTGATATCATTGCTTTTTATGTTATTTTTATACCAACATAAGACACCAGATGTCACCAAAGTCACCACATTCTAAGGTTTTAGCTATCTGAATTTAATGAAATGATTTTTTTTTTTTTTTTTTTTTTGCTGAAGTTAAATAAATATTAAATATAACATAAAAATAAGCATAATTTAAATAGAAAATATGGTACTTTTAGAGGTAAATGTTTGGATCACACCTGAGACCTCTGTGCCCACATTTGTCCATGAATACAGAATTAAGGGCTGTAATGTGAATACGGCTTGAGGGTTAAGGAGAAAATACTCAGCAATGGAGTCGACTTATGAATTTACACATGGTTTGTCTTAAAGCAGATTAATAACACCACATAGAGGACTTTAAATAATTTAATTAGACCCAAAATTGGATTAAAAATGCAAAATAACTATTTATTTCCAAGATGCACCACTAGTTGAATTAAACACTGTTTAATGAGTTCACGAGGCAGACGTGTGTGTTTATCATTGTTTACTGCATACTTTCACACACTGATTCATGTTTATAAGACTTTTCTGACATCTTTCATTCAAAGCCCTATCAGCAGAAGATGTGTGTGTACTTCAGATGTTCAGCAGCTCTCAAACACACACACACATTCTGTACGTATGAAACTATTAATCATCTAGCACCTCTGTGTTTATGTCAGGCATTCATCAAGCTCTTAATCTTATCAATGCTCAGAGAGATGAATGTTGTGTAACTGAGCCAATTCTGCTGTAGTTTTACTGTATTTGTGTCATTTATCTTGATTTGTGGAATCATACTCAGACTTTGCATTTCAGGCAATTATCTTTTATTAAAATGACAACAACAAAAGTTTCATGACAGACAAGTATAAAAAAAATGCAAAGTTATCCTCAGATGTGCACTAATAATACAAAAAAAAGAGTATAGTTATATGTTTAAGTTTATAAGAGCACCACAAACACTTTACAGAGCAGTTTAACACATGCGGTACAAGCTAAACATCTGAGGCATGATTATCAGGAATTATATCCAACTATAATCATTACACATCGATGTAGATCAGTTCGACCTCATTGGCTGCCTTTACATTTACATAATAATCTAAACTTATTTTACCATCTTTTTTCTTTCTATACATTGTCTCCATCAATATTTAATGACAATGATATTTGATTGGCATATATTTTTGGAAGCAGAATCATTAGGGATCATTATCATCCTTATCATATTATCATTAATATCATCCGTAGGGAAAAAGGATCGTTTTCCGTCAGGGATCAGGCAGACGATTACCTTCTCAAAGCAACACACTGTATATTGTGCTGATTATATGCTGCTCGCAAGTAAGTGAAGCGTTTAAGCCGGTCTTATCAGGGTTTCTGCAGGTATCTTCCATGTAATGCTTTTTAATGCCATTAGTGCTGTCAATCGATTAAAAATAAATAACTCGATTAATCATAAATTATAGCATAAATTCTCCCCCCTAATTTTAAACATTAATTATAGCCATCCAACATTACAGTGCAATTGAAAGCTATAAAAAATGTAACATTAGGCTTCAAAAAAAATATGACAACTCTTAAATTAAGTGAACTTAACAAACAATCCTCACATAAACCCATAATAAATTTAATATTTACCTGTGCCCTTCCTGTCTAACAGGTATGAAGTACAGAAATTGAATAAGGTTATCAAACAGTCTGCATGGCATAAATTATAGATTAAATATAGACTAATGCTTATTAAAGCTAAAGAAGTTCTTTAGTCAAGAGCAGTGAGTGATTTTCTCTGTTCCCTTTGTTCTGTGATTAACTTTACCGACTTTAGCTTTATTGGCTGCTGTCCCTTTAAGAGCAGCCGCTGCTGACACAAACACGGATCAAACACGGATCAAACACGCGCCTCATTCTCTCACTACTCTCTGCATTTAAAGACTTTATTTCACTGATTTAAGAATGCTCTTATGAGGATTCTCGACAAAACAGACATTTTGGCATAATCAGTTCAAGCGTGAAAGAGAACCGCTTTCTGGTGCGCAGGATACTGGCGCGCGTCTTTCTCTCTGTGTGTCTGTCTGTGTGTGTGTGTGTGTGTGTGTGCCAGGACATTCACAGGCAGCGCGTTTAAAAGCATTTACATGAATAATAGCGGGATCATATAATGTAACGCTACCCAAAGGATGACAAAAATTAACGAATGCTGCATTTGCGTTAAATATTTGAACGCGTTAAACTGGACAAAAATTAATCGCATGCGTCAACGCGTTAATGTTGACAGCCCTAATATATATACACAATTGTTGTTTTTAAGCCACTACACAGACAGTAATCAACATTTATACCACTCAAGTCAGTCAAAAGAGACAGTGCTGTGACAAAACATTGCATGACATCAAATCATCTGCACAAAAAACGCAGAGTGAGCTTCAACAGCGGGTGTCGAGCTGATGAGTTTCTACACACAGTTAATTGCTGTCTGTCTTATACGGTCGATTTGTGGCTGTCAGATTTTACGGCGTTGATTCCCATTGTAGCTACCCAACTTAAATACTTTTTTACAAACGCCGCAAAATCCTTCTTTATTTGGACCACCGACGGGCTGCAACCTTGTCCTGAATTGTTTGTCTTCCTTGCACTTTCCCATTTTTCTGCTCTAGTTTTATCCCTGTTGTTCCTGCTGTTCAAATGCCCGCGTCATCTCCGCATCACGGCAATTCTGCTCCGGCCGGAGGCAGTCACCAAACTGGTTCTGCGTGTTTTTATCAGGGGGGCAGGGTTTTCTATTATTTTGAAGGTAAGGAAGTGAGAGCTTCTAATTGACTTCACTTTTCTCCGTTGAATCCAATGGGGTCGCTGTGTCCAGTTTATATACTGTCTATGGTTTTTATCACAGATAGCACACGTCTATTTGATGTGATATTTACATCTGGAAGA
The DNA here is from genome assembly GCA_022828995.1 of Vimba vimba. Lineage (NCBI taxonomy): Eukaryota > Metazoa > Chordata > Actinopteri > Cypriniformes > Leuciscidae > Vimba > Vimba vimba. The sequence goes on from CM040818.1 coordinate 61,199,318, forward strand.
CGTATTTTTAAGAGTGTTTGCTCATCTGCAATACATCTATAGGACGTTTCCTGTCAGATGTCAAATAGACGTTTAGAAGATGTCTTTAAGATGTAATGATTTAGAATGGACTTCAATGGCAGCCAACTATTCCAGTGTTCAAAGAAGGTTCAAATGTCCGTTTAAATGCAGCTTCAAAGTCTCGACACGATCCCAGTCGAGAAATACGGGGCTTATCTAGCGAAACGATCTGTCATTTTGTGCCCTACCCTACCTTTTTGAACCGGAGTACACAGACCTTTCCAACGTGATGACGCAATGCGTGGCGCATCTCATAGATGGTACACGACCAGCATTTGTGGTTAAAAATGTATTATAATGTATTAAAATGTAACATTTTTTTTTTTTTAGAAAATGACAGATCGTTTCGCTAGATAAGCCCCGTATTTCTCGACTGGGATCGTGTCGAGACTTGTGAAGCTGCATTGAGACGGACATTTGAACCTTCTTTGAACACTGCAATAGTTGGCTGCCATTGAAGTCCATTCTGTGTAGAAAAATCCTGGAATGTTTTCCTCAAAAACCTTAATTTCTTTTCGACTGAAGAAAGAAAGACATGGATATCTTGGACATCGGGGAGAGTAAATTATCAGCCAACATTTTTTTGAAAGTGAACTAATCCTTTAAGATGGTGTTTTTTTTAGGTTAAACCATTTAAACCAAGACATGGTGTCTTGAAAATGCAAATGTCAAAGATGTCCATCTAGTCTAGCGCATGTTTCAAGACCCGTTCACACCAAGAATAACTATAATGTCTCAGATTATGCATGTAACCATGGTTCCCTGAGAATAGGGAACTCGTGCTGTGTCCCCTAGGGGTCGCTATAGGGGAATGCCTTGGGCGTGACCGGTGTCTGAAGTGGAAATCTATGACGTCACTACAGGTGAGACCGAGAGTATAAAAGGGCACCTGTGCAATACGTCATCCACTTCTTGTCTGAAAGAGACGTGCAGGAATGCCGGAACCATGGCAAAGGGACATAGCGTTTAGTTCCCTATTCTCAGAGAACCATGGGAACCTTTCCCTTTCGAAAGGGAACTCGGCCTGCGTCCCCTAGGGGTCGATATGGGGAACAGATTACCAATGTTGAAGGGATGAGTGCCCTATTGGCTGAGCTAAGTCAAGGGATTCAAAAGAGTCCTCATCCCTATGGTGAACACCAGCAGTAATAGACTGGAGCTTCTCAAGAACGGAGGCTAACTACGTTCATATTCAGGCCAGCGTCAAGAGAGCCTAACACTCAGAACCTCTAGAGGCAGCGCTGAAGAGTGGAGGCCTCAACAAGACACTAACTTTAGGGCACAACAGAGAAAGATCAGAAAGGAGCTAAACTCAGTCTGGCTGGCCCGTGAAGCTCCGCAGAGTGGAGGCCTCAATACGCTGACTCTCATAACGAGAGGAGGCCTCGCAACACTCACTGAGGTCAGTAGCTAAGGAGGCTTCCAGTGAGCCTAGCAACCTAGCATACTACCTTCCGCCTAGCCACGCTCTAGGAGCGGAGGCCTCAGTATTGATTACTCTCAAAAACAAGAGGAGGCCTGCAACAGCCAACGCTCAGGAGATCTTGCAAGGAGGCTCACAGAGGCCTACCATTCACAATGCTATCCTAACGGAGGCCCCAGTAAATAACTCTCTCAGCGAGAGGAGGCCTAACTACTTGATATCGCAATCCTAGTGGAGCTCTGAGGAGCGGAGGCCTCTTTAACTCAACTCTTTATAGCGAGAGGAAGCCACTCAACCTGAAAGCAGTAGCCAAGGGGGCTCAGAGAGAGCCTAATTACTCAGTACTCCTGCCTGGTCGAGCCCTCAGGACGGAGACCTCAGCATGATGACACTCCGAAGTGAACGGAGGCCTAACTACGTCCTACACTCAGGACAGCTATCAAGAAGGCTCACAGAGAGCCCAAATACTTGATATCGCTATCAGGGTGTAGCTCTAGGAAGCGGAAGCCTCTATAAAGCAACTCTCTAAGGCGAGAGGAGGCCCTACGATGCTCTGAATGAGTGCAGAAACTAAGGCGGCTCACAGGGGCCTACAACTAAGCCCCTGGCTGAGCTCGCAGTTGTAGGTGGAGCTCAGGTGAGCGGAGGCTCAACAGAAAGCTCAACGAACAGTGGAGACCTAACAACGCTCCTATTGCAGGGTCTGCTACTCAATACCGCTGCCTTCCGAGCTCTAAGAACGGAAACCTCAACGCCTCTCGAAGTGAGGGGAGGATTACTCACATTCACACAAAGACAGGCCCAAGGAGGCTCACAGGGAGCTTACGACTCGTAACGCTGTTAGGTGGAGCTCAGGTGAGCGGACTCAAGCCGAGTCTGATGCCATGTTCTAACCAGCCTCTGTGCCGAACCATCAGTAGGGCAGATGATTAATGCTCTGCAAAAACACATAATGGGTTCAGCTCGCATCAGAGCCCCACCTAACCTCAGTCAGGAGATGGAAGGGGGCAAGGAGGCAGATGTTAGTTACCCTGTGGAGCCCCAGAACGCAGCTCAGCGTTAGAGGCAGAAGACTGTTACACTATGTTTGGTGGCGCGGAGAGGCAAATCTGCAGTGCGGCGCAGCTCCTCTACCGCCTCAGGGGAGAGCCCCTGTCCCTGGTCCAGGTCCTAAAGCAGGTCAGCCTGGTAGGCTTATAACACAGCCATAGTGTGCAAAACCACCCCAGTCTGACCCGCTGCTGCACATGCTCTGCCATTCAGGCGCAATGTAAGATGCATATCCATATTTCTGCATCCCCTCCACATCAACATAATTTGCCTTTGAATGGTGGATGCGTACAGAATATGTCTTTTTCCAAGATCACTGCACCTCATATGAGCTGGTGGATCTAACCTATCCATGGCATGCGACATAACGTCCAACAACTCGTCATATGCAGGGCAGGCGGGCTGAGATCGCTCAGAACATCGTCGTCCTCATCAGCCTCAACCTGCACAGCTTGGTCTGGGGCGAGGGACGCACTCGCTGCTGAATCAGATGACGAGTGAGAGATACCCAAACCCCTCTCAAGCTGATCGTGAGCTCCACCTGCGAACCCCAGGACTTCAGTCTGCTGCTCGCCTCGTCTGCAGCAGGTCCTGAACCGCGGGCACAGATGGCTGTCCTGATTCCCTCGGGAAAAGGGACAGACAAGAATGAAGTTTCATTAGAGGAAAACGCTCGCAATGCACGCATACAGCCACCTCAAAGACCCATACACACAATGCACATTTCGTGTGTGTGTCTTCAGGTGTCAGAAAACACTGTCACGGATGAACACACATTCTAAAATTCGCAGTGCTAGTGCTGGCCATATTATAAACTTGCCTGTTCAGATCACACCTTCAGACACAATAAGAGGATGACGTATTGCACAGGTGCACTTTCATACTCTCGGTCTCACCTGTAGTGACGTCATAGGTGCCGCCTGCCAATGTCAAGTTCATTGTCGTGTTTAGATTTCCACTTTAGACACCGGTCGTGCCCAAGGCATTCCACATAGTGACCCCTAGGGGACGCAGTGCGAGTTCCCTTTCGAAAGGGAACTATAATGATTACTATATTAGCATCCACTCTAATGCACAATATTGTTCTGTTTATTCTCAGTTTTTTCGTCTGCCGCTTTAAATGCTCGAGCTCTTTAAAGCAGGATGGATTCTGATTGGCTGTCAATGTTTTTATCGTTCATCAGCTGGAAAAAACTTTTTTGAAAGTGATTCTAATGATATAGTTTGTCCGTGCTGTTTATCGTTATAGTTGTGCTGTGGACTCTGCTATTGTTTTATACTTAGAACGATTTGTAAAAACTGTCTTGATCGTTATCATTACAGTTATCGTGTGAACAGGCCTTTACAGAGGAAAAAGTTCAAAAGCAGTGCAGTGGAACGCAAAAATGAAGAGCTGCATAATTAATCAAATATTCAAGATTATGATTACAGCTGTTGCGAATGTCTGATTGTTAAAGGTTTCTATCACTGTTTAATTAAATATTATTTAATTAGTGATTTGAGAGCGGATGCGGAACTGATTCACTCTAAAGATTGTATTGACGTTTGCTAATGATCATAAAGTCCGTGATTTACAGTAGTTTTACATTTTTTAAAATTCTGTTAACACTGACTAATCCAATTTAAGAGATCACTGTTACACCATAAAGGAGACATTTTTATTTCTTTTTATTTACATTCCATCTCAGCAGCTGCCTTAATCTGTCAGGTTACGACTAAAACGTTTTATTTATTTATTTATTTATTTATTTTATGGCTGATTCTGTTGGTTCATGTTTTACTGCAGTTTTCTGTTCTGCAGTTCAGCCAGTATCAGAGCAAGACGAGATCCCTGAATCAGTCAGATCAAGAGTGTCTCGAGCTGTAATAGTGTTGCTGTGAGCAGAGAATGTGCAGCACTTGATCTGATGATGTTATGGGATTATTGTAATAATATTGCTTCATCTAAAGTTGTTGTAACTTAACGTTTTGGTTAGGGCTGTAACGATTCCTCGATTAAAGTCGAGTACTCGATTTCAAAAAATCCTCGATTGCAATTTACCCGTGTCGAGTAACCGGCAAAATACCGGAAGTGGCGCATTCCACAGACGAGAGTCCATGAACCGCATTATTACACAGTTTTCTAAGGCCACGCGATGTATTTAACTGTTTACAATCATGCTATTGTGAAATCATAAAGGCTAAGATTAAGTTAAATAAATATATGCGCTGTTTTTTTTCTCCCACAGAGAAGCATGACGGTTTAATTATTTACATGCGTGCAGAATCAGATTGTGTTAAAAGTACCTCAGCTACGTTCACAGTAAACGCTGCTCCACACATACTCAGTCTCTGCATGTGCTGTTTGTTTAAGTTTCCAATAATGTGCATTTGGGAACGCAAAACCCCGGACACGTGTTTCATAGTAACTGTCATCATCATTTATATGCGTGGAGCGTCTCGGGTTTCTCAAACTCCATCTTTGCGTGCTGTGAGTTTGTGTGGCTTATAACGTTAATCTGCACGTAGTCTGCGTCGTTTCACAAGATTCGTAACGCAGCTCATTTATAAATCTTCGCCAACACAGGAGAATACATAAGTATGTTTCTCAATATATTCAGAAATATATTCGCAATCGCATATATTCTCATGTGCGAATTGTTGTTCATCGCGATTTCAAAATAAAAGTTTAACCCTTGCACTGCATGCATGTTTTGACGTGCACATGTTCTTTTCAAGAAATTACGGCAGCTGTTGCATTTCTATCGTACAGAAGTGACCAAATATGAAAGATTAAGTTGACATTTGAATTAAATGTTATGTTTATTAGTTATCATATATTTTACATGGTGTATTTTAACAGCGTTGTTCAATAAAACCCATATGATTACTTTGATACTTTATTTGAACCAATAATTATTGCTTGTTATTATTTGGGTAACACTACAATAAGGCTCATTAGTTAACATTAATGTATTAATCAACATGAACTAACAATGAACAATAGCTACATTTGTAACTAACATTTGTTCATACAAATACAGCTGTTCATTGTTTGTTCATGTTAGTTCACTACATTAATGTTAACAAATACAACCTTTAATTTGAATAATGTATTAGTAAATGTTGAAATTAACATGAACTAAGATTAATAAATGCTGTAGAAATAAATATTGTTCATTCTTAGTAACTAATGAACCATATTTTAAAGTGTCTTTAAGTATTTTTAAAGGCTGTTGTTCACTTGGATCTATTTTTATTACCACAATTTTTTATCCGATTACTCGATTAATCGATGGAATAATCCGTAGAATACTCGATTACTAAAATAATCGATAGCTACAGCCCTAGTTTTGGTTGAACTGATGCTGCTGTGTTCAAGATGTACATTTTATCAGTATTCATGATCTCTCAAACCATGAGCTTGATGTTGCTAGTGCCATGCTCTATTTGAGCATTTTATAAAATTTTCTAGTATGTATATCTGAGAAGATATTTACTTTTTTCATATTCGTTCTTCTGTCTAAACACACTGGATTGGTCAGTCAAGCTCTGAGCTGTTACTCAGTAAAGGTGCACTGGACTCTACAGGTGTTTCTACAGGTGCAGGTGTTTCTACAGGTGTTTCTACAGGTGCAGGTGTTTCTACAGGTGTTTCTACAGGTGCAGGTGTTTCTACAGGTGTTTCTACAGGTGCAGGTGTTTCTACAGGTGTTTCTACAGGTGCAGGTGTTTCTACAGGTGCAGGTGTTTCTACAGGTGCAGGTGTTTCTACAGGTGATTCTACAGGTTCTGGACAATCCAGAATTTTAAGCGGACTCTGATCTCCTACACCTGGATTAAACAGCGGAACGACTGATCCAGTGAATCTGGAGCTCATGGTCAGCAGATGTTTCCTCTCTTTGACACTGTAAAATGACAGCTGACCGTGATCATAATCTAACAGAACTCCCAGTTGTTCAGGTCTCGGCGTCAGTGAGAGAGAAACTGGTGGATCAGAGTTGGTGAAAACACCATTAGGACCGTCTGAACACAAGAACCAGTAACCGTTTGATGGAGTTAAAGCAGATCTGTCTTTTACATGAAAATTTCCATGTTTCGACACACCAATTAACCAGCAGATTTTAGGAGGGCTATTTTCTCGTACCAAATCTACCTCCCAATAGTGACGTCCAGATGTGAATGTTTGAGCTCCAGATGCACATAACTCATATGGAAATCCCTCTCCAGTGTGATTATATCCTTGAGCGTCTCTCACTGTTTTACAGTCTTTAGAAACCCTCAGATCTGGATGTGAATGCTCAGGGTCAATAGTGATCTGAACTGAGGAAGAGAAAAACACAGGAACTAATGATCTTTGTGTGTAAAATATTGACACATATATGCATATATAACTGAGATGATGTCATACCTGCATGTTCTCTCAGTTCTTCTATAGTTTCTTCTCCCACACCTAAAATGAAAAACAATGAAGTTTTACAGGAAGAAAACTGCAGCTGTACTTGATAACATTTAGCTATTTGATATATAGCTTAAAATAACATTCAACTTTCATGTATTGTTTTTTTCGAATATTGAAGTATATTTGATTGTTCAGATTATGTTCTAGTCGTAGACATTTATAAGAAATTGCATTTATAATGTCTGCAATAGTTTGTAAAATATATACTGTCCAAAAATCTGAGACTTATAAAATGTGGGATACAAAAATTTGGGATTCAAAAAATCTTTTATACAAAGAAATACTATGAAGTAAAATTGGCTTCCACTGAAGCGCAAAATGCTCTTTATATACTAAAAACATTATTTAAGAAGCATGATATTAAGTTAGACCAATACAAAAGTAATATTTTCAGTGCTGTTTTCAGATATTTGAACCTCAAATGCAGATTCTTGTTTATTTTTAACTTATGATTATTTTGTTATTCTGTTCTTTCTATTTTCAATATTCAAAACAACTTTTCAACAATATTCCACTCAGAGTCTCCAAACCTGTTATATTCATGTTTTCTTCTGCTACAACATGCATGAAGATGTTTACTTAATGATTAGTGGGTCACTTCAGCAGTTCTTATAAAAGTATAGCAAATAACCAACAACTTCTTCAAATACCTTTCTTTATCAGTTTCTCCATCAATCCATCCTCGCACACTAAAATTACAGAATTTCAATGAAAGTTTTAATTATCAATCTGCTTTCACAAATAGTCCAGACTTTTAAAACAACAATTAATTATACGTTTAACCCTTTCAGGCAGAGAGACTGGATTTCTTTCAAAAGTGCATTTATATTGCTGTGAATGGGCAACAAACCATTACAAAACATTTTATCTCATGATATTTACATTTCTTTAAAAATCTCATAATGATGTGATTTGGTGTTTCTCTGTGTGCACTGTGGTTTCTGTGTGTAACCAGCACAGTTCATACATATGCATCATGTTTAATGTTTCCCTTATAAAACAACGTTTCACTTATAAGATTAATTTTATAGTGGTATAATTGTCTTTATAACTTCTCATGCTGTATGTTCCCTTCAGTCAAACATACAGAAATGTATTTAAAAGTCAACTCAGTTTAACTGGTAACAATTTCAGAAGCAACAGATATTCACAAAATATTAAGTTTTTTTGTTTTTTGTTTTTTTTCTTGAAACTGGCATTTTCCCCTGGTAACTCTGTGCCTGAAAGGGGTAATTCACTTTATGACTGTATGTAGATGTTGATGAAGTCAGTTCATGTTACTTACTTTGAACTTCTTGTTTCTTCCCTGTAAAACAGATAAAAATATAAACAAATGACAAACTGAATACATAAAAACCTCCTGAAGATGAATTCTGTCATTTACCTGTTAGTTTATGTCTATATTTGTACAGGATCAACCCAACCAAACCCAGAACAGCACAGATGAGAACGATGAAGAAAGGAGCCTTCCATGGATCTGATGAATCTGAGAAAGAGAAACCAGAGGCCAGTTGCATAAACATAGCCATTATATTAAGACTGTGTCTTGAGAACTAGTATGACCAACTAGCAGTTAGTTGGGGGTAATCAGTCTTACTTTCCGGTTCAAATTAGGCCAATCCACGTTTTTATGTAACTGACTTTAAAAAGTTATGAGAAATCTTAATTAAAAATCACAAGGTAGCAGGGGAAAACATTTAAGGTGTTGGAAATTTTGTAAGTTGGAAAGTGAGTCAGTTTGTAATGACTTTGTAGGAGATAAGTACAAATATCCTGCAATGTCCTGCGACTTGGACATAAAGTATGAGTGAAAATGTTCTCTGACCTGAAGGGATGACGGCCTGTATGTCAATCCTACTTTCTCTAAACTCTCCAGTCTTGAGAGACATTGAGCATGAGACCAGTTGAGTGTCCGAGTGAGAGACGGCCGTCCAGCTGTGGACAGAGAACATCTCATCTGCTCCACGACTGCGAGACACTCCTCCAGGACGGAGAGCCGTTCGCTCATCTGACATCCAGGTGACGTCCGGCTCTGGATACCAGCCGCTGGACTTACAGCTGATGTTCACACGTCCATCATCCAGAGGCTGTGGAAACAGGACAGGAGCGGATCCTGAAGCTGGAAGAGAAGAGACAGGAGTTCTACAAACACTGTGCAACTATATTTTACATTTCTTTGGGTAAATGCATCTCTAGTGGTTCAGTGGAGGCTGCTTGACCCTTTCTTTGGAAAATTATGGCAGCATTCCTTAAAAATTGTGTTTGATATTCTATTGGTTACAGAGATAGATTAGTAGAAACCTGGAGAAAAGCTTTCTCATGCAACAAAACGTGAACTATATCTTTAATAAGGTGTAGAACCTTGAAAACAATGAATTGCAGTTTTTGACTCACCAGTGACTTTGAGAACCACCTCTCTGCTGCCATATGCACTTTCTCCACTGACATAACAGTGAAATGAATCTTCATCCTGAATCCTGAGTTTCTCCAGGCGTAGAGAGACGTCTCCATCCTTCAGGCCACCAGACAGATCTGAGCGCAGAGTCAGTGAGCTTCTGTTCCTGAACGATTCCTCCTGGATGTCCTGGATCTTCCCATGCTGATAGAAGAGAACAGGTTTGCTGAACTCTTGACGGTACCAGCGGATCTCCAGAGCTTCAGCGTTCTCAGGAGGAGAGATCCAGCAGGGCAGAGTGACTGTGGACCCGACATGAGCCGCTATCTGATCACGAGGAACCACAACAGTGAACGACTCTGAGAGACACAGAGAGACACACCCAATGAAATATACCATGCCTTGGTCAATAATGCATATGCATTAGTGCAAATATTCTAAGCATAAACTGTATTTGTTTGTATATCTTACATAATGAGCTTTTGTAATTGTTCATTTGATTTTCCGATAACCGTGTTTGATTAGTTTGTGTGCCAAACATATTTGCTTATTCTTTTGCTCATATAATTGTTATTTGGTTAAGATATAGTTTTTAGTTTTTTTAGTTTTTTAATCATGGAAGGAAGCAATCTTTTTGCAATGACCTTGTTGTCAAGAGTTATAGCATTTGGGTTTTAGTTTAGTGTCACATTATCCTAAACACCTACAGACTGTGCATTCCCGGGTATGTTGGAACAGCTGGGCCAGAAAGGCAATGTCGAGCTGGAGTGTGGGTCACGTGTCCAGACTGATGAGCAAACTGCCACATGACCTCAGGTCCAGTGTCAAGAGGTACACACATCCTCTTCATGTCACTATTCCCACATTATTGGACTTTGCGGACTGGCTCGAGCACAAGCTTCAAGTTCAGGAGGAACACACTGACTTTACCAGTCAGTATAAAGTTTGAACGGATGTGAGAACTTCCAGTTACTCAACAAGGAGCAGAATGTGACTTGGATTAAAGACCAAAATAGATGCTGGCACTGTGGGCGTGGTCATCATGCGGCCAATTGCACACTGAAAGCCCTCAGTCCATATTGTACGATGTAGCATCTGCAAGCACTACATGACATAAATGAACAAAGTAGAGCCACTGAAGAATCAGTTCCAGCCAGAGGACTGGGTTCTTCATACAGTCAGGCAAGATACACAGACCATTCACGGGCGGCTGTAACCTTCACTGTGTTTTCAGTGGCTAACCCTCATAAGGCTTTCAGGATACGGAGTGCCTTCACAGCCAAAAGCCTGGGTTTAGCAGAGCACACACATCCCGTCAAGATACTCCAGAAGAAGTACAAGCACCTTACAGGCCTGCCATTACAGCATCTTCACAAAGTGAAACCAGTAGTTCTCATTGGCTCTGACTGCCCTCACCTCATCACACCCATAGATCCAGTCAGACTGGGTCCCCCTGGTGGCCCTGCTGCTGTGAGAATAATAATAATAATAATTTGTTACATTTATATAGCGCTTTTTCTGAGACCTCAAAGCGCTTTACATAGATGGGGGAATCTCCTCAACCACCACCAATGTGCAGCATCCACTTGGATGATGCGACGGCAGCCATATTGCGCCAGAACGCCCACCACACATCAGCTTACTGGTGGAGAGGAGACAGTGATGAAGCCAATCAGTATATTGAGCTTCATCAGACAGAGAACATGTCTAGGATGGACACTACAGGGCCCAGCACATGAACTAACCAGCAGACTTTCCCCACAGCAATGTCTCTTCACAGCTTACGGCCCAGTAATGACCTTTATGTGAATGTGGAGAAACTGTGGAAAATGGACACTCTTGCATATCGGAACGAGAAGGTACTGACAAGGTTAAGACAAGACCAAGAGTCTATCCAACTTCTCCAGGACAAATCCGTGAAGGTGGATGTTAACAGAATCCAGCACTATGCTACCACTCTTCTATGTACCAAAGGTATGCCATGCACACAAAGAAGCTGTCCTGCCACAGTTAAGGGGAATAGAGAATCAGCTGAACAAGAATCCTAGATAGTCAGGTTACAGCAAGTTGGCTACATCACAAAACTCACTTCTGGATAAGTGGGAAAGAAGATAGAAAGAAATAGAAAGAAAAGGGTTGTCTTCAACTGTTTATTTGCTTACCAAGGCCACAACCTGAACGAGTACTTACTGCCAGGTCCACCACTCAGTCCTTCTCTTCTGTCAGTTCTTCTGCGTTTTCAATACGATTCTATTACCATTATTAGTGATATTTGTGGGATGTTCCACCAGGTGAGGTACACCTTTTGCCTGAAGACAAACTGCTACTGGGATTCATTTGGAGAAATCTTCAGAGAGACAAGGCACCAGACATGTATGAATAAGTCATATCAAGTCACCTCTATTTAAATAGCGCTTTATACAATACATATTGTTTTAAAGCAACTTTACAGTGATGACAGGAAAATTATCCATTTCAGCTGTTGTTCAACTTAAGTCAGTTCAGTGTTTATTCAGTTCTATTGTAAAGATCATAAATGATTAAATTAATTTAATCTATCTATTTAATTTAATTTAAGCCAAAAAATTTTTTTTTGATGATTAAATTAGTTAATTTATAGCCTGGCAAGCCAGACCTACATCAAGATGTTAGGTCTGGAAACTCACCATAGACGCGGTTTAATCCGAGGGGCGGGATAAACGGCTGTCTTTCAAATTCCCTCTGCACGCAATAGGACAGCGCTTCAACCAACCAGAGCGTTTTCCCAACAGCGGAGCTTAGTTGATAGATTCAACTTTTGCCATATCTGGCCGGCAAAACGACGAACACATCTTCCTTTTTTTAAGAATGACTTAAGTGCCGTTCTTTGCTCTTTTCTCAAAGAAAAGCTTAACTCCAAGTCCTCCAGAGTCGCGGCCAAAGCCGATTCGAAAGACCGTTGTTCTCCAGCAGCCGTCATTCTTTGTTTTCAAGTGGCAGCCGTCGCACTCGCAACTCTGTCGTCATTATGTTAAGCCCGCCCCGCCTACTCTATACACGACGTGATTGGCCTGACCCAATTTAGGTTTTTGCAGCTAGAAGGTCTGTTGAGAGTTGCTAGACCCACCTGGCTGCGAAATACATTTTGCTGCCGCTAGGGTGCGTCTAGATTTCTAGGCTAGTTAATTTAATCTATAAAGCCAAAAACTTTTTTTTTTTTGTAAAAAAATATGTCATCGTCGAGCTCAGTCAGTTCTCTTACAACAGTATCAGTGCAGTCAGATCAATAATATTGTTGAATATTAAGTGTCCCCAACTAAGCAAGCCAGACTCAACAGCAATAGCAAGTACTTCCATTCGGATCAATGTGTAGTCGTCCTTGCTGTGCAACATTTGCTTTACAGAAGCACATTCTGGATCACAGTGGGTCTGAAGACAGAGTTCTCAGTAAAGAAATCAAGCAGCATCCAGTGGCTCAGCAAAGGTCATCAAGAAGCAAAGGAGTCACATCTTGGGTTACATTGACATTGCTCATAAGACACCCTCTCCTATAAGCAGCGTAGGACCAACCACCCACTTCCAACTATGCGGTGCATATACCATATCCTCACTAGCCATTATGATCCCATTGGCTATATTGCGCCATTCATAACACGGGCCAAGGTGAATGTACAGAGGTTATGGGACAAGAAAAGAGAGTGGGATGATCTCCGGCTGCCTGCGGACCTACTGAACTTGTGGTAAGCTTGGGAGAGTGAGCTTGCATTGTTTACAGCATGTTGTTTTGCTGAGGAGTTACTGCAGTAAAGAACTGGAAATGATCCACATTTTCTGTGATGCTTCAGAGCGAGCCTACGGTTCTGTGGCTTACTTATGAACTGAGAAAACCTGAGGGTAGAGTTCTGAAGTTCTGAAGATGTAGCTAACTTTGCCCAAGCACAGTGTTACTCTGTGGCCTGACTCCTCAACTGTACTTACCCAGCTGCTATCACACTCCTGTCATTCTAAAGTGGCAGAAACCCAGGAACTTGCAGAGTCTGATAACTGGACGTAAGTGCCATCAAAGGAGAACCCTGCAGATGCCATCACAAAGGGAAAATTGCTCTTTAACAGGCCAGGAAAGCAGATGGAATAAAGGGCCAACATTTCTCAGACAAACAACTGACCATGGGTCAGAGACGCCACCTTTAATGACCATTGATCAAGACAATGAACTGAGAAAGCCTGTGGTCTGTGTTCTATCAATCTCTTCTCCGCCTCCTCCCGATCCACAGAAGTAACAAACACTTTCAGGGTTACTGAAGGCTTACATCCAGCATGCCAACAGGGCGGCCACTGATATCTCGACATCAGATGACTACAAAGAGGCAGAACTTGCTGTCCTTCGTCAAAGCCAAACCGACTCATTTCCAGAGGAACTGTCCTACCTCAGAACAAGTAAATCCTTGCCCAAAAAACGTCTCCGGTTACTCACGTAACCTCGGTTCCCTGAGAGGAGGGAGCGAGACATTGCGTTACCACGTTATGGGGGTTATCCCTTCCTTTCACAAATACTGAAGCTTAATTGCAGACCTCGACGGTCTGCCTCATCGACTGTAGAGAGGAGAGGTGTTCCTGCTGCTTGGGCTTGCATGCGATTCATTTTAAAATCCTTGACACGTTAAGCTATTCAAACAAATAAATTACAAAAGTACGTGGAGCTGCGTCATTAATGTAATATACGTCACGCAGTTAGGATGATCTTAGAAGTTGGAGGTTTCTCACAAGGAGCATCTACAAGGAAATTTCCATTCTAACTGTAACAGGTCAAAGAATGACATATATTTTTGCAACCTTTTATCTTTTATTTTCTATTGTTTGTGAGTTTATTTCACCAAAATACTGTATTGTTCAGTTATGTCATGGTAGCTTATAGGTATTGGGAGAGTTATTTTTTGTGTATGTGCGCCCTCTATTGGATGTGAGGTCATATACTGAATTTTCGCGTTCTTTTCTCAGTCTGCATTCTACGTGATTGAGAGAGGTATGTGTTCGCGTCAGCGCAATGTAAAAATTGAGATATACCTGTTAAAACTTTAGTTTCAGTGCACATGGTAACTTGTATGTGTAATTTATGAGTGCACTTCCATTTAATCGAGATGTGTCGAGAATTTTGCTGTTTTGAGAGTTTGAGAAATTGCTAACATAGCTAACCTGGTGTTTTGTTTAGCTGTATGTTAGCGATCGTCATTCTATCCTCTTGTGTCACAGCCCACGTTTCAGTTGTCCTTTTTCTTATGTTAGGCTGATTCTGATTCGAGGATCGAATTCTGAACTTTTGCTCTCTTTGAAACTTAACAGGTATGTACTCCCAATACCAGGTTATGGATATAATGTGTTCATTTAAAAAGTTTTCTTGTATTGATTAATGTTCATTGGCACTGAAAAGCCCAGATGTAAAGCATGTACGTGTTGCTTTGCACATATTACTGTATGTATGTATTAACTATTGAAAAGATAGTTTATTTCATGTTGCATAATGTTAATGTAAGAGCTAAAAGCCCAGAGTGGTGAACAGAGATAACATGCAATATGACACATACACATTATATATATGAGCCTAATGTGATATGTTTAATTATTCTTTTGTATTTTATTTTCTGATTTTTGAATGTGATTAAATGTTGAGTCTGCATTCTACGTGATTGAGAGAGGCTGATTCTGATTCGAGGATCGAATCCTGAATTTTTGCTCTCTTTGAAACTTAACAGTTGAGCTGAATAAAGTGCCTTGAGGAAAGTCAGTGTCCTGTCATCAGTGCACCAGAACACAACGAAGTGCAGACCGCGCCGGCTACACAACCCTTTAACCCGATTCTGCTTCTCTGTTTGTGATCAGACCATTTTAAGCCGTTAAACTCTGGTAAAGCTTTCAGTGATCCAGTAATCGCATTCATTCAAACAATCAGTCCAAAACAGCAATAATGTAAAGAAGGCCAGACTGATTACATCAGCGATATCAGAGAGAATCGAGACTCACATTGTGATTTCAGTGAATAATTTATTCCAGTGTGTGCTTTGCTTTAAAGGAACACTCCACCGTTTTTTGAAATAGGGCTTATTCACCTTCTTTCATACATTTAGATAGGTGGGCAAATGCATTTTTGTCTCAGTGCATGCATTGTTTTAGTTTGACAGGGTCGGCGCTAGCTTAGCTTAGCATAATGAATGGAATCCTTTGTTGCCAGCTAGCATGTCCTGAGTAAAAGTGATATAAAAAAAAAAAAACCCCACCTAATTACTTCTTGTGGCCTGCGTATTCACAACGAGTACAAATAGTGATGCAGATTAACACAAGGCAGATATTGACTTTGGACTATATTAGGGGGAAGCACAGGCGAAGCACTGCTACTTGGGCGCAGAGATATCACACCCATGTAGCAGTGCTTCGCCTGTGCTTCCCCCTAATATAGTCCTTAATATATAAGTCAATATCTGCCTAGGAAATCACCTAGTGTTAATCTGCATCGCTATTTGTACTCGTTGTGAATACGCAGGCCACAAGAAGTAATTAGGTGGTTTTTTTTTTTTTTTATATCACTTTTACTCAAGACATGCTAGCTGGCAACAAAGGATTCCATTCATTATGCTAAGCTAAGCTAGCGCCGACCCTCTCAAACTAAAACAATGCATGCACTGAGACAAAAATGCATTTGCCCACCTATCTAAATGTATGAAAGAAGGTGAATAAGCCCTATTTCAAAAAACGGTGGAGTGTTCCTTTAAAACACGAGCTCTGTCATATTCTATGATTGTTTCTGAAGAGCTACGTACAGGAGTTGTACAATAAGGGTGTAAGAATTGATTTTCCTGCTAAAACAAAAGCTGAGATAAAATTCACCCTGCAATAAAGCAATAAAGCAATAAAACACACCCTGGACAGAAGATCACAAAGAAAGAGCACAGGACATTGTCCTGTCCAAACGTTTCTCCTTCCTCATCTCTGCATCCCCCTCTCCCTCCACCCTCCCTCTCCCTGATTCAAGTCACCAAAAGATCATTAAGAATATCTATATATCACATATGATGTATCTTGTGTATCTGTTGTTTTTCCTTTTCATGTTTGGTATCAGTTTAAGTGTCTCAGTGCGATTGGTAAAATGGTCTTAATTTCATTGCAGTCATTGGTTTGAGAAAGATTGAAAACGTTGGAGAATTCTGATCTCCTCAGGTGCTCCCCCTGGGGTACATGAATTGACCCAAAACAACTCTAAAAAATATTGGTATAACCCTTTTGTTCTGGTCTGGGTATTTAAGGGTAGGTGAGGAGCAGTCTTTGGGAGCCTGTAACCAGGAAAACCCCATGCAGTGCGGTGTCCGTGTTTCCTCAAGTCTTACACTTGGAACACACTCACACACCGCTGTGTGTCTCTGTCAGGAATGCATTGCTTACTTTTAGAGTCATCTTTGAGTAATTGATGTCATGTATTTATTATTTCTGAATTGGCTTTTAACCCCCAGAGGTCGACGGTATCGCCGGCGATACCAGCTCGCTTTTTTTTTATCAGTGTAAAAGAAACTCATAAATTCTTTGTTGACTTTGATTTTCCATTGGAGTTTCATACATCAATCGATTCTGTTAAATGTGTATTATTTTTGTGTATACTCACAATAAAAACAAAGTGTGGTGCTTTTTGCTAAATAAAGAAAAATAAACACGAAGCGAGTTCTGCCTTCTCTCTGTCCGTGTAGTCCATTCTGAAACACGTCCGAAAATGAATCATAACTCATCGAATACTTCTCACACAGACACGTGAGTTATGTCTTTATGAAGCTTGAAATCTCTTCTTTTAAATGAAGTAATTTATATAAAAAACAAATGTTTTCAACTCATGTAATCCGTTTGAAAGCAAGGAGAGGTACCGTTTTTCCTTCTGCCTCATTATCTTTATAATCAGCTGCGGCCGCCCCGCCCTCGGCGCGATTCACATGTAAATAGTTTAGGTGATCTAGTATGCATCGCATACGCCCCCCGATCAATGCCATAAAAACACAGTTTCTATCAGACTTACTGATAGTTCATCGCGTTTTGAGTATGGCACGCTTCTCCGGTAATGAAGACGCCATTCAGATGATTCTGGACAGCGAGGAAGAATGCATGATACCGGGTTGTTTCCTCAGAGGAAGATTGTAACAGACGACGAACGGCAGCATATTGAAGAGCGAATTCCGCCGAGGACACAATTTCGGAGTAAGTTTTACTTAAAAGTCTTTTGTCTTTTATTTTTCGTGTTCGCATTTATGAGGAAAAAAACAATATTACGTGACAGTTCTCCATTATGGACGCGAGCGCTCTAAGCACTAAAAGACTTTCAAACATTCACAGAGACCTCAAAACAGAAAGTACAAATCCTTTCTTTAAAACGAATTTCGTTTTGTATCAATTGTATCTTAATTTTAATATTTTTTTCATTAACAAATTTCCTGGATTTAAAATAAATATAGGCTAGCTAGCAATCACAACATAAGGTCTGAACTGGAGATCATCATGAACCAGACCGTACTCGCCTCACATGTCTAAAAAAATGTGAAATATATTTACAGAAAGCTGGTTCTAAACAAAACCATCCAAAACAAAAAAACTATGTAGCCTAATATCTATGTGCATTTCTCCAGTGCGTTCACTAGCCTACTGCGAAGATCGCGAGTCAATAGCCTATGTCAACTTCATCTTTGCCAGAAGCTATATTCAAAGTAATGACAACATAGATAAAATGTAGGCCTATAATCTTTTTTTTTTTTTTTACAAAGAAAGAGTACACTTGAAATATTGTTGAAATTGTAATTATTGTTGTTGTAACCTTTTTAATAAAATAACAAAACATATTTACAAGATAGATGCAAGCAAAATCTTAAATGGTCAATATAAGTCTTCTTCTAAATATATCTTTTGTCCTTGCATTGTGGCTCAGTCAGTTTCACACCCGAGTGAATGGCTCATCATTATGCAGAGTGGGTGGGACAATGTATTTCTCAGGTGTAAACCACTCCTCGTTCACGCCCCCCTCGCATATTGGCTTTCCAAGCAAAACCTGTTTTACATCAATTCAAATCAATGTATGGTTTTATGTGAACGATAAAGCAAGACTATTTTCACATAATTTTGAAGAAAAAACTATAGGCGAGGACATCCATTAGTCAAAAGTCTTATTGCTACATATTTAGTATGTGTTTTGTGGCCTTATTTCTGCAACTTTCATTTTTATTTTTTCCAATAACCACGCATAAACATTATTCTCTTAAAAATTCAAACATATACATGCATGTTGATCAGATATTTTGGTAGCCCTGTTTGTGCTATATAGAGTGAATTTACACCTTTGCCATTAACATGTTTATAAATAACTGAAAAAAGCACAAATGTCAGAGCATGTCAGAACACCTCCAGGGCCCAGAAAACAGCTCAGACTCCAGAGGGTTAATCACTTGTGTAATTGGCATAATACATTTTACCTGACAAATAAATGTTACATCTTGATTTATTCTGAAGTTTTCTGAAATCATTTTTCCAAGTATATTAATGTGTAGTCTGGTGTTTCTGCAAATCTCTGTCCAGGATAGATCAAACCGAAGGCACTAATGAATGGAGCATGGGGCACATCATTAAGGAGACCTTCTGATTTCTGAATATCACTGACTTAGCACGTTATCAAATCAAATCAAATCAAATCAAGTATATTTGTATAGCGCTTTTCACAATACAGATTGTATCAAAGCAGCTTCACAGTATTAAATTAAAATAAAATAATACAACAAAGTTTGTTTCTAGTGGAATTTATTGATTGATAGAATAAAATTAAATATCCCCAAAATATCCCCAACTGAGCAAGCCAAAGGCAACAGTGGCAAGGAACCGAAAAAACTCCATCAAGTGACCTAATGGTGTCCTAAAACTCATCAGGTGACCTAATGGAGAAAAAAAAAAACCTTGGGAGAACCCAGGCTCAGTCGGGGGCCAGTTCTCCTCTGGCATTTATGAACTAGAGGCCGGATTGTAGTTTGAACTGTGAGATTAACAATATTATATGAATGCCTGGCCGAAAAGATGCGTCTTTAATCTAGTTTTAAACTGGGAGAGCGAGTCCGAGCAACGAACAGTATCAGGAAGGCTATTCCAGAGTTTCGGAGCCAAATGTGAAAATGCTCTCCCTCCTTTGGTTGATCTGGATATCCTAGGTATGACCAAAAGCCTCGAATTTATTGATCTTAAAGAGTGCGATGGATTATAGGGTGATAGAAGATCTGTTAAATAGACTGGAGCTAAGCCGTTTAGGGCTTTATAAGTCAGTAGCAATACCTTATAATTAATACGGAACTTTATAGGTAGCCAATGCAGTGATGATAAAATCGGTGTTATATGATCATATTTTCTTGATCTAGTAAGAACTCTAGCAGCTGCATTTTAGACTAACTGTAGCTTGTTTATTGAGGATGCAGGACAACCGGCTAATAAAGCATTACAGTAATCTAGTCTCGAGGTCATGAATGCATGAAATAACTTTTCTGCATCAGAAACTGATAGCATATTACGTAGCTTAGCAATGTTTCTAAGGTGGAAAAAGGCTGTTTTTGTAACATACGAAATATGATTTTCAAAAGACAGGTTACAATCGAGTATAACACCCAGGTCTTTTACTGTAGAGGATAAAGTAACAGGACATCCTACGATGTCAAAGTTGTATTGTGAGAGGTTCTGTGGGTGGTTTTTTGAACCGATAAGTATTACCTCTGTCTTGTCTGGATTTAACCCTCAGGGGACCACAAACGCGCCGGCGCGTTTTGCTCGTTTTTTTTTTTTAGCAATGAAAATAAACACCAAATGCTCTGTTAATTTTGATCTTTCATTTTCGTGTAATACATCAATCGATCCTGTTCAGTTTCTATTTTTTTTCTGTATACTCACAATAAAAATAAAGTGTTTTGCTTTTTGACAAATAAAGAAAAATTAACATGATGCGATTTCTGCCTTCCCTCTGTCCGTGAACTCCCATTTGAAACGCGTTCGAAAATGATCAATAACTCCGCAAAAATTTAGTCAAACAGGCAAACAGACCCACGGGCATAAAGCTTGAGATCGCATCTGTTAAAAGAAGTAACTTATATAAAAAACAAATATTCTCAGTTTCTGTAATCTGTATAAAAAGAGAGCGACTCCTGTCGAGCTAATTAGGAGTTCATTCACAGTAATGTGACCACTCCCCGGAGAGCGCGTGCTATTCAAACGCAAATTCTGAGGGGTGTGAAACGCCCATCAGCTGTAAACACAGCGCGTCGCGATCGAGTGAGGCATAATATAGCCTACCTTATGGAGAAACGATTCCTCAGAACAGTGCTGATGAGGAGCAATATCTCCTGATATGAGGAGCAGATCCCGCTGCGCTGAGGAGTGAGGTAGGCTGTTTTCTTTTCTCACGTGTGGAATAACGTTATGGAATAACGTTAGTGTAGGCCTATGCAAACCGCAAAAAGATGAATCGCATTTCTATAATATGACTCGCCTTTCTGTGAGATGAATGAAGGGTACATATTTGTAAAGACTGTTTAGCCTGAATATGAATCGCGTGTCTGTGTGTGAAAGAATAAACTGCTTTGCTATAGCCTACTGAGATGAGTAAAAATCCACTGGAATATGTTGAAAAAAATGTATTTGTATAAGCAACGTATTAAACTGCAAAAAAAAAAAATATACTATTTTTGTCAAAAATAAAGTCATAGACTAAGATGTTAGATGTTCCAATGTTGGCTATATTCAAACTAATGAATACATATGATAAAATTTAGGCCTATAATCTTTTTTCTTTTTTTTTTTTTACAAAGAAAGAGTACACTTGAAATATTGTTGAAATTGTAATTATTGTTGTAATTGTAACATTTTTAATAAAATAGCAAAACATATTTACAAGAGAAATGTAAGCGAAATCTTAAATGGTCAATATAAGTCTTCTTCTAAATACATCTTTTGTCGTTGCATTGTGGCTCAGTCAGTGTCACACCTGAATGAATGGCTCATTAGGCAGTCATTATGCAGAATGGGTGGGGAGATTATGCAGAGATTATGCAATCTAAGGTGTAAACTACTCCTCCCCCTTGCATATTGGCTTTCCAAGCAAAACCTGTTTTACACCATTTAAATCAATGTATTTTTTTTTGTGAACGATAAAGCAAAACTATTTTCACATAATTTTGAAGCTAGAACACAAAGGGACAACATCCATTAGTCAAAAGTCTTGTGGACACATATTTAATATGTGTTTTGTGGTCTTAATTCAGCAACTTTCATTTTAATTTTTTCCAATAACCACGCATAAACATTATTCTCTTAAAAATACAAACATCTACATACACGTTGCTCGCATATTATGGTAGCCCTGTTTGTGCTATATAGAGTGAATTTACACCTTTGCCATTAACATGTTTATAAATAACTGAAAAAAGCACAAATGTCAAGGCATGTCAGAACATCTCAAAGGCCCCCAAAACACTGTGGTCCCCTGAGGGTTAATAAAAGAAAATTACGCGTCATCCAATCTTTTATATCTTTAACACACTCTGTCAATTTGGATAATTTAGCGTTTTCATCCGGCCGTGATGAAATATATATTTGAGTGTCATCAGCATAACAATGGAAACTAATTCCATGTTTCCTTATAATATTTCCAAGTGGCATCATATATATTGAGAATAACAGAGGGCCCAACACAGATCCCTGCGGCACTCCATAGTTTACTGGAGTTATGATCGATTTTTCTCCATTTAAATAGACAAAATGGTAGCGGTCAGACAAGTATGATCTAAACCAGCTTAATGCTTGTCCTTGAACACCAGTATAATTTTGTAGTCGATCTAAGAGTATTGTGTGATCTATAGTATCGAACGCAGCACTTAGATTGAGTAAAACTAGTACTGAGATACAGCCTTGGTCAGAAGCTAAGAGTAAATCATTTGTGATTTTAACGAGCGCAGTTTCAGTGCTATGATGCGGCCTGAATCCAGACTGAAACTTTTCATAGATATCATTTTCTTGCAAGAAAGAGCCCAGTTGAGTGGACACAACTTTTTCTAGTATTTTAGACATAAAAGGTAGATTTGAAATGGGTCTATAATTTGCTAGATTTTGATGATCTAATTGTGGTTTCTTAATGAGAGGTTTTATAACTGCCAGTTTAAATGTTCTTGGAACATGACCTAAAGATAAAGACGAGTTAATAATATTGAGGAGAGGCTCTTCCACTACAGGTAACACTTCCTTCAGTAGTTTAGTTGGTATAGGATCTAATAAACATGTTGTTGTTTTAGATGAAGTGATAAGTTTATTTAACTCTTTTTGTTCTATAGTTGTAAAGCACTGTAATTGTTCTTGCGGGGGGATAATTGAGGCTGAATTATAAGGTGCGATTGAGGATTGAACGTTTACAATTGTGGTTCTGATGTTTTCTATTTTCTCAGTGAAGAAGTTCATGAAATCATTACTACTAAACTGTAACGGGATATTTTGTTCGGGTGACGTCTGTTTATTTGTTAGTCTAGCCACGGTGTTAAATAAAAACCTAGGATTGTTTTGGTTGTTTTCTATTAGTTTGCGGAGATGCTCAGCCCTGGCCGCTTTTAGGGCCTTTTTATAACGTGACATACTGTCTTTCCACGCGATTCTAAAGACCTCTAAACTAGTTTGTTTCCATTTACGCTCTAAATTACGGGTTTCTCTCTTTAGAACATGCGTAGTATTATTGTACCATGGTGCTTTAATTTTCTCTCTGACCTTTTTTAATTTAACGGGTGCAACAACATCCAATGTTCTAGAGAGAATGGAGCTCATAGTGCTAGTTAGTTCTTCTAGTTCATCTGTTTGTTTGGGTTCAGGCAGCAGCTGAGACAGATTAGATAAGCAATTTGAGAAATTATCTATTGTGGATGGAAGGATTGATCTGCCTGATCGATAACGCGGTGCCGCATGACATATTACAGCAGTACGTAATATGCAAGTTACCATATAATGGTCAGTGACATCATCACTTTGTGGAATGATATCTATATCGGTTGGATCGGTTCCATATGATATAATTAAATCGAGTGTGTGATTAAGACGATGAGTTGGTCCGGTGACGTTTTGCTTGACCCCAAAGAAATTTAATAAATCTATAAACGCAGCCCCTAACGCATCATTTGGATTATCTACGTGTATGTTAAAATCTCCAACAATTAATGCTTTATCAACATTGATCAATAGATCTGAGAGAAAATCTGCAAACTCTTTTAGGAAATCAGCGTAAGGCCCAGGCGGTCTATATACGGTAGCCAAGGCTAGAGATAATAGGGATTTTTTTCTAACATCTAAGAGCGTAACATTTAGTACAAGTACTTCAAACGAAATAAACTTATAACCCGTTTTATGAGTAACATTGAGAATATCTCTATGGATTGTTGCAACACCTCCGCCACGACCAATCAGACGGGGCTCATGCTTATAGGAGTATCCAGATGGAGTAGACTCATTTAGACCGAAATAATCATTTGGTTTAAGCCAAGTTTCAGTAAGGCAAAGTACATCGAAGCTATTATCTGTGACTATTTCATTTACAATAACTGCCTTAGGTGTGAGTGATCTAATGTTTAGAAGACCTAGCTTTAGAAATTGTTTTTGTTTACTAATAGCAACATTTTCTGTTTTAATAACAATTAGATTTTTCCTAGATCCTGCAGTAGAATTATTATTTGATCTCACTAAACGAGGAATAGACACAGTTTCTATGCAATGTTCTACACTAGTATTTATATCATTTAAATTGGTGCAGGAGAGACTATGATTTGGACTTTTGGTTACTAATCAAAAGGTATTTAACATTTTGGAGATGTTATCCGACAGAAGATCCGATCCGAATCTGCTTGGGTGTAAGCCATCAGCACGGTAAAGCCTAGGACGCTCCCAAAACAGATTCCAATTATTTACAAAGAGCAGTTTCTGCTCATTGCACCATGATATTAACCATTCATTTAGCGCGAATAGTCTACTAAACTTTTCATGACCTAGTCGGTACGTGGGAAGTGGTCCTGACACTATGATCGTTGTTTCAGGCGATGTGCTGCGTACCGTATCGATCAGATTCCTGAAGTCTTTCTACAGAACCTCTGTCTGGCGCAGCCTGATGTCGGCCCCTCCCGCGTGCAGGACCACAGTTCCGACGCGCTCGTCATCGTTCAGAATCTCGGGAACGCGAGTGGCGATTTCAGAAACACGAGCACCAGGAAAGCAGTGACTATGCACCTTACTTTTATTTAACGTAGCTTGTACGTGTCGAACGATGGAATCGCCGATGATCACAGCATCGCGTTCGGTTTCGCGAAGAGGGGAGAAGCGGTTTTGTGTGGATAACTCGAAAACCGGGAGGGTCGGAGAGAGTCTTTGTCTAGACCTGACTCGCGTCTTCCGCTGCGGAACCATCCAGGCTTCGTGGTGGCGTGTTGGAGCCGGAGTGAACGAGACCATGGCTGATCGCGACCTCGGCGCTCAGGCTCGGGACCGATGCTGAGTAACGCACGGAGTAGACGAGGTCGGAGTCAGCGGGTTAGTAACGTTAATCACTGATTTGTGTGCATCGGCGCGCTTGTCTCACTAAAAGGTCGTGGATCTGTTTCTCAACAGCTTCCAGCTCAGACTGCAACGCGTGCAGCTCAAATGTATCTTCACCTGCACCAAGAGGTAGACTACTTACATCTGATATATTCGCCATGTTTGTTGAGTGTGGAGAAGACGCGTTCAGCCGTGATCCACTGACGTAACCTATAAGAGTATGCAGCGTTGGATCACTAATAGGCTTGAGACGCCTATTAGTTATATTGACGCACAAACAACAAACCGTGTATGTTTGCTCTCGACCACTGATCGAACGCTGCATTTATGCACAGACACAGTTGTTTCCGCACACACTCAGGATAATGTTTGGTTTGTCATGTGTACGTTGCTGTGTTTAGTAATCGCAGGTTTATGCACTCGAGTCAAGGCGGTTTATTAGGCGTTTCCTTGTGGTCCTGTTCGGTATCGCAGCTTGACTCGTCAAAAATGAAAACAAGCTCAGTGTTGTTGCTCTGTACACATACTAAACCGTGAATTCTGTCAAGTTTAATGTTTTTTTCATGGGTTCTTTGATGTGCATACATTTATTATATAAAAGAATTAAAAGGACTCCTTATATATATCATATGGATATTTGGTGTCCTTTTGAAGTCTCCAAAGGTCCTTGAAACTTGCAGAAAATACAGTTTTGTGAGAATCATCATTCAATCTGATTGTTTACTCTGCTGGATACAGCAAATGATGACAAAATTAATGTGTTAAACAAGATAAATATGCTTAATTTCACGATAAGTGTGCGATTCATCCGATTAAAAAAACTGATCGATTGACAGCACTAATTTATTCCTTGTAAGCACTGATGCAGTGTTGCATCTCAGGCATCATGTATGCGCTCAAAGTTGTTTACATCTTAGTTTGACTGCAGAAGCCGTGCTTATGTGCACAGCATTAGCGCACGTCACATTATATTGAACACCCATTCCAATTTATTCAAATATTATATTTTACCTTTTATTGATCAGTTTTACCAAATAAGCTTTATTAATATTGTGTTGTGTTTTTACATGTTTACATCCATATTTATATTTGTATTTTGTATTCACAGAACCACACATAGCCTATGCACATTTAATAATCATGTTTCTGACCAGACAAACTTTAGTCTTCAGCAAAACCCGGACTAGTGATCAAGGGAAGACCAAGACAAGCCGTCACTGCTGAATAAGATTTCATTTGTTAACATTAAATAATGTATTAACTAACATGAACTGACAATGTGCAATACATTTGTTACAGTATTTATTAATATTTGTTAATGTTAGTTAATACAAATACAGCTGTTCATTGTTTGTTCATGTTAGTTCACAGTGCATTAACTAATGTTAACAAATACAACCTTTGATTTTAATAATGTTTTAGTAAATGTTGAAATTAACATTAACTAATAATAAATGCTGTAGAAGTATTGTTCATTCTTAGTTCATGTTAACTAGGTAGTTTACAAATTTACCTTATTGTAAAGTGTTACAATCTTTCTTAATGTTAGTTAATAAAAATCCAGTTGTTCATTGTTTGTTCATGTTGCATTAATGTTGAAATTAAAATGAACTAAGATTAATAAATGCTGTAGAAGTATTGTTCATTCTTAGTTTATGTTAACTAAAGTAGCTAATGTTAACTAATGAAACCTTATTGTAAAGTGTTTTCTTGTACATAGTTGTCTTCTGTCTCATTTGTTTAAATCGGTCATGGAGGTTTACAAAATTTAATCGAAACTGGTAAATTAACTCATCATAGTTGATTTTATGAATAACCAGGTGTGTTAAGGTCAAGGTGCCACAGCCCCACCAAGAACATTATTCACCAGCCGTCACTGGAAGACTCAATATTTTTTAGAAAATAGGGCAAACCGAGAGAAAACTAAACCAGAGCAGAACACCACACTACAATCGCAGGCCTGTGGGGAATATTTTAGCCACCTGAATGAAATCCAAACCTGTTTGTTTTGTTCTTACCAGAAGTCTCTATGAGGAGATTCACCAGTAAAGCGATGATAATAATCGACATCATTCCTGTGAAAATACAGACAGACTCAAATAAAACAAACTCTGAGGGATTTTCCCCTCAAACACGCGCATAATGTGAGAGAAATATGATCAGACTGTCACTGTCGTGTTCAGCGAGGAAACATAAACTCACCGGAGACAGAGACTCGTCCGTTAAATCACAGTAATCCGGTTGGTTTAGATGAGAATGAGCTGTTCAACACTGTTATAGAGTCGAAATAAACCATAAAATAGACGATAATCAGAATCTATGAAGCGTGCTCCCGATTTTCCTCCTTTACTTTCACTTTCCATAAATAGCGCGATCCCAATAAAACAGACGTCATCGGATGACGAATAACGCTTATATTCAGTTTAATTCTGTTAGATGTGTTTTTGTGTAATAATCTTTGCGGTGTGAACATGCATATGTGTGTTTTCTGTTTTTACGAGGCGATTGAATAAACAATGGAAAATTCCTGCGGTCAGATCTCGTAGCTTCGACAGTGACGTGTAGAAGGATTTTTCCCTCATGGATCCACTGTAGAAAAACATGTGTCCAGCGGGAAAAGCCTGCAGTGCGCGATACTGGATCGACGATAAAGAGTAAAGACGACAGAGACGACACCCCCTTAACAACAGCGTGCAATTATTAATAAATTAACACACTAAATTAGCATGGACAGGAGGATGATACATCATATAATTATGAATATAGGCTATGGTTAGTGAAAATAAATGTATTAACTTAGATTTTAGTAACTCCTTTTGGTGACGCCATTAGTTTGGATGAGGAGCTTCATCAGTGCTTCTGCTCATGGTAACATTAATCTGATGCATGAACAGCTTTGAGAATATTTTTCATAGTGAAATCAGAGTTTGTTTTATGTTTGACCCTGTTTAAGTGAACAATCTGAGCTTTACTGTTGTTTAAGGGTTGAATCTGATCCTCTAATAGGGTTATAGGTATTTATTCTATCTTTTTTATTGTTAATAAAAGTGTTTGGAGCTCTTCAGAGTTTGAAATTAAAATATGGTTCATTTTAAATTGGCAAAGACCAAAATAGTGACATTATGGTAAATACTTGATATAACAAAACTGTGTGTCATAATATGTTATTCACTGAACTAACAAATTAGCTCAAAGAGTTTTTGTTATTGGAACACCTGAATTCAATGATGTGGAGGGGTGTCCCAATACTTTTGGCAATATAGTTTATGACCTTGGCTGAACTTTACCATAGTCTAATATTATAATAATAATTTTAAAAAGGAATGCTTATCAAAACTTAAATAAAGAACACAAAACATAACTTTTTATGCATCAAAGAAATCCATAAAGGCAGTCCTGTCACACAGGAGATATAAAAATGTACTATTTGAGGAAATATTGATGAATTAATCTCTTTAACTGTGTAAGGTGGGGGTGTATATACACCACTATGTTTTTGTAAAAATCTCCTATGTAAAGATAGTTCTTTTACAACTATATGAGTGCCTGGCAAGTATTCTGTGATGTTGTGTAGGCTACTACGGTTGACCGAAAAGTTGCTTATATTTCTTAAAGGAATTAGAAACACTTACAATCAGGGACATGTGACCAATAAGAAAATGCTATTTGTATCAAAGAAATTCATTAGGAAACCATTCTAACATATACAAATTTGTCTGTGGCAGGGCCTGACATTTTATGGGTGAAATGCATATAAAAATGTATTTTATTCAATCATTAAAACATGCTGAGATGGCGTGATGTGTGTTTCTCATAGTTTAACATGTCCTCCATATGACTCAACGTTCAGATTTAAGAATAAGATATTTTTTCCTCTTTTTTTAAAAGTGGAAATGTACGTTTCTGATAGAATGTCCCATGATTAATTATGAATATTTGGATCAATTAATCGGATGAAGCTAAATCAGTATTACAATTGATAAATCAGTTCATCCAGCGAACACTCAGTGTTGATAATTTACTAATTCTAAGAAAAGGGTCACAGAAAAATAATATTTTTTTTAGCATGTATGGCGCTCAACAGCGTTTAACAAGATCAAAAATCGTTTAAGTGACATTAATCTGCAAGCAGAATCAGAACCAGGGAGCTCATAGGTATTGTGCACAAGTTTTATTAACTAAATCTAAACAAACACAATCACACATACATGGGTAAAATGGAAAGTGACAGAATGAAAACAGAAACAAACGGAATGAAGCTATGGAAAATATTCATTCAACATGAAAAGAACAATCAGCTTATTATTTTCAAAGTACCTTGTTAAGAGGATTTTACTGCTTATCCCAAACCTCTGTTAAGTCAGTTAATTGTACGATACTTGCATTACCATTGCAGTGGAAGCAGTTTCGTAATGTTCCTGATAGTGCTGTAGCGGTGCGTCGATGACGTCGACGCGTCGACGTCAAAATTACGTCGACGTCATATTTTTTGCGTCGACGCTTCTTTATTATTTTTATTATTATTTTTTGTACCATTCCCGGAGGTACAGCTCGCCACACACACACCGCCCGCCGTGTTATTCTGTCATGTTTTCTCCCTTTCTTTCCAAACCGCGACAAACGCCAGTCTCCTTTCTCTGCAGAATGTGATAAATCCGCTCAACCAATCACAGCGCACCATTCCACGCATTGTAAACAGTAACGGTGGCGCTTTGAATACACCCGGCATCCTAGTTTTCCTTATCTACTTTGCACTTTTTGATCAACAAACAAACAAAAAAATGAATACATTTGACGGCATTGATGAACCTGTGGTGGTTTCTGCCGTAGGGAAGAAACGTAAGCCATCGAAATCTAATCATTTACGTGAGGAGATTAACAAGATGAGGCACGCGGGAGGAAGAGAAATGCCGACTGTTGCTTGTTCTCACACGACAGCGTCAAACTTCTGTCGAATGCTGCTGACACGTTAACCCCAGGGGATCTTTTAAAAAACTTTCAATTCTTGTACTCAGTCAACGAAAACCGAGGAGGACCAAGCCATTTTACAGCTGATCGCCGTCAAAACATTTCAGAAGGTATTTCTTGGCGATGGCTGATTGAATGTAACGTTAGCCTATGTTTAGTCCAGTAACTTACATGCTAAGATTAGTATTGATCGAGTTCAGAGGCTGTCATGTGGATCAACTTACTTTGTTGTGTATTTTCAACAGTCTCAATATGAAAAATAACTTTTATATTGATTCAATGGATTAATTGCATTAAAAAAAAAACGTGTCATGAATTTATTGCATTTTTGGGAAAAAATAATCTGTTTTTATAATAAATCTTTGAAAATCAAAATCTGGATTTGAATTATTTATGTTATTATAATCTAAATATGCTATGTGAAAGTTTGAAACAGAAAATAGTGGTTTTCATCTTGCCACTTTCTTGGTAAAGAAAATACATTTTTTACTCAAATTAATCAAAATGGATTTATCACGTTTATTATTCAGAGGTAAACATTGTAGCTGACAGTGTGTTTATGTCAGAATGTTTATTTTTTAAACCACAACCTTCTAAGTGCTTCTTTTACTGATATATTTAACAATATCTTTTGCATTTCTCATCCAAACAACGTCAAACTTGGCACTGCACTTACTCGTGCCCAGACAGCTGTCGAGTTTGAAATCCATCGGAGTAATGGTTCGAGAGATATGCGAATAACAGACAGGATAATTAATTCAAATTAGTCGTTAGATTAGTCGACTAATCAATAAAATAATCGCCCGACTAATCGTTTAATAAATAATCGTTTACCCCAGCCCTAGTTCCTGATTTGATGGTTCTATGAGTCGATGGCGTTGAAGTTGCAATCGATTTCCTCTGTGTTGAATGAAGAAGATATGATGAACTTGCATGGTTAGTTCGACTGCGTCATGGTCGTGGAAGTTGCACATGGCTTGATGTGTTGGACCTGCCGGCCGGTTTCGGATCCCACATGCACAGCAACCAGCAGAAGCAGCCCAGACAGCAACATAGTGTCGGCCCAGATTCGGCCTACTTCTGGGCCGTGTGGTGTACCGGATGTGGGCCTACACTATGTTGCTGTCTGGTACCCCTTTTCCACCAAGGCAGTGCTGGTGCCGGTTCGGAGCCGGTGCCTACTCGCGAACCAGTTCTTTGTGTTTTGACAGCCAAAGAACCAGTTCTCGGCCAGGAAAATTGGTTCCAAAGTGGCACCAACTCTTTACTGGACTAGAACCGTTCTTTTACCACGTCATGCTTACGTCGGGGGCTGGGGGCGGGGTTATTGTGACCAACAACTCGACGGGAAAGGTTGTGACCACCATTGCTAAAAACACAGCGCTAGCTAGTAGACGTCTTCTTCTGACCCCAATATAGGATCGCAAAGCCAGGAGAAACATTTGAAGAAAGACGATGTAGTCCGCCATTGTACTACTACTACAAAAAAAAAAAAGGATGGCTAATTTCGCTGGTACTTGTGACTAAGTGACAATAAAGCTACTACTACTACTACTACTTGTAATTGTTATGCTTGAAGTTGGCGCAAGCGTTTCTGGGAAAGCTAAGACGTATGGCAACGTACACAGTGACGTAAATCGTTCATACGTCGTACGTCGTTCGCTGGGCTCTCTAGTCAGTGGAAAAACAAACAGGTTCTGAGAAAGTTCGCAAGTTGAACCAACTTTGGACCAGCACCAGTTCCCAACCAGTTCTTTTTTGGTGGAAAAGGGGTATGGGAGGAAGAGAGGTAAGAACCTGTGTGGATGCTCTTGAAGGATTACAAATTTAAGAATCTATTTCAGATATGCTTCCTTACATAACATCACGGTGAAGAATACTGATTTTAGCATGTGAGGTATAAATGATGATTATTGAGTTTCCAGCAAGAGATTCCTGCCAGTCCTGTTGCTCCATTGTAAGTTAAATGAGTCAGATCACTGAGACTCTCACCT
This sequence comes from Vimba vimba, assembly GCA_022828995.1. Classification (NCBI taxonomy): domain Eukaryota; kingdom Metazoa; phylum Chordata; class Actinopteri; order Cypriniformes; family Leuciscidae; genus Vimba; species Vimba vimba. The sequence continues at coordinate 61,231,234 of CM040818.1, forward strand.
TTTGTTCTGCAAATGGCTTTCGGAGCCCCTGGCCCAGATGTTGAATCGTTAGGCTGATTGGATTAGCAATGCAATAGAGTGTTATGCTGATTGGGTCTGTTTCTCTTGAGCAAGCCAGATAACCTGCCAAACTGGTTTTCACTTGATAGAATCAAATCATCCCTATGCTTTGTTTTTGATTTGTCTCCACCTCCAAAAGTCCCTCCTCCACTTTGCTTCTTTCCAGTCTGCATGCACATTCACAGCGGTGGGTCATGCAAGTTTATGTGCTGATTTAATAAGGCCGTATTTCTTGTAACTGATTGTTTCACATGTCATACTTGTGTAATTGTGACTTTAAGTCCCTCTGTAATGGACACACATGTTTTATTAATTATGTTCCTCTCCGTCCAATACATATACACAAACATTCTTTGCATTTAACTCAGAATGTAAGTGATTCCAAAATGTATATGATATATTCCTGTATGCATGTATGTTTCCTCCCTCATATTAGCCTAGTTATGACTTTCTAGTTGTGTTAGTTGAACTCTTAAGTGCTTATTTTAAAGAGTAAGAATGTATCTCACATTTGTTACCAGACATCTAAACGCGGCTGACATCTCTCTCTTTTTTGCATTGTGTTGACCTGATTACCGGCGCTCGCGGATTGATATTAAAGTCTGTTTTTACCATGGTTTTTACTCTTTCTAATAGAAAATACACAGAAAAGAAGTTCCTGAGCCGATTGATATACGAATCAGCAGTGTTGTTGCGCGAAATAAACCCAGAGACGACTGAAATCAATGTTTAGGAAGCCCACGTCCGTTTTTTTTTTTTTGCGCAAAAGTATAGCGTAGTGTCAATAAAATCATTAATTTCAGTATTTATCATGTTATAAATGAAAATGTAAGTATTGCATCTCAAAACCAATGGTATAATCTATCATTTACAGCAATAAACACACATGGACTATTTTTGTCATTTTTATGGCTATGACTACTTTGACGCTCGTTAACTCATAATTCGATTCTGCGACTTTAGCCGGGGTTTCACAGGCGGGGTCACATATATTCCCCACATTTGAGCTGATTCGCTACACATCCCTTCACCAAAGTATGTCTATGGGGCAACTTTGACCAGCTCTTGCACTTACTTAAAAAACGTACACCCCATTGTGAGGTATGTTCTTACAGAGCCTGCCAGCCTCTTCAAATGTGGTAACCCATATGTTTCTACAAAATCGTTGCTCAGAGCTATGAATTGCTGTAAGACTTGAGAAATTAGATAAATGCCAGGCAGTCTACTCGAGGAACGACCACTCTCTGAGAGGACAAAGGACCTTTCTGGAAATTAACATTTGAACTCTCTCTTGTGAAACTAGCACCATCATTCGAGACGCAAGTCTCACCTAAGCAATCCTAATCTACACCTCTTCCCCTCTTCCCCCATCCCTTCTCTCTCATGCTGAGATCACCAAAATTCACCCAAGAATCTATATGGTTTAATGTGAATAATTATCATACAGTATTACACATGTTTGGTATAATTTGAAATGTCTTAGTGCGACTGGTACAAGGGTCTCATTCCCAAAGAAGTAAACCAAAAGGTAACAAAGTTTTTAAGAGTTTAGAGGCAAATGGCCTCCTACTCCCAAAAGGTGTAAACCCAATGCAAATTCTGCCCCCAGTAAGTCCGACTCTCAGCATCATGTATTTCCTAATGTCGGGTTTGCATCTCTTCCCTTTATTCCAGAGCATTTGATGTTTTGTATTGATTATCTTTGAACTGATGATGTAATTGGCATGATACATTTACCTGACATAATAAATTGTAAACATTTGATTTTATTCTAATCGACTTGAGTTAAAAAGAATAGTCAAACATTCGCTCACATTTAATGATGCACAGATATCATTAAAACCGGAGTCAGATGAAATAACGAGAATATATATATTAGAAAATGTATTTCATTTAATCAAATTACTTTGCCACGAGGAAAGACAGTAACGCGCAAAGACCTTCCCCGCTGACCGGATGCCTCCATTGGGCCGATCGAGCGCGGACCTTACATTGCCAAAATCCATTGCAATGTTAAGTCTATGTCTAAATTTTTTGTATGCCTGATCGCTTGTAAAAGATATATTGTACCTATATTGTGATGTTGATCGAAACAAGATGGCGGATTAGGTGAACACTCCTGAAGCACCTGCTCGTCTGCAAACAAAACTGCGCTTTAAATGGTATTTAGTTGGCATTTACATGGGCAAGTTAAAATATAGCCTAAAGTAACAGTACAGCGTATGGACGCTCCTAATATCACTAGAGGAGAGAAGAAAAAGTTGAAAGGAAAAGTTTCCGCGTTGCTTCAGGAACAAGTAGGCATGGGGACGCCGAGGGCTGACAACGCTGCCTTGATTGCTGAATTAACTGAAGTTATTTCTACACTAATGGACGATAAGCTAAAAAAAATCACTGATAAACTCACAATTGTAGTGGCACAAAATGAGCAGAGACTTCAATCGGCAGAAGAGCGGATATCAACTGTGGAAGATTCCGTTAAGATACTTCAAACTAAAGTGGCTGTAATGGAAACACAGCTGAAAACAGCAAACGACAAAGTGATCGATTTGGAAAGTCGAAGTCGTCGGGACAATCTCAAAATCCTGAATCTGAAAGAAGGAATTGAAGGGACTGACCCGAAAATATTCATTGAATCTATGCTCCCGAAACTATTGGGCCTCCAGACTGGCAAGAGCAGGGTGAAGATTGATCGGGCTCACCGCGTTGGACCCAAGCAGGATGACAGACCGCGAGCGATGATCATAAAATTACACAATCCCAGCGACAAAGACAGGATTATGCGTGCTGTGAAAGCCAAGGGGTCACTGATGTTAGAGAATAAGAAGCTGTCCATCTATCAAGATTTATCCCCAGCTGTCCGTGAACAACGACGGGGTTTCAATGAGGTGTGCGAGGCGCTGATCAAAAAGAACATCAGATTCAACAAGAAATTTCCCACAATTCTGTGCCTGTCACACGGAGAAGATCGTCGCTCATTTAGAAGCCCAGCTGATGCACGTGAATATTTGACCACACTCAAGGACTAGTTTATTTATTTTTATTTTTTTTCTCTCCGCCGATGGGACTGACTTTTACACTTCTTGGATTAGACCTACATCTCTTATTTATGGATCCAGCCGAATTGAAGGGGGGTGTCTTTGCTGGAAAGGTAGGACCCCCTGTTTGGGTTATATAATTTTCTATGCGTGAACTTTGAAATAGGAGGACCACTCTATTTTAACATCATGGAATAACAGCATTGCCTCTCCCTCCTGCAAAGGATAATGCGAGTGGACTCATGAAAATACTTTTAGGCCTATTCTTGCTAATCAAAGTAGCCTATTATGTTGGAATGTGGCTGGAAAGCCTCTGATTGTTACTTGTTTTGTTTGGACATTGATTGAAATGTAGACGCTGATTTATTTCATCCAGCCAATTAATTATCTTAAGGATGTAATAACGGGCGGGCGCTTGGAGTGCTCTTTTTTTTCTTTTCTTTTTTATTCTCTTTTTTTCTTCTCGTTATTCTAATGCCTCTCGTAAAGAGGTATTCTTCCTTTGGTCGTCTTGTATGCTTGTTTTGTGTGTGGCTGTGTTTGTGTGTGTGTGTGTGTGTGTGCGTGTGTGTGTGTGTGTGTGCGTGCTTGTCTCCTTTCGTGTGATCCTGGGAAAAAAATTTTGTTTTATCTTTTATGGGATTTAAAGACTTGACATATGATGGAGATGATATACATCACTGTATTGATGTTGAAAATAACATAACTTGTAAATATTATGACCTTGAGCATGTAAAAAGTCTGAATATAGTAAATAACTTCTCATTTCTGCACTTAAACATAAGAAGTTTGAATAAACATCATGATGAGCTTGTCTCCCTACTCTCAAACACTAAATGCTGTTTTAACATAATTGGTTGTAGTGAGACGTGGCTAAATGACAAATCGTACATAGATGCCCTAAACCTCGAAGACTATAAATTATATCATAAGGACAGATTTGGCAGATCTGGTGGTGGGGTATGCCTCTACGTACGTTCGAACATGCATGCCGATGTTTGCGATCTTGCTGTTAATGACAATCACACAGACTCTCTTTTTATTGAGATAAAAAATGACAAAGGTAAAAGCATTATTGTGGGCGTAATTTACCGCCCCCCAGATTCTGATTTAAACATTTTTAATAATAAACTTGAAGAAATTTTATTACACATAAATAAATTAAACAAAGACTGCGTCCTCCTTGGAGACTTCAATATTGATGTCTCCAAGGACGATGCAGTCAAAAACATACTACACTCCTCCTCTTTCTTTCCAACTATAAATATATTTACTAGAGTCACAAATACTTCTACAACTGTTATAGACAATATTGTCACAAATATACGAAATGTTAAGCTTGAATCAGGAGCTTTACTTTCTGATATAACTGATCATTACCCAACAATATTGTACTTTAATCTTGATTACAAATGTTTACCTTCATGTCAACCGGTAAAAATTAAAGTAGTAAACGACAGAACAATGCATCAACTTAAGGCAAGTCTGCAAGCTAAAGCATGGAACACTGTCTATTGCTGCTGCGATCCTGACACTGCATATGATTCCCTGGTAGATGAAATAACAGATTCCATTCGCTGCTCCATTCCTATAAAAACTGTCGCACGCAGTAGGGCAGAACACAAACCCTGGCTAACAAGGGCAATCTATAACTCCATCAAACAAAAAAATAAACTTTACCAAATATATGTTAAAGAAACAAATATAGAGAATAAAACTAAATACAATGTTTACAAGAATAAACTGGTATATATAATCAGGAAAAGCAAATATAGTCACTATTCTGAACTTATAAAAACTTCGCAGGGAGACTCCAAGAAATCATGGAAAGTGCTGAATACTGTTTTGAATAGGGGACATAAAGACACCGTGCTCCCAGACACAACAAATAATACTGATCTTGCAAATTAATTTAATAATTACTTTGTATCAATAGGGGCTAATCTTTCAAAAAACATCACTCAACCACACAGTATCTCTTATATATGTCAGGCAACTATCCAAACTCCTTCTTCCTAAAGCCTACAGACGCCACTGAACTGTATAATATCATAATGGCTCTGAAGAGCTCAAATTCTGCTGGAGAAGATGAAATTAGCAGTAAAATATTAAAAAGTATTGCCAAAGAAATAATTGAACCACTTACACACTGTATTAATCTCTCACTGCTCACAGGAACTGTTCCCAAAATGACAAAAATTGCAAAAATAATTCCGATTTTCAAATCTGGTGATAAAAATGACATAACAAATTATCGTCCCATATCCATCTTACCAACTCTTTCCAAAATATTGGAAAGAGTGGTTTATAATAGACTTATTAATTATCTTAATACACTGAACATACTCAACCCATCCCAGTATGGCTTCAGGAAAAAACACACCACCTGTATGGCAATCCTTGATCTTACTGAAAAGATCAATGATGCCATTGAAAAGGGGGAATATGGTATCGGTGTATTTTTAGACCTTTCAAAGGCCTTCGACACCATCGACTTCACCATACTACTGTACAAATTGCACCATTATGGAATTAGAGGCCAACCACTGAATTGGTTCAAGAGCTACTTACACCTGAGGCAACAATATGTAACTATTGACGAACAGACATCAGAAAACAAATACATTAAATATGGTGTTCCACAAGGATCCATATTAGGCCCTCTCCTCTTTATTATTTACATTAATGACCTGGAAAATTCCTCAAAGACCCTCCATAAAGTAATCTTTGCAGATGACACTAACTTGTTCCTATCACACAAAAATGAATTTGAACTTCAACAACTACTCAACAAAGAATGTGGATAACTGGTTCAAAGTAAATAAACTATCCATAAACACCAGTAAAACCAACTACATAATATTCTGTCCAAATAAAAAACAATCTAATTTCGAGGATCTAAATTTCCAGATCAAAATAAAGGGAGAGGAACTAAAGAGAGTGAAGACGACTAAATTCTTGGGTGTCTTTATAGATGATCACCTAAACTTTAAACACCATATTGAATACCTTGTAAAACAGCTATCAAAATATGTTGGTCTGTTCTTTAAGCTTAGACACCTGCTTCCCCACACAATATTACTTACTCTTTACAAAACCCTCTTTGAACCCCATTTAAATTACTGCAATATTATATGGTGCAATACTTATCCCACTCACCTAAAAAAATTAGAAATTCTAAAAAAAAAAATCATTCGTGCCATATCATGGTCTGATTTCAATGCTCCAAATCGTTCTATTTTCTTTAGGTACGGTCTTTTAAGACTGACTGAATATAATATATTTCACAATGCATGTACTATGTATCAGGTGGTCTTTGGTTTGAATAACAGTCTATGTGAGCTGGTTCCCCATACACAAAAGAAATATATGTAAATATATTTTATAGTGTCAAAAATATATGTGGCATATATTCCAAATACATAGACGTTTTCACTTATATTTATCATTTTGAAATATATTCTGAAATATAACAAAAATATATGTGTGAAATATACATAAGTGTGAAATATATTTACATTTATAACATATAATGTAAAATATATGACAAAATATATGGTCAGAAAATGTTTAGCTTGCTAAAGAAGGGTCGAAATTGTATTTTGATCAAAGTAATTCCTCTGCCTTTTCCCCTATACACAACAGTAGGCTACCATATTTCACTACTGTATTATGACACACAGCTATAATAAATACTGTACTTACATTTAAATGACTGCAATGTAAAATAACAGATAGTTGCTTTCCTAGGACTATTAGGCCATATTAGGTGGCATGTACCTAACACTAAGTGCAATTATTAGATTTATTGTTGTTTTATTGACATCTTTCCTGAAGTCATTTAAATATTGAAAATATGCACAATATTGATGATGCAAGTATAGCAGTGACACTCCAACAGTGAAGTGCACTTAAACAATAGATAGAACTCAGTGTCTAACACTGCATACACACACTATTAAATATCTGTATTCAATTCTGTAAAAATAGGGAAAAAACTCTGCATTCTGTGTTGTTTTCTACTGGCCTACTGGTTAGGGCTTTGGGCTTGTAACCGAAAGGTTGCCGGTTCGATCCTCGACCGGTAGGAAAAATGTGGGTGGATGAAGCAGAGCACTGCTCTCCCACATCCACGGCTGAAGTGGTCTATCTAAAAAATAAATTGAAAATGTGCTGTTTGTTTGTGAAAATGTTGACTTTTTAAATTTCAATTACTTCAGGTCCCGGGTTTATTTAACATTGTGTGTAATTAATCTGTGGGGTATTTTGAGCTAAAACTTCAGATACATACTCTGGGGACCTTTTTTTATTTTACGTTTTACACCAGAATTTAGTAAGACACCAAAATAATCAAGATTTTGTTTGTTTGAGTTGTCCAAGACAACTCAGACAACTCAAGACAAGAGTTGTCCAAGAGCCAAGGATCACTTGTGGAGAGAAATGGCAGTGCACATTACCCTAAAAACACCATACAACTTGGTGTTGGCTCTTGGACAACTCTTCTGATTATTCTTTTGACTTCTCTATCAGAAATCTTGCGAGGAGCACTGGTCGAGGCAAATTTATGGTGAAATTATTGTCTTTCCACTTCCGTATTATGGCCCCAACAGTGCTCACTGGACCATTCAGAAGCTTAGAATGGCGCCTATAACCAATGCCATCATTATGTGTTGCAACAATTAGGTTGCGAAGGTCTTGAGACAGCTCTTGGCTTTTACCCATCATGAGATGTGTCTTGTGTGACACCTTGGCAATGAGACCTTTTTGTAGGCCATCATTTGGGACTGAACCAGCTGTTATTAATTTCCACGGACAGGGGGCTGGATTGCTTTTTAATTACTGTAAGTTTTCAGCAGTTGTCTTGGCTTTCCATGCCTTTTTGCGCCTCCCTTTCTTCATGTGTTCAATACTTTTTCCCTGTGTCATTTCACATTATTACACATAACTTAATTTCTGAACTTATTTTTGTTTGTTTCTTTGTATGTATGGCTTACTTGGGTAGTTACCAACATCTGGTGAAAATTTCATGTCAATAGCACCTTTGGAAATATATTTACTGAGAAAAATGATGACGTGTTCAATACTTATTTCCCCCGCTGTAAATGGCGACGAGGATAAAAAGGCACTAAGGAACCAGGCTGAAAATTGTACACGGAGTACAGACCATGTGCAGAGAAGAGCAGACTGTGGATAAACACGATGGCAGCACTGATAGGAACGGTGAGCGCTTTTGACGGTGAGACACAATTATGGGAGGAATACAGTGAAATGCTGGAATTTTTCTTTCAAGCAAACAAGATTACCGACGCTGACAAAAAGAAAGCAGTGCTATTAAGTGGGGTAGGTGCAGCCACTTATAGTTTGTTGAGAAGTTTGCTGTGTCCCATGACTCCTGGGGAGAAAACATATGGGGAGTTGATAAACGTGAAGATCTTCTGCAAAAGTCAAAAGATCTTCTGCAGTCGTCAGCCATACTAGTGCATTATGACATAAAGAAACCGATCATTCTGGCTTGTGATGCTTCCCCATACAGGGTTGGAGCCGTGTTGTCGCACAGGAGAAGAATTACTCTCAATTAATAAAGATTCAAAGTAATTTATCTCAGTGTCTCCACATTTATGATGCACCAAAGGATATTACAATAAGGATATGGAGAGTGTCAAAATAAAGGTACCTCATATCGATATTTTACGTGTGGCAATGATGCTTTGTATCGTTAGACGTTTGATTGATGCATCGATCCATACTGATGTATTGTTACACCCCTAATTATTTGTTGGTTTGATAGCAGTTATCAAACCTTCTTAATATTGAAAAGACACAAGAGATATGCCTGAGAAATCAAACAAGAATAGTAAGTAATGGCCCTGTATACAAACCAGTTGTCACAAAAGGAAAAACTGTAGAGCAGGTCACGAATTGTAAATACCTAGGTACAATTATTGATGAGAAACCTAATTTTGAAAGTAACATAGAACATCCATAAAAAGGCAAGACATTGCCTGGGTCTTCTTAGGGAACGCACACAGACTCTAACAATGGTATATAGATCAATGATTGAGAGTATTCTTACATATAATATTGTTTCATGGTAAGGTAATCTAACAGTTAAACAGAAGAACAAACTTTTACAAATAATCAATCACTGGACAACACCCACTCCATGGCTTATTTGATTGTTTTATGAAAAAAAAGGCAATTGTGATTTTTAAAGATCATACTCATCCATTTCATTCTACTTTTAAAATGCTCCCATCTGAGCATAGACTCAATTCCTTTGGCCAGAAGAAACGTGTATTAAAAAAAAATCATTTGTCCCAATGGCAGTGATTATCTTATTTTCTAATATAATACAAGAGAATAGCTGGCATTATAGCGTTTTTTTTATGGATTTTTTTTAATGATGGGTATAGTGTTTAATTATATAGTTTAGTTAATTCTGTGTTTGTGTTGTTAATGTGTGATGTGTTTTAAAGCGCTAATGTGGATGTCACCAGTGTCAAAGTATTACGATTCGTCTAGGTTCAATCGTAACAAAAATATAGACATGACTCTCAGGCCTAGTCGTCAGACCCGAAAGATTCAAAAGACTACAAAATTCAAGATAAACGATAAACGTTTTATTAAGATGGGAAAAAATAATTTATAAAATTGAGTGTTTTCAGAGTAACAAAAGAACCAGTAGGTGTAATAATCTTCAGGAAGACCGATGGCCCAAAATAAAATGTCAAACTAACTTCCCTCAAAGTATCCAAAACAAAATCCAACAAATTACCCTCAATACACTAACAAAACAGAACGAACGTGATTTCAAAAGAAAAGGGTGTGTTGTCACACAAGGTTGAAGGAAGAACAAGAAGATATGATAATGAAATGAGAATGAGTGTCTGTGACATTAGCCCCCTCCCCAGAAGGCACAACCTCAAAACGAACAGGAGATGAGGGAGGGAGGGTTTTTTGGAGAAGGCCTAGGAGTAGGCGAAGGACTGGTAATAACAAGCAAGCAGACAGACAGAGAATCCATGGAGGAACTGATGGTGGGAGCATTCATGGGGGCAATGATGGTCAGTTAGGACGACAGCCCACGGCGAAGTCGATGGAGGTAGGAACCATGGAGTTTTGGCTGACGACATCCGGGGGACGACCGACGGAGAGTCAGCGATGGAGGTGAAGCCCAGGGTGCAGACAGAAAGCCGATGGGCTTGAGTGACACCGCTTGCTCTGGAGATCAAGGTGAGGGTGTGGTGACGAGCACATGAGGTGGAGCCAGAGTGACCGAGGTGGAGCCGGAGGACAGACGCAAACCAGAGGGAAGGAGGGCTGAGGTGGAGCCGGAGGGAAGGAGGACTAAGGCGGAGCTGGAGGGACGGAGGACCGAGGTGGAGCCGGTGGGACAGAGGACAGAGGGGGAGCCGGAGGGACGGAGGACAGAGGGGGAGCCAGTGGGACGGAGGACAGAGGGGGAGCCGGAGGGAAGGAGGACTGAGGTGGAGCCGGTGGGAAGGAGGACTGAGGTGGAGCCGGTGGGACAGAGGACAGAGGGGGAGCCGGAGGGAAGGAGGACTGAGGTGGAGCCGGTGGGACGGAGGACAGAGGGGGAGCCGGAGGGAAGGAGGACTGAGGTGGAGCCGGTGGGACAGAGGACAGAGGCGGAGCTGGAGAGAAGGACTGAGGTTGAGCCGGTGGGAAGGAGGACTGAGGTGGAGCCGGTGGGACAGAAGACAGAGGGGGAGCTGGAGAGAAGGACTGAGGTGGAGCCGGTGGGAAGGAGGACTGAGGTGGAGCCGGTGGGACAGAGGACAGAGGCGGAGCTGGAGAGAAGGACTGAGGTGGAGCCGGAGGGAAGGGGGACTGAGGTGGAGCCGGTGGGACGGAGGACAGAGGGGGAGCCGGAGGGAAGGAGGACTGAGGTGGAGCTGGTGGGACAGAGGACAGAGGCAGAGCTGGAGGGAAGAAGTACTAAGGCAGAGTCAGTGGGACAGAGGACAGAGGCGGAGCTGGAGAGAAGAAGGACAGAGGTGGAGCCGGAGGGAAGGGGGACTGAGGTGGAGCCGGTGGGACGGAGGACAGAGGCGGAGCCGGAGGGAAGAAGGACTAAGGCAGAGCCGGTGGGACGGAGGACAGAGGAGGAGCCGGAGGGAAGGAGGACTGAGGTGGAGCCGGTGGGACAGAGGACAGAGGCGGAGCTGGAGAGAAGGACTGAGGTGGAGCCAGTGGGACGGAGGACAGAGGGGGAGCTGGTGGGACAGAGGACAGAGGCGGAGCTGGAGAGAAGAACTGAGGTGGAGCCGGTGGGACAGAGGACAGAGGCGGAGCTGGAGAGAAGAACGACTGAGGTGAAGCCAGAGGGAAGGGGGACTGAGGTGGAGCCGGTGGGACGGAGGACAGAGGGGGAGCCGGAGGACAGAGGGGGAGCCGGAGGGAAGGAGGACTGAGGTGGAGCTGGTGGGACAGAGGACAGAGGCAGAGCTGGAGAGAAGAAGGACTGAGGTGGAGCCGGAGGGAAGGGGGACTGAGGTGGAGCCGGTGGGACGGAGGACAGAGGGGGAGCCGGAGGGAAGGGGGACTGAGGTGGAGCCGGTGGGACGGAGGACAGAGGTGGAGCCGGTGGGACGGAGGACAGAGGGGGAGCTGGTGGGACAGAGGACAGAGGCGGAGCTGGAGAGAAGAACTGAGGTGGAGCCGGTGGGACAGAGGACAGAGGCGGAGCTGGAGAGAAGAACTGAGGTGGAGCCGGTGGGACAGAGGACAGAGGCGGAGCTGGAGAGAAGAACGACTGAGGTGAAGCCAGAGGGAAGGGGGACTGAGGTGGAGCCGGTGGGACGGAGGACAGAGGGGGAGCCGGAGGGAAGGAGGACTGAGGTGGAGCTGGTGGGACAGAGGACAGAGGCGGAGCTGGAGAGAAGAAGGACAGAGGACAGAGGGGGAGCCGGAGGGAAGGAGGACTGAGGTGGAGCCGGTGGGACGGAGGACAGAGGGGGAGCTGGAGGGAAGAAGGACTAAGGCAGAGCCAGTGGGACAGAGGCGGAGCTGGAGAGAAGAAGGACTGAGGTGGAGCCGGAGGGAAGGGGGACTGAGGTGGAGCTGGTGGGACGGAGGACAGAGGTGGAGCCGGCGGGAAGGAGGACTGAGGTGGAGCCGGTGGGACAGAGGACAGAGGGGGAGCCGGAGGGAAGGGGGACTGAGGTGGAGCCGGTGGGACGGAGGACAGAGGGGGAGCTGGAGGGAAGAAGGACTAAGGCAGAGCCAGTGGGACAGAGGCGGAGCTGGAGAGAAGAAGGACTGAGGTGGAGCCGGAGGGAAGGGGGACTGAGGTGGAGCCGGTGGGACGGAGGACAGAGGCGGAGCCGGAGGGAAGAAGGACTAAGGCAGAGCCGGTGGGACGGAGGACAGAGGAGGAGCCGGAGGGAAGGAGGACTGAGGTGGAGCCGGTAGGACAGACGACAGAGGTGGAGCCGGAGGGAAGGGGGACTGAGGTGGAGCCGGAGGGAAGGGGGACTGAGGTGGAGCCGGAGGGAAGGGGGACTGAGGTGGAGCCGGTGGGACGGAGAACAGAGGCGGAGCTGGAGAGAAGGAGGACTGAGGTGGAGCCTGAGGGAAGGGGGACTGAGGTGGAGCCGGTGGGACGGAGAACAGAGGCGGAGCTGGAGAGAAGAAGGACTGAGGTGGAGCCTGAGGGAAGGGGGACTGAGGCGGAGCCAGTGGGACGGAGGACAGAGGGGGAGCCGGAGGGAAGAAGGACTGAGGCGGAGCCAGTGGGAAGGAGGACTGAGGCGGAGCCAGTGGGACGGAGCCAAAACACATAAAAAAAACACATTAGTTACAATGTTTTATGAAAAAAATGTAAGAACCCAAAGTACAACCATCATCTATTAAATATCAAAAGTATTTGGTCAAGGAACCTTTAGACATTTTTTAATTAAACATGTTATACATCATGTTGCTCCATTAATATACAGTAAAAAGAAATAGAAATATTTTGTACATTATATTTTGTGACCCTTGATCTTAAAGGCATGAAGACTTTTGTTCCTCCTGTAAGACTGAGCATTCGGATGGGAACATCACAGTTTGTCGTAAGAGCCAACAATATTCATAATACACAAGTTTAGAGTAGGACCACAGATTAATACACAGGTTAGGGACATTACATGCAGGGAAGTATAAAAAAAGAATAGTTATAGTACGTTCATGTGTTTCTGGATGTGTGTTAGTAACAGAGAGGATGAAGAACTCTTTAATATATGAGAAGTTTAAAAACAACTCACTTCATCATCTCTGTTTTCAGACACTAGATGAATGTGGGAAAGAAGTTGAGTTTTCAATCCCAGCTTACATCTGGACTGTTTCTCTTCTATTGGTGTGATTTTACACCTCACAAACTGAATAGAAATATGATGAATTCAGTAGAGATGCTGTTAGAATGAGAGCTAAGACACTCCTCATCCATATTACTACCCATTTGCTGTTGGGTTTTATAGTGTTTTCTTTCAGTTGTCTCATGTTTGTTCTCTCTGATAAACTCTGATGTGTAACGATGGGAAAGAGGGAAAAGCATCTGTGTCAGTTTCTGTGCACATGCTTCATTCTGTCTAAACACACTGGATTGGTCAGTCAGGCGTCTGAGCTGTTACTCAGTAAAGGTGCACTGGACTCTACAGCTGATTCTACAGGTTCTGGACAATCCAGAATTATAAGTGCACTCTGATCTCCTACACCTGGATTAAACAGTGGAACGACTGGTCCAGTGAATCTGATCCTCATGGTCAGCAGATGTTTCCTCTCTTTGACATTGTAAAATGACAGCAGACCGTGATCATAATCTAACAGAACTCCCAGTTGTTCAGGTCTCGGCGTCAGTGAGATTTTAACTGGTGGATCAGAGCTGATGTAAAAGCCATTAGGACCGTCTGAACACAAGAACCAGTAACCGTTTGATGGAGTTAAAGCAGATCTGTCTTTTGATCTGTTATTTAAGCGAAAATTTCCACGTTTCGACACACCAATTAACCAGTAGATTTTAGGAGGTGCATCTTCTCGTGCCAAATCAACCTCCCAATAGTGACGTCCAGATTTAAATCTTTGAGCTCCAAATGCACATAACTCATATGGAAATCCCTCTCCAGTGTGATTATATCCTGGAGCGTCTCTCACTATTTTACAGTCCTTAGAAACCTTCAGATCTGGATGTAAACGCCCACGATCAATAGTGATCTGAACTGTGAAGAAAATAATGCAACAATTATTAATACACTTCAACGTGTGTGAGATCATATTTACAAATATGTGCATATATGACTAAAGATGATGAAATATATATAACTGAGATGATGTCATAATACCTGCATGTTTCCTCAGTTCTTCTATATTTGTGTCTCCCACAACTAAAATGAAAAATAATTTGAGACTTTAGAGAAAGAAATCTACTCCTGTATCTGTATCATCCATACATAACAGAAATTATTAGATTTTATCAACTTTTATGAATTGTTTATTCCCCGTAATGAAGTTGTATATTTGATTATGTTCACACTATGTTTCTGCAACACTTTGTAAAATATACAGTCTAAAAGTCTGAGACCTTGACAATCTGGGATACAACAATTCTACACTTGGAAATACATTTTTTAATTACAATACATGTGTGTGTGTGTGTGTGTGTGTGTGTGTGTGTGTGTGTGTGTGTGTGAGAGTGTACTGTATGTGTCTGTGACTGTATGAGTGAGTGAGTGTGTGTGTGTGTGTGTGTGTGTGTGTGTGTGTGTGTGTGTGTGTGTGTGTGTGTGTGTGTGTGTGTGAGTGTGTGTGTGTGTGTGAGAGAGAGTGTGTGAGTTTGTGTGTGTGAGTTTGTGTGTGTGTGTGAGAGTGAGTTTGTGTGTGTGTGTGTGAGAGAGAGAGAGAGAGTGAGTGTGTCTGAGTGTGTGTGTGTGTGAGAGTGTGTGAGTTTGTGTGTGTGTGTGTGTGTGTGTGTGTGTGTGTGTGTGTGAGAGAGAGAGAGAAAGTGAGTGAGTGAGTGTGTGTGTGTGTGTGTGTGTGTGTGTGTGTGTGTGTGTGTGTGTGTGTGTGTGTGTGTGTGTGTGTGTGTGTGTGTGTGTGTGTGTGAATAGTTCAGTCCTAAACTCAGTGTTTTGTGAGTCACCAAACCTGTTATATTAATGTTTTCTTCTGCTACAACATGAATGTTAATGTTTATGTAATGATTAGTGCGTCACTTCAGCGGTTTCAGTTCTTGTAAAATATATCAAAGAGCGACTTCTTCAAGTACCTTCTTTTGTCAGTTTCTCCGTAGATTCATCGTCACAAACTAAAATGAGAGAAAATTTAATTGGAGGGATTAATTATCATTTAGCTTCCACAAATACTCCAGACACTATAAACCTCAATAACTCTTTGAACTCTTTCAGGCAGAATCTCTTTAAGATATTAACTTGTATTGCTGTCAGTTACGCTTCTTAGGCTCAGGGTCAAAGGTCATTCTAGCCTCATAAAAACACCACACTGCTCTTCGTGTTCATCCGTTCATCCAGGAATTACTTTAGTTGTGTCAGTCTTTCAAGACATTCAGATCAGATTGGTTTGAAATGATGATGTTCTTAATTATCAATTATATCTTCAAATAAGAAATGAAAAGTGCTGTATCAGTGTTTGCTGAGGTTATGAGTTCTACAGTCATAAACTGAATGATTTTCATCACATCTGCCTCGTGATTTGGTGTTTCTCTGAATGCACTGTGGCTTCCGTGTGTAACCCCCTCATTTACCTTATACAATCAAAATGTTTTAGAAATGGTATAATTGTATTTATAGATTGTGAAAATGTAAACATTTCAACTATAAACTCTGAAGCAAAATGAGAGATTTTAGGTCAAGAGAGCTTTCTCCTGTTCCTGGAGATCTTCCTGCAGAGTTCAGTTCCAGCCTAACACGGTCAGGGCCGGAGCGAGGGCATGGCTTCTGTGTTTTTTCAAAAGACCTGAAACTTTTAGGTTCCCTTTCGAAAGGGAACTCGCACTGCGTCCCCTAGGGGTCGCTATGTGGAATGCCTTGGGCTCGACTGGTGTCTGAAGTGAAAATCTAAACACGACAATGAACTTGACATTGGCAGGCGGCACCTATGACGTCACTACAGGTGAGACCGAGAGTATAAAAGGGCACCTGTGCAATACGTCATCTTCTTATCGTTTGTTTGAACGTGTGATCTGAACAGGCAAATTTATTTTAGCTAGCACTGTGAATTTTAGAATGTGTGTTCACAGCCGGGGTCATCATCCATTGTCGTGGGAGTCCTCGTGGAGTTTGAGGGAATGGATCAAGCCCAGCCCACCCTCCCACTACTGAGTGTGAGTACCGGCTGGACTTACTGGACAGTTTCTTTGAGTGTGGAGAGAGGAATTCCTTATGTCCCCTGATATTGCCGGAATGTACATCCACTTCAGTCCTGCTGACCCCACCCAGCCTCCCTCTCCCACCACCTCTACACACTGCTATCTGTAGTGTTCTGTTAGTTTTCATGCTACTATCTATTCTCATCCTCAGTCCTCAGCCAAGTCTGCCAGCCAGTTGTCATTGTCCCCCATTGGTCCCGCTGGGTCACCTCTACCTCCTCTCAGTGGCGTGGTTACACTGCGGACTTGCTGGTAGCATATTCCTTCTGGGCGTGATGAACCGTGATGAGAACTGTCGGCTTCACCTGGGTCGGACATCGCCACGCCTCCGCTGCAGACTTGCAGTTAGCCGCTGCTCTCCGGCCCTCCACCCCTTTGACTTCGGCCAGCTCGCCCTCCTTCAGGCTCCACCTCTGCCATCGGTCGCTCCAGCTCAGCCTCTGCCCTCTGATTCCCCACTTCCATCTCAGGAGGTTGTTCCATCTGCGGCTCCGTCGCGGCTGCCCAGGTCATCGGTGTCACATTGCTTCCTCGGCCTTCCATTTTTGCTCTGGGCTCCACTACCTTTGGCTCCATCGCCGACGGTCATTCCCCTAGTGTCGTCAGCCGGGATTCCACCATGGCCCCTCCCTCCACCAACTCCACCGTGGGCTTCTGTCCCGACGATCACTTGGCTCCTCCCATCTTCCCAACCATGGCTTCTTCCTCCGTCATCGCCTCCATGGTCTCATCTATCTGCTCTCACCATCCCTTCGCCATCTTCTCGTCCGCCTCATCCGTAAATGTTTTGGCCATACATGTACACGACAACAGAGTTTTGGTGCCTGAAAACGCTAACTTTTGAAAACGTTCTCCGTGTAAACAACAAAAACGATCTCTAAAAATGATGATGTCGTGCACATGCGTATTACGTGTTCAGTCTATTGTGTTTCATCGCCATCTACTGGCCTGGCAGGAGAACACAGAGATTTTAGTCATATTCGCGGATCCGTGTGAATGGGGATCATTTTGATATTGGTGTCGTCTGTACGTGGAAAACTAAAAGGAAGGAGAAAACTTCTCCGTTTTAAGCATATCATTGTTGTGTAAACATAACCTACAATGTGATGGAGAGAAAGGGGGACAGGATGGAACAAACCACAAGCTTTATAAATACTGTACAGTGTATGTAACTGAGATATCATAAAATACCTGTATCTTTCTTCACTTCTTCTGTTAATTCGTATCCCACAACTAAATTGAAAAACAAATAATTTAAGGTTTTAGAGACAGAAAACTACAGCTGTAATTGTGGACATATACATACAGTTATTATTATTTTCTGGAAATGTGTTCTGGTACAAGATTTCTGCTACAACATGCACATGAGCATTTATTTGATGTTTATAGCTTCAGATATTATTGCTGATATTGTAATATTAAGCTTCATCAGATACCTTCTTTTGTCACTCTCTCCATAGATTCATCATCACAAACTTTCTCAGCGGGAGAGGCCAGGAGACTTGAACCGTCATCTGAACCAGCTCTGGAAACCACAGCCTGGATTCCCAGAGGGGGGCCACTAGGAGGACTGGGCATCCGCTCTCCCTGACCCGTTAGATGACCTGGGGGATCATTGAAACAGAGGGAAACGCATAAAGGGGCGGCTGGGTGAGTGTTGGTTTTCGAGGCGAAAAAGTCAACTTCGGCCTCGCCGAACACACTCCATATTAGACCGACCGTCTTAGGGTTCAGGGACCACTCGCCTAGGGGAGTGTTGCCCTGTGAAAGCATATCCGCACCCAGATTCTGAATGCCAGGGATATGTGCTGCCCTCAGAGAGCTCAGATTGGCTTGCGCCCAGAAGAGGAGGCCTCTTGCCATGGCGTACAGGTTGCCCGACCTGACACCGCCCTGCCGATTTATGTATGCCACCACTGACGTGTTGTATGGCAGTTGATATGTAAGCTCTGCTCCGTGCTCGACCAGAGGCCGGAGGCAGGCTTGCCCTCGTGCAGCGCTCCCCAACCTAGGTTGGAAGCGTCTGTGAAAACCACTTTACTCCTGGAAGTCACCCCCATGGTCACGCCCTTGTGGTACCAGTCCTGAGCCCGCCAGGGAATCAAGGTCCATAGACTACCGTGATTCACCATGAATCGCAGGCTGCCTGACTGCCATGCATGGGCTAGCACACGGCGTTTGAGCCAGTGCTGCAGTGGGCGCATACGCAGTAATCCCATTCGGAGTACTAACGATGCAGCTGCCATGAGACAGAGAAGTTTCTGAAACTTCTTAAGGGTGTGCACTCGACTGCCTTGAAGGAGGCTTCCAGCTTCTGTATAGAGAGCGTGCGCTCTTGTGTAAGCCACGCTCTCATCGTTGTAGAGTCGATAACTGTGCCCAGAAAGATCACACTCTGGATGGGGTTCAGTTTGCTCTAGGATAAGTTGATTTTGAGACCCAGGCATTCCAAATGGCTGAGAATCAAAGCTCTGTGTGTCAAAAGTTCGGTTCTCGACTGCGCCAGGACTAGCCAGTCGTCGAGATAATTTAGCATACGCACTCCCTGATGCCTCAGAGGAGAAAGCGCCGCGTCCATGCACTTCGTAAACGTACGGGGTGCTAGGGACAGACCGAATAGTAGAATCGTGTACTGATAAGCCTGCCCCTCGAGGCGAATCTCAAGAATGGCCTGTGACGAGGGGCTATCTGAATGTGAAAGTATGCATCTTTCAGATCCACCGTAAAAAAAACAATCCCCCGGGCGATCTTGCGCAAGGATATGTTTGGTAGTTAACATTTTGAATGGCCGTCTCATGAGAGCCTTGTTCAAATGTCTCAAATCTAGTGTGGGTCTGATGCCGCCGTCTTTTTTCGGAACTAGAAAATAGTGGCTGTAAAACCCTGAGTGTTTTAGCGCAGGGGGGACTAATTCTATCGCCCCTTTTGCTAACAGATTTTGTATTTCGGAGCAAAGCACGTGACACGCCGCTTCTCACCGAGGTCTCGACAACCGCCTGAAATTTTGGGGGTCTGCAAGCGAATTGGAGTGAGTAGCCTCACTTTATTGTGTTTATAACCCAACTCAACACACCGGGGATGGCTTGCCAGGCCAAGGTTTGACACATGTTCGGGGACGGGCCACCTAACACAGGGGGACCTGATACCCTTATATTGTGATTTGTGCACATGTCACATGACACGGTCAGGCTCTGTGTTTTTCTGTTATTCCACCTTGTGTTGTGTTCCATAGTGTGTGTTTTCACGTTTGACAAAATGTCAATAACAACAGTGTTGAATTTAGCGTACATCTGGCTCGCGATTGTGAGTCTATGTCGTGTAAACGGACTTTTCTTAAGACCAGATACTCCATTCGCCGCCAACCCAAGCAGGCTCGTCTACACGCGGAACCATCTGTTTGAGCTGAGCCAGCTTGACTTAGAGCCATCGCAGGTATCCCTTTCCACAACACAGATCCCTCCGGAGTTAATACGTGGCAGCAAACGGAGGCGAATACGGAGGAAACGAGGGTCTAGAGGAGGTATTCGCAACAGAATGAGGAGAAGAGGTAGCCGATTACCGCTACCTGCCATCACCTGTGACAGGAAGACTGGACCCACTCCAGTTTGCTTATAAAGTTAAACGTGGAGTGGAGGATGCAACTCTAACTCTCTTGGACACTGTGACCAGACAGCTAGACTCATCACACACTCACGCAAGGATTTTATTTATGGACTTTTCCTCTGCTTTTAATACTGTACACATATACACACTTCTGCAACATCTAGTCGAGCTTCAGGTCCACCCAATACTGATTTTATGGATTAATAACTTTTTACAGGACAGACCACAACAGGTGCGTGTGAACGGTTTTAATTCTAGGAAACAGCTTTTAAATACTGGGCTCCCCCAAGGATGTGTTTTATCTCCTGCTCTCTTCTCTGTTTACACAAACAATAAATCCCGCAACAGGGACGGAATGTTTCTTTTTAAGTATGCTGATGATATGGCCTTAATAGCCCACTTGTCTGATACTAAGGCATTGTCTGTTTACCACCAGACAGTTAATAATCTGGTCACAACATTCCAAGAAATTTCCCTGCAGCTCAACATCGATAAAACCAAGGAGCTGTGCTGTCAGAGTAGGGAAACCAAGAATACACAGCAAATGTTTCAACCCCTCAGCATCAATGGTCAGACAGTTGAACAAGTCAATGTTTTTAAATACCTTGGGACAGAGATGGACACATCTCTGTCTTTCTCACAGCACGCAGACACTGTGTATAAGAAAGCCCAGCAGCGCTTACACCTGCTGAGGAAACTTAGAGATTTTAGGGTGAGCAAGGGAATTTTAATTAGGGTCTACAGGTCACTCATTGAATCCATACTCACTTTTAATATCTCAGCCTAATATCAGCCTCAGTATAATGCCCTCACCGTCAAGCACAAATCCAAACTTGCACGTATAATAAATCAAGCCAGTAAGATAATAGGCTCCCCTCAAACTCCCTTGACAGAACTTCACACTCGGTCAGTATTGAGGAAAGCCACTACAATCACACAGGATCCCACCCACCCCCTTAAGCAATCCTTTCAGTTATTGCCATCAGGTCGACGCTACAGAGTCCCACTTGCAAGGAAAAATATATACAAAAAATTGTTTATTCCCACGGCCATTACTACACTGAACAATCATATATAGAACACATCACATTTTTACATTTTGCACATGTCTGTACAGCTAATGTGGTTAAATTGTTTTGAGTGTATTCATGTTTTCTTTTTGTATGTGTTTTTATGTTATCTGAGCCTGCCTTGTCAAACACAAATTTCTGTCACTTGTGACAGACAATAAAGTTTTTCTTATCTTATCATATTGAGTGTTGGGCTGACTGTAAAGGCTTTCGCCTGGGGCAAAGTCAGAGAAACAACTGGGAAGGGGCCGCCTAGTGAAGGGGGACTGTGAACCAGTGTGTTGTGTGCTTGAAACATACTCTTTATGTGCTTTGTAACAGGCCTAATGACTGATTTGAGAATGTTCCCAGCCACCTGTGATTTATTTCTCACTCTATTTGAGCTGCTGTGAGAACAGCGTTAGTTTGCAGCGGTGCGCGGTTTACAGCGGGCCCCTTGACTGCGACTATAGCTCTGTTTGAATGGTTTTTTAATATGACTAGTTGGCCATGCTTTGTCCAATTGCACTCATGCTAAAAAGTAACTTACAGTAACATGCCATGCAGGCTAGAATTGCGAAACATTATTGGATAATTCTTATAATTGACATTTCTCTTGGCCAATCGGAATCTTAGCACTGGATTAGCACTTACCATTGGATGAGACGCCTGGCTACCGTGCAAGTCTAATGGAAACTCACACATGAATTTTCCTGCATTGAACTTGTTTTAGCGCCAGCCAAAGTTAATTTTTGTCCCGCCAAAGTCTTATTTGATCGGTGAATAATGTAGATGAACTGCTGCGCTTGTGACAGGGCGCATGTTTAACTTAAAGAAGGAGCAGAGAGAGAGAGAGAGAGAGAGAGAGAGAGAGAGAGAGAGAGAGAGAGAGAGAGAGAGAGAGAGAGAGAGCGCGAGCACTCTCTGTGTAAACGACTTCACCGTCTCCAAACTAAGCGCTGTCTTGCTCTCTCTCCCTCGCACATATTAATCAAAATAAATCGACACGTGGTAAAAGGTCGGAAGACCAAAGTTTCATGTGGAGCATTCGGAGATTTTTTTTTTTCCTGAATTACCGCTGGGTGTGAATTGTGCTAAACAAGTTGCCTTATCTTCTCTGAAAAGCGTTCCGGACATTCAGCTGACATAAAACAACACTTTAATTAAACGAAAAAAACTATCCAGTGATGAAATGTTTTCTGTGTTGACAGAAATCTTGGATTGTCCATGTCCTTCTGCTGGGATAATCACACAACGCGCATGACACGTCCAATTCGCGAACTGATCTTTCCAACAGTGAACTCAGGAGACGCCTGAATCGGTGTAACTAATCAGTAACACTTTACAGTAAGGTTCTATTTATTACATAAAACCCCCCATCGCTCAAATAAGAAATGAAAAGTGCTGTATCAGTGTTTGCTGAGGTTATGAGTTCTACAGTCATAAACTGAATGATTTCCATCACATCTGCCTCGTGATTTGGTGTTTCTCTGAATGCACTGTGGCTTCTGTGTGTAACCCCCTCATTTACCTTATACAATCAAAATGTTTAAGAATGGTATGATTGTATTTATAGATTGTCATTCTGCAAAATTTGTTTGTTTACCGTTATTTGTCTTTAATCAAAGCGGGAGAGAAAAAGGGACAGGATGGATATGCATATATATGTATGCATATATAACTGAGATATCATCATAAAATACCTGTATCTTTTTTCAGTTCTTCTGTAATTTTGTCTCCCACAACTAAATTAAAAAACAAATAGTTCAAGGTTTTAGAAAAAGAAAACTACAGCTGTAATTGTGGACATATACAGTTATTACTATTAGCTGGAAATGTGTTCTGGTATAAGATGCACATGAGCATTTGTTTGAAGTTTAGTGAATAGCTTCAGATATTATTGCTGATATTGGATATTGCAATAATTACGCTTCTTCAGATACCTTCTTTTGTCAGACTCTCCATAGTTTCATCATCACAAGCTAAAATGAGAGAACATTTCATTTTGAAGATTTAATTATTAATTGTTTACACAAATACTCCAGAATTTGTAAACCACAATAACTTTTGCTATTAAGCTGATTCATATGTGTTTTGGATCTTAAAATGAAATATGTGTAGTTTAATTACCTTCTTTACCTGTTTTCTTCCCTGAAAGAAAGATAAAAAAAAAAAATATCTCAACACATAAGCATAAAATACCCGCATAAAAAACTTTTAAAGATGAAATAATTTTAATCTTTTAACCAGATTGTACCTGTTAGTTTCTGTCTGTATTTGAACAGGATCTGCCCAGTCAAACCCAGAAGAGCACAGATGAGAAGGGTGAAGAAAAGAGCCTTCCATGGGTCTGAGGAAGACAAACCAGATCAATCTTAATATCTTCAAAATAAATAAATCCATTACAATGATTAAGTAGATTTTCTTTGTAAACATAAAAATGTCATTCATAATCCATTTTTCTTCTGAAACAGGATTGAGAACTAAATGTAGGAAGTGATTTTATTTTTAATTGGATGGTTGAAAAATGTAAAATTTAATTTGACTAACCAAACTCACATCCGAAAATCTTTGGAACTCACAACCGCATTGTCTGTGAACACAACCTTTGTTCTGATATCTACAAATATGCTTGTTCTAAGATGTTCTCTGACCTGAAGAGATGATGGCTTTTATGTTCAATCTTCCTTGTCTAAACTCTCCAGTCTTGAGAGACATTGAGCATGAGACCAGTTGAGTGTCCGAGTGAGAGACGGCCGTCCAGCTGTGGACAGAGAACATCTCATCTGCTCCACTACTGCGAGACACTCCTCCAGGACGGAGAACCGTTCGCTCATCTGACATCCAGGTGACGTCCGGCTCTGGATACCAGCCGCTGGACTTACAGCTGATGTTCACACGTCCATCATCCAGAGGCTGTGGAAACAGGACAGGAGCGGATCCTAAAGCTGGAAGAGAAGAGACAGACGTTCTACAAACACTGTGCAACTATATTTTACATTTCTTTGGGTAAATGCATCTCTAGTGGATTAATGAAGGCTGCCTCCCAGCAAAACAAATGTTTGTTCTAAGAACATTTTCCAAACATTCTGTTTTGTTTATGGTAACTTTAAAATATCCAGTTCCCTTTCGAAGGAAATCGCACTGCGTCGGAACAACACTTTGGGGAACTAAAGCCCTATTCGGACAGGACTAGTTTAACACGGAGAGGTGGGGTAAAGAAATAATTACCAGAGCTTCTCTGTGATTTTAGTCTCGTCCGAATGTGAATCTCAGTAATCATCACGGACAATGTCAGTAAAGATTACAGTGACTTTTACCTTCAGTAAAAAGGTCCGGAAAAAGTACCTCAGGTAATACTAATCCCGTGCGAATAGACCCGCTGTAAACATGTATGTAAATGTTTCGTCATTTTCTGTTTAAAAGTATTTTTCCGCAGTTTTTCAAGACTGGAGACGCTTGAAAAAGCATTCAGTTGCGTTCTAGATGCTGGGACAAAACTCAAGAGTTTTCCACACGCCATTCAGATCAGAAAGAAGATCGAAAGTTGTTAGAGGCACGAAACATCTTTTAGCGTTAAGTAAGTGCCAATTACCAACACAATCCAATCTGAAGTTAATTAATACATCGCTCGACCGGACATAACGGTTTTATAAATATAGGTTATGTGTTTGCGCACGTGATATCAGGAAGTAATGTAATACACACATGACGACAGGAGTGACAGCGATGCGCAAATCGAGTTACTCTCCCACTTCTGCTGGTTTTACTGAGATATCTTATCCCGTGCGAATTGGCCATTAATATTAAAGACGTCCTGTGGTAAAATTACATTACTCTATCTACCCTTGTAAAGTTAATCCCGTCCGAATAGGGCTTGAGCCAATCCTGATTGGTTTTGCGGCATGACGTAATGTGTGACGGCATATACAGAAGCTACAAAGGGACGCCGACACACAACAGAGTTAGCTTTCTGCTCTTCAGCAAGCGCTCTCTATCTTTGGGCCCTATTTTAACGATCTGAAACGCAAGTAACTTTGTGGGCGGGTCTCGGGCGCTGTTGCTATTATACCGGCGGGATAAATGACTCTTGCGCCCGACGCAAATCTAAAATGTGTTGGTCGCTTCATTACTCATAGGTGTGGTTTGGGCGTAACGTGAAATAAACCAATCAGAGCGTCATCTCACACTCCCTTTAAGAGCAGGCGCGCTTGTTCCATGGCGGATTGCTATTATAACGGCGGATTCGCCAGGCGCGGTTCACAGCCGAGGAGACCGACGTTCCCGTCAGGCCGTAAAACACAGAGAAGTGACATTGGGGATGGAGAAACACACCCAGATCAGCTTCGGTTAAACAGGCGTATGATAATTTGGGTAAATGTGTAAGCTAGATTTATGCTTTTATAATAAACTATCTATCTATCTATCTATCTATTGTAATAATGTATGATTTGCAAAAATGAAAACTGCTGCTTCTGTGTGCTTCACTTCTGCAAAGTGTGTGTGTGTTGAGCACACGCTACATTGATTATGGCCAAGCATGCACCCTTAAAATAGCATATGAATAACATGCGCAGCGCGCCACTGACTTTAAACTAGGTTTTTCCTGGTCAGTGGCGGAATTGTTTTCTAAACCTGCAAAATAGCATGAAGGAACGTTTGCGCCGGAACACGCCTCCTCTTTGTGCTGAACCGCCCAGGGAGCGCAAGTGTATTTCCTAGTTTAGCAACGTGCGTCTGTGGAGGGAAAAGTCCGCTGTGCGCGGGTGCAAAATAGGAATGACACATGCGTCTGTGTACAAAGTCAATTGCGCTGGGTGCAAGATAGGGCCCCATGTCTGTCTTATTTGTTGATTTCTGTCAAACAAGCCTGTAAATTATCAGCAAACATGGCAAAATTAATTAAAAGATGTGTGCACCCCTGTCCGAGATTCATAACGGATGGGGACACACATCAGATGTGTGTACAGTGCTTGGGAGTGCAGCACACTCAGGCAGATCTGGAGGGAGCCTGTGCAGATTGTGAAAGGGTTCCGCATGAGGAGGGAGAACATCAGAGCTGGCAAAGGAAGCCTGAGAAAGTGCCTCAGCAGTCTCAGGGTCCTCTGTCAGCTCCATCTGAGAACCCCATTATCTGAGACGCTGCGCCCGGACCCGGACCACAGGGAACGCAAGCCTGACCATCGTCACTGAAAATGGCCAAACGTGAGTAGGGCTTGGTACCGAGTTCGATACTTTTTAGGTACCAACCGAATTGCCTCGATACTATCGAGTATCAAAAAATGACTTCTTGTTAGGTACCAGATTTCGATACCTAAGGGGTTAACTCTTAATTTTAATTTAATACTGTGAAGCTGCTTTGATACAATCTGTATTGTGAAAAGCGCTATATAAATAAACTTGACTTGACTTGACTTGACTTGACTCGTCAACGTCAGTGCTCAAACAAATACATATGAAATGCACAACGACACACCTAAAGTCGCTCACGCACATACACGCAAACTCTACACACAAGAGACGCGCGGAAGTCTCCGCGCACATACTCATATGAGACACGCGCGCGCACACACACACACACAAACTATCCGCACACATACTCAGATGAGACGCGAGCGCGCACACACACACAAACTATCCGCACACATACTCAGATGAGACGCGAGCACACACACGCACAATACCCTAAAGATGTGGAAAAGTCGATCAAAAGTGTGGCTACATTTCTCCAGGCTCGATGCCAACAGCGCGCGATGCAGTATTTGCGGTAAAATAATTGCAGACCGGTACCGCGACAGATATGATGAAGCCCTTGACAGTGCACGGAGTAAACATAAGAGCAGAAAGTGGCTCCGTCTTCGACTGGTAAGTGAAGAGATGTTGATCACTCTGACAGTGTTTATATTGCAATAATGACCTACTGAATGTACACTGCTGTTCAAAAATGTGTTGGTTAGTCAGAATTTTTTTTCAGTAAGGATGCATTAAAGTGATCAAAATCGTGACCTTAAAACATGTGTAATGTTACAAAAGATTTCTGGTTCAAATAAATGCTGTTCTTTATTTTGTTGTTTTTTGAAGTAATGATTTTGAAAATTCAGATTTGACATCACAGGAATAAATTACATTTTGAAATATATTCAAATAAGATTTTAAATTGTAATACTATTTCACAATATTACAAGTTTTACTGTATTTTTGATCAAACAAATTCAGCTTTGGTGAGCATGAGCTCTTTATAAAAAAAAATGTTTGTTTGTGCACTGGCTAAGGAGCATGAGTCAAACTGAAAACATAAAACCAAAGTTTTTCTGAGGTAATGTGTTATGTAATATTGTTAAAATGGATTTCATAAAATTGGTATCGAAAAAAGTATCGTTCAGGAACCGGTATCGAAATCAAGGTATCGGTATCAGTATCGACATTTTTTGAACGATACCCAGCCCTAAACGTGAGGGCAGCACTCAGATCGGCAACCTTTCACAATCTGCACAGGCTCCCTCCAGATCTGCCTGAGTGTGCTGCACTCCCAAGCACTGTATACACATCTGATGTGTGTCCCCATCCATTCTGAATTTCGGACAGGGGTGCAGTATATAGTAATATTTCAAAGCATGGCAAAACCTGCCAAATATTTCTCCTTGGTCCCGTGTACAATAGAAAAGGGTTACAGGCTGCGGTTCGATTTCCGCCCACTGATATCCAGCAGGGTGGTGTGGACTGCAGTTGACCCAGAGCAGTGTTGGGTATTGGAACAGGAAGTAAACTCCCTGCTGGTAAAGGAGGCAACAGAACGTATTCCTCCACCAGACAGGGATTCTACAGCAGCAACTTCATAGTTCCCTAAAAGGATGGAGGGTTGAGTCCAATTTTAGATCTAAGGCACTTGAATTGGTCTCTGAGAAGATTCAGGTTAAAGATGCTTACTATTCCCATCATCATGAGTCAGATCAAATCCAAGGATTGGTTTATCATGATAGATCTAAAGGACCCATCCCCATACCACATATCCTTCCATCTCACAGGAGGTTCCTGAGGTTCGCCTTCGGGGGCGAAGAGTTCTAAGATCAGGCCTAGCTCTCACACATTCACCAAGTGCATGGATGCAGCTCTAGCCTTGCAGAGGCTTCAGGACATCCGGCTGCTGAATTATATCGACGACTGGCTTATTCTGGACCAGTCGCAGGAGCTGGCAGTTCGGCATCGAGATGTCGTCCTTGCCCACATTCAGAGGTGGGATTGAGGCTCAACACAAAGAAAAGTGTGGGGTCGTGACGGGGTCAGTCTACTTCTAGTAGTCCAGTTGTGGCCGGGCTCAATATTCAACCCTCGGCCGGAGCTGTGGAAACTGTGGGTCTGGCCCCTGAGTGGGCACAGTAGCTAGAAGCTGGCCTGTCAGCAGGAGTAGTTGAGACCATACTCAGCTCTAGAGCTCCCTCCACACACTACATCATGACGCAACACCATTCACGGTTGGCTTAGTTTCATTCATGCTTCAGAGTCGCTACGCTGAGGGGCGTTCCCTAAAATGTGTCATTACTGACGCAGTGTCTCGTTCCCTTTTAAGGGAACAGTCGTAACCCGAGACGGTTTCCTTATATTAGAGATTGTTTTTTTTTTTACAGTTAGTATTATATTCCTGAAACATTCTTCCAACTTGATCTTTATTAACAACAACATTCTTCACAGCAAAATCTTTAGTTGATCTCTTGACCCTTGACTTTTGTTGATTTCTCTTTCAGAAATTGCATTACTGTTTTCAGAGAACATTACTGCATTAATAAAGACAGAGACTGATGAAAAAGCATATCAACATGAGTACTTTAATGATAGTCAAATTACTGCATTAAAGTGGTTTAAACAACTGCTTTTTCTGTAGTTTCATGATAGGCTTAAATTTAACAATTATGAAGTTGGAGCATTAATGAAAAAACAAAACAAAAACAGAACCAGCTATTGTAATATCACTGTAGTGCATAACATGCATTAAGATGAAGATATCTGTGTGAGACCAGAAAGAGTTAAATCACAAGTTCAGTATGGCGTACCACAAGGCTCAGTACTAGGACCGCTGCTGTTCACCCTGTACATGCTACCCTTGTGAGATATCATTAGGAGGCATGACGTTAGTTTTCACTGTTATGCTGATGATACTCTATATTTCTTCACGCCCCGATGAAACTTACCAATTCACAAAAAAAAAAAAAAAAAAAAAAAAAAAAAAGGAATGCATAGCTAATTAAAAAAATTAATAATTTTCTACTACTTAATTCTGAAGAAAAAAGACAGAGTTTCTAATTATTGGACCAATAACCTAAAATACTGTCTAACACTTGATGAATGTTCTGTCAAGTCTTCGTTGTCGGTTAGGAACCCGGGTGTGCTCTTTGATACCAATCTTTCATTTAAAAGCCACGTTTCTAGCATCTGTAAAACCACATTCTTCCATCGTAAAAATATATCTAAACTACGACATTTGCTCTCAATGACAAATGCGAAACAGTTAGTTCTAGATTACTGTAATGCTCTACTGGGTGGTTGCCCTGCACGCTTAATAAACAAACTACAGCTAGTCCAAAACGCAGTAGCTCTTACCAGAACCAGGAAGTATGACCATATTAGCCCGGTTCTGTCAACACTGCACTGGCTCCCTGTTAAACATTGTATAAATTTTAAAATATTGCTGATTACTTACAAAGCTCCCAGTACTTGAGCGAGCTCTTATGCTATGCTAATATTAGTCTGTCTGTCTCATCCTTATCCCAAGGTTACCATAGTCTGGTTGATGACATAATTTTTTGCAGAACTGCATTATAGATTAAATTAAGTAATTTAATAATTGAAGATCTTTACAACGGAATTAAATCAACACTGAACTGACTTCAGCTGAACAGCCGAAATGCATAATTTTCCTGTAATCACTGTAAAGCTGCTTTGAAATAATCTGTATTGTATTAAGCGCTATAGAAATAAAGGTGACGAGCGGGGTTAATGAAATACAGGGGATTTTACTGTGTAACCATTAGTGAAGCTTGATAGTTAATGGACGTTCGAAGAATGATGTTCAAAGAATGTTTTCTGCCAACATTATGAAAACATTCATCAAATACTAACGACAATCTGTGGTGATTTCATGATTTTTTTTTTTTTTATTCTAACACTTGCAAAACATTTACATAAATTTAAGAGAAAAGTTAGGAACAATTAATATGGGACAGGCTACAAAACGTTCCCACGTTCCAAGGATGTTCTTTTAAAACAGCAATCACATTAAATGTTTAAAGGATGTTCAAAAAACTTTGTTCTAAGAACGTTTTCTCCCAACATTATCAGGACATTTATAAAACCTTCAACAAACAGTGTATAAATAATGTTTTTGTGCTAAACTTACATTAGCATTATTAGACCAGATAAAGTTTAACAAATATTCTATTAATGTTACTAGAAAAATATTGAAAGAATATTCATTTTGAGAGAACATTGCCAGAACATTAGCAAAAGTTATGAGAACATTCCCTGATTGCTGGGTTGACAATTTCTTTGAAAAATGATGGCAGCATTATGCTGCAAAAACTGGGTTTGATATTCCATTTGTTTCAGGGTTATAATAGTTGAAATCTGGAGAAAAGCCTACTCATGCAACACAATAGGTGAACTATTCCTTTAATGAGTTCTAGATCCATAAAAACAATACATTGTATATTATAGTTTTTGACTCACCAGTGACTTTGAGAACCATCTCTCTGCTGTCATATGCACTTTCTCCACTGACATAACAGTTAAATGAATCTTCATCCTGAATCCTGAGTTTCTCCAGGCGTAGAGAGACGTCTCCATCCTTCAGGCCACCAGACTGATCTGAGCGCAGAGTCAGTGAGCTTCTGTTCCTGAACGATTCCTCCTGGATGTCCTGGATCTTCCCATGCTGATAGAGGAGAACAGGGTTGCTGAACTGGTCTTGACGGTACCAGCGGATCTCCAGAGCTTCAGCGTTCTCAGGAGGAGAGATCCAGCAGGGCAGAGTGACTGTGGACCCGACATGAGCCACTGTCTGATCACGAGGAACCACAACAGTGAACGACTCTGAGAGACACAGAGAGACACACCCAATGTAATACATGCATTATATACTGTATTTATGTGCTATATTTACGAGTCACAGTGATTCTAAATCTGTAGCCTATGTTTTTTGTGACAAAAATAAAATAAATAAGACTTGGTCCAATTAGCGAATCGATATTTCAGGGAAATTTCACATGAAAAAAGTCCATAGCGATGTATGAAGCACAGCTCACACAGAAGTCACTTTCAAATTAAGCAGCTTTCTGTTTGTCATTGCGGTGAATTCAAGGAAACACTTGAATATGAGTGAAAAAATAGTTGATAAAAAGTACGTTGAAAGAATGTTTCAAGAACATCATACTAAACTTTTATAAAACGCTCCTCTAACATTAAGAAAACTGGACACTTTAACGTTTCCATAACCAAAACAGAATGTTTGGAAAACGTTCTTAGAACAAAAATTAGTTAGCTTGGTTGGTGTCACATTGACCTAATAACCTTCCATGTCTGAGCATTGTAACCCAGTGCCATAATATCCAATTGAAAGAGTTCACATATATGATTTAGGCCTACTCCATAAATATCAACATTTGTTGATCGATCAGGAATGGTGTGTTTGGAATATATGCCATAAAACTGAATGAAATCCAAACCTGTCAATCACAACCTCTTACTCAACCATCTTGAAACTGTCTTTGGTGTTTCTGAGACTGTTTTAACCTGGTTTAGATCTTATCTCTCTGACCGCTACCAGTTTGTTTTTATGAGTGGCTTCAGGTCTGAGATTGACTGGCGTCCCTCAGGGTTCAGTTTTAAGCCCCTTAATTTTTATCATTTATATATATCCTCCTGGATTGCTCTTAAGAACACTCAGGCGTAATGATCACTTCTGTGCAGATGAGACTCAGATTTATATCCACTCCAGTCCTGGTCAAAATGTGGATGTTTCTTTTCTCTCACATTGTATTTCTGAGATATAAACATGGATGAGCCTTAATAGTGATAAGAGGTTGTGCTTATTGTCTCTCCTCATCAGCTCCGTAAAGCTGGTTCACTAATGTTAAACATAACTGAGTAACGCGAGACCTCACGAGATCCGGTGCATGACCTAATATGGCGGCTCCCGTCTGACTGTAAACAACACTAAATAAATAGATTAAATATCTTTTTTTATATATAGAAAAAATATCTCTTCGCTTCCCCCCCCCCCGCTTTTTCACATTTTCTCCCGATTCTAAACCGGACAATAACGTCATACAACCTGGATCATCTTAAAGAATATATCGACGTGCACCGCATCAGATTCTGCAGCACCATGAACAGGGATAAATCAGACCACAACAAAAAAAGTAAAGGTAACCCCACTCCAAACTCCAAGAGACCTCGTCCCGGTTCACCTACCAGTCCAAGCATAACACCATCCACATCACCGAAACCGCCGTGCTGCTCTGGGGTAAGCGACATTTTACTCTCAATTGAAAATAAACTTTCCGGACACCAGGATTGCATTAATTGAAGTCATACACAAGGAACTCCAGGCACTACGGCACAGCTTGGAATTCAGTCAAGAACAAACAGACACTCTCACTAAAGAAAATAACTTTTTAAAGGACTCAGTTAACACACTTACCATTCGACTCACTTCTGTTGTCGCAGAAAACAAAACCATGAAAGAAAACAATTTGGACTTGCAAACGCGCAGCATGAGAGACAATTTAGTTTTCGCAGACATCCCGGAACAAACTCCAGATGATCCCGAAAAATCAGTCAAGGGCTTTATGATAAAACAACTCAAATTACCAGCCGAAACTGTACAGACGATCACTTTTCACCGTGTGCACCGTATCAGATCTCAAAACAATAACAATCGACCACGATTGATCATCGCGAAATTCGAAGACTACAAACACAAAGAACTGGTTCAAAAGCAAGGCAGGCGACTTAAAGCCACAAACTATGGAATCAACAAACAATACCCAAAGGTCATTCTTGAACGATGAAAAAAACGTTTCCCAATCCGAAAACAGAAAATTAATGAAGGAAAAAAGGCAATCATTACAGTGGATAAACTATATATAGATGGACAGTTCTATCGCGATAAGGACATTACTCCATGGCTTTTCTGAACACTTCTTCATAATCACAGTCAATAACTGCCATAATCACAAATGCAACTAAATTATCTCTCTCTCTCTCATTCTCTCTTTTACTTTTGTATCTGAGATGTGCTCTTATTTTAGCACCTACTGTAGGTCTTGTGCCCCTCAGCCCCATGTTCCACCCTATGTATGTATTTAAGTTTTTTTGCTGTTGTTGTTATTGTTTTACTTATGTATATGTAGCGGGGCGAGAAATCGGAGGAGATCGACTAGCGACTACGCCACCCTGGAATCTTGCCAGGGACAATACAATGGAATTTCTGCTTTAAGACAACACAGGTTCGTTCACAGTCAAGTGGCAGGAGACGTGGATACGAAAATATATATACATTTTATTCAAGATAAATACTTTATATAAAATTCACAAAACACAAATCAACAACACTTATAGACACGACAATGTCACTATTCAACAAGACACACAGAGCGACCTGAGAAGTCAGCGAACAAGGAGCCGAGGCAGAGCAGGGGATAACGGGCACGTAAGGCCTCCACGGCAAGTCACCTTGCCCGTACACCTGTGCACACACACACACACACACACACACACACACACTCACACACAAGTACACACGCCACTCATGACACAGCACTCGTGAGAAAGACCACCACCAGCAATCCGCCCCTGCTTTACGCACTCAGCTCCTGTAACGACAGAATGAAGTTACACAGGGAATTGTCACAGTTGAAACACACTCAGAATTGTCAGTTTACAGAGATAATGAATGGAATAGAGGTGTTCACACTTTTCCATTTAAACCTTACAAATTCTGACTCAATACCAAAAAAATACAAAAAGAAAAAAATATAAACCACAGCCACACACGCGCATACACACACACACACGTGTAATACACAAACACGAAAGACAACGATGTCAGTCCAATTGTTAACAGCAAAGCAACAGCGCCTTCGGACAGTAGTTCCACGCAGTCCAACCGCAAGAGAGCTAATCGGCCATGCAGACGCCACCAATCCGTACTTGATGCATCTATAAAATTACAAGTTAACAATCAGACGAATTAACTACGAACAATTACTAAAATCTGTTTCTCTCGACAAAAGATCGCCACGCGACCCAGGCGAGAATGACTTAAATCACATACCTTATGGGTACGATTCCTGGGAACCAAACCAGTCAGGCAGATAAAGGCATACATGCAGACTGAGGGCTCGTCCAGTCGATCGGGAGGACAGCGTGTGCCAGCGGAAACTAAGCACTTCCATATTGAAGTGTAAACATTCATACTGGCCGTACTTCTCACTCCAACCTTTGACTGTCACACAACAAAAATGTCGCTACAATACAAGTGGATACAAAGTGTAAAACCAATATGACTTCACCTACCAGGGGAGGAACAACCTTACTAAACTGCCAGCAGCAGGAAACTCGCACGCCACTCTGAAAATGGGCTAATGTTAGCTACATTATACCATAGACAACCCAGCTAACATCACACAACATACCTGGATGGCGACCGAATGACGACCCGGGAAGAGGCGGTGACTCGTAACACCATAGCCAGCCCGTTTATATATGCTGCTACAGCCCACTGATTGGAGGAAACTCAACGAGTGGACTAACCAACCACATGCAGGCAGGAAGAATTTCATTGGCCCTGCCACATATACATTGAGTCACTTTTGTATTTGTATTTATGTTAATCTCCCAACAACATTACCGTACGCACACACACATATTCACTGCCATACCAGCTCAGACTCATGCACTCACACTTACACATACTGTACTAACAGGCCCACATATCAATATACGTTTATGTTTAGTTTTCACTAAAACATGTCAACTGTTACTTTTTTAACCTGGAATGTTCGCGGATTTGGTTCTCAGACAAAGAAGATCAAAGTTTTGAATCATCTAAATAAATTACAAGCCGACATTTGCCTTCTACAAGAAACACATCTATCAGAATCAGATCATAACAAAATTAAATTATCGAAGTACAACCACTTATTCTCGGCTCAAACACAAAACAAAGAGGTGTATGCATTTTAATAAGTAAAAGAATCTCATTTGTTTATAACACCACTGTTATAGACCCCGAAGGACGATTTATTATCATTAACATTTCTATTAATAATAGCCCAATTACAACTGGCAACCTATATGGCCCAAACACAGATGACCCATCTTTTTTCCAGACTTTTTTCTTCTCCATTTCAAACCTTTCTAACAGTTCTAGACCCAACAATAGATGGATCTAAAAGTTCAGGCAATAAACGCATTTTACAATCTACAGAAACCATAAAACAGTTCAAGAGTGACTTTGGTCTTGGCGATAGCTGGCGACTACAGCATCCAAATGTTAAAGAATACTCATTTTTCTCTCCAGTCCACCCCTCATATTCCCGCATTGATTTCTTTCTCACCAGTAATTCTATCATAGCAAATATTTCTGAATCAAAGATCCATCCAATAGTCATTAGTGATCATGCCCCGGTAACACTGAAATGGAATAGAACCAGTCCACATAAACCCATTACCAGATGGCGATTCAACACATCTCTTCCAGAAGACCCTGAATTTGACAGCTATTTTAAAAGAGAGTGGGCATGCTATCTAGAGATGAATGACAGCCCAGAATCATCCCCATCTCTTCTGTGGGAAGCAGGAAAAGCTGTATTAAGAGGAAAAATTATTTCATTCTCCGTCAACAAAAGAAAGAAAGAAAAGGAACAAGAAATAGATCTGCAACAAAAAATCAAACAACTAGAAGACATTAACATAAATAACCCAACAGAAGAAACACAGGATCAATTAAGAAAATATAAATTTAAATTAAACGAATTAATCAATAAACACACCCAATTCCTGATACACAGGCTAAGTCAAGAAGACTTCCACCACGGTAACACATCTGGTAAATATTTGGCAAATCAAATTAAACAAAATAAGGAAAAAACAACAATACCAGTGATTACGGACACAGCAGGGAAGTCCACCAACTCACCGGAAGAAATATACCAAATCTTTCAAAAAATTTACAGTAAATTATATTCCTCAGAAAAAGACCCAAATCAGAAAGACATCAATTCATTTCTCAACAGTATTAATCTGCCTCAACTCAGTAAATTTCAAATAAATACCTTATTTAAATAATTAAATAATTCAAATAATTACCTTATTATCTCCCATAACAGAACATAAACTTTTTAATGCCCTAAAACTCATGCCGAACAATAAAGCACCAGGTCCTGATGGATTCCCTGCAGAGTTCTACAGACAATTTTGGTCCATTTTATCACCGCTCTTCATCCGAATGATAAATGAATCAAAACAAAAATCAAAACTACTGGATAACATGAACACTGCCACAATTTCACTCCTTCTCAAACCCAATAAAGACCCAACATTACCGTCAAGCTATCGTCCAGTCTCCCTAATCAATGTAGACATTAAAATCACACCAAAGCACTAGCCCATAGAATAGAAATACCATCTATAATCCATCCAGATCAAACCGGTTTCATTAAAGGTAGACTCGCTTCCACTAACACACGCAGACTTTTTAACCTAATGGATTACTCATCAACTCAAAAAACCAAAACCATCATAGCTACTCTAGATGCGGAAAAAGCATTTGATAGAGTCAACTGGAAATTCCTGTTTTCCACATTGGAGAGGTTTGGTTTTGGGGAGTCATTCATTAACTGGATCAGAATTCTGTATACTTCACCTTCAGCCACTGTCATCACAAATGGACTAACATCACGAAGCTCCACACTGCACCGGGGGACTAGACAAGGATGCCCACTCTCCCCTTCACTATTCACCATTTTCATCGAACCGTTAGCAGCAGCTATTCGTCAAAACAGCCGCATTAAAGGAATTCAAACACCAAATATACACCATAAGATTAGTCTTTACGCTGACGATATACTGCTGTATCTGCAAGACCCCTCATCATCATTACAAGAAACAATCAAACTCATTGATTCTGAATATTTCTGAATACTCAATCAACTGGAGTAAGTCTGTTCTCCTTCCATTATATTCCAACAGCTTGGATGTGACATCCCATACACTACACTACCTATCCCTCTGTGCACCAATTACATCACATATTTAGGCATTAACATTCCCCCAGGCTGTCAGAGCCGTTTGGACTCAACTATACTCCACTACTTAAAGCAATAAATGATGATCTTCAACTCTGGATGAACTTACCACTATCCATTATGGGCAGAATATCAATAATTACAATGACTATACTCCCTAAATTAAACTATTTATTTACAATGATACCTTCAGAATCCACCGTCACCTGGTTTAAATCGCTAGATTCAATCACTACCAAATTCTAACCCCAAGAATTAAATTGACTACTACAGAAACAGAAAACACTAGGAGGACTGGAAGCGCCACATTTCTACCACTACTGTCTGGCCAATCAGCTCCAAAATATATACAAATGGATTCACCCTAACCCATCAGATAACACTTGGCTAGATGTTGAACAAACAATTTGTAAGGACATTATCATTTCAGAATTACCTTTTTATAGTCAGGCGATCAAAAAACACCAGTTTTAAAACATTAACAATAGCAACAGCTCTGACAGCCTGGTGGAAATTCCATCAAATCACAAATACTCCTCTTGCAGCATCTAAACACACCCCATCTGGAACAACCAGATTTCATAGTTAACAAGAAGCCACTCAACTTACGCACATGGGCAGAAAAAGGTATCACACAACTTCAACATCTCTTTCATAATAATAACAACATAGCGCCATTTCCCCACTTGGTCCAGAAATATGGCATTGGGAGTAATTGCAAGAATCGACACTCAGGCCATTAACCTAGACCTTCCGCCCTCAGTTTCAGAGTTAGTTAATTTATCCTCTTAAAAAAAAATACTCTCCAAAATATACAGAATGATATTAAAATCAGATAACACATTAAGCCTACCAACTGCTAAATGGGAATCAGACCTAACCATTACTCCCAATGCCGCTTTCTGGACACAAATCTGTAAAAATATCTACTTTATGACAAAAAATGCCAACCTGCAACTTATACAATATAAAGTACTTCATAGATTTCACCTAACTAGACAAAAATTATTTAAAATGGGA
This sequence comes from Vimba vimba, assembly GCA_022828995.1. Lineage (NCBI taxonomy): Eukaryota > Metazoa > Chordata > Actinopteri > Cypriniformes > Leuciscidae > Vimba > Vimba vimba. Next base: position 61,269,689 of record CM040818.1, read on the forward strand.
TTCACTTCTGAAACCTGCTCACATTGTACACAAAATACCCCAGACACCATATGTTCACGCCATTTGGGATTGCACTTCAATTAAAAGATTTTGGGAAAACGTTACTGACTCACTATCCAACCTTATGGGATGTCACATCCCAGTGTCTCCTTCCCTCTGTATATTCCCTCTGTATATTCCACCTCCATTCAAAACAATACACTAGAATTACACCCCTCTTGGTCGTCTCTCATTAACTAACTTTTTTTAAGTTTATATTTGATTCAAGTTTGTCTTTTGACCCATACTGTTAAGAATTCCCTTTTTCATTTCAGAAATATTGCTACTTTGCCCTATTTTTTTCTGTGACTGAAAAGCTTATCAATACTTTTGTGTTTTAACACATTGATTATAGCGCACTTCTTGCATGGGGTCCTAAAACCACACTCAATGTGTGCAAAATTATGTTTGTTTTATAGTGTAAAGTGGCTTGAGAAGCTGCTTTAAAGACACCATATGAAATACAGTTTATTATTATTAAGCATGTTCTTACCAGAAGTCTCTATGAAGAGATTCACCAGAACAGCGGCAATAATAGTCAACATTCCTGTGAAAATACAGACACGCAAATAAAACACTACGGGATATTTCCCAGAAACACACGAATCATGTGAGAGAAATAATAAATCAGACTGTCGTGTTCATCGAGGAACAGAAACTCACCGGAGAAGAAGACTCTGTTAAATCACAGTGACCTGAAGATGAGCTGTTACGCGTTCAATGGAAATCTGAATCTATCAAACGTGCACCTGATTTTCTCCTCTTAACTTTCACTTTCTAAACATAACGTGATTCCTCAACGAAAACGTCATCATCATATGATTAAAACCGCTTCATATATTAAGTCTCATAAGTGTGTTTGTGTGTGTGGGTTTTCTGTTTTTACGAGACGATTGAATAGCTAATGGAAAATCCACATAGATCTCAAGGATTTTTTCCTCATGGATCGACTGTAGAAAAAAAGTGTATCAAGGGAAAAGCCTGCAGTGTGCGATATTGTAGATCATTATCGATGATAAAGACGACCGAGACGACGCTCCCTTAACAACAGCATTCATTAATACATTAACACATGTGTGTTTAGCATGGACATGATGATACATCATATAATTATGAATATATTGTTAGTGAAAATAATTGTATTAACCCTTTCATGCATGAATTGTGATAACTATGTGTTTTTATTGCTCTTAGGGCATGAAAAACAAGATTTGAATTTATTTGTATTTTTACACATTTTTCAAAGAGATTTTCAGATGTCCACTTGAGTGAACAGCCTGCGTTTATGGTTTAAACTGAAGAGATACTGTATTACACATAATACAATAATCAAACAGATATAGTGTGTGCATTTAACAAACCAATCAATATAATAAAAATATATCAACTCATGTAAAAAATATACAATATATACAAAAAATAGAAATGTGAAATATTGCCAAGGCAATTGAACTTCATACAAGTTGACCTTCGCGTGTCTTTGATATCATGAGGACGTGATTCCATCAGAACTTTCTACAGCCTGTCGGTACAACTGTGGAGACCTCTCAGATGCTCCTCCAGTGCACCAGAGTATGGAGATTTACCATTATTAGCTGATCATTCTGATTATGTTCAAGATGGACACATTTCTAGCACAGCCCTCCTCTGAGAAAACCTAGAGATCAGGGGTTTTCAATCTCATCTGAAATGAGCAGTGTTGGGTAACGCATTACAATAACATGCATCACGCAATCAGAGTACTTTTTTGATGTTACGAGTAAAGTAATGCTTTACAAGTAATGTGCATTACATAATCAGATTTTTTTTTTTAAATTTAGATTAGTTATGAGGATGAGGAGAGAAGCTTCATCAGCCGGTTCTTCTGCTCAGTGAAGATGAATCTGATGCATGAACAGCTTTGGGAATATTTTTCATAAATCTGGGTTTGCATTTAGTTTGACCCTGTTAAAGCGAGCAGTCTGAGCTTTACTGTTATTTAAGGGTTGAATCTGATCCTCTAATAGGGTTATAGATGGATTTATTCAATCTTTTATTTTTATCAATAAAAGTGTTTGGAGATCTTCAGACATTGAAATGAAAATATTGTACATTTTAATTGGCAAAATATCAAAATAGTGACATATTAAGGTATAAATACTTGATAGGAAAAACTGTTATTCATTTAATTATATTACAATATACACAATGTGACAATCGGTGTTGTTAGTATCAACAATTGTCACAAATGTCACAGTCTGATTGTGTTACTTTGTAAGAATCTTATTTCATCTCCACTATCTGAGATTTTAGATTAGTTTGTTCACAACACTTTTTCTATAAAATTATGATTTTCTTTTATATTATATACTAGATTTATTCTAATGTATTCTAATTTCTAGATTTATTTACTAGGAACTCATGCAAACCAAATATAAGTAGATCCCTATCATTTAATCCCATCATTCCCAGTCATCTGTCTAACTCTTCCTCACTCTCATCACATGAAGAGCTAACTCTGCACTGTTGCCCTTCCCATTAAATATCGCTGTTTTCATTTTCTGAAAAGAAGAAATTTGTTATTTATACATAAATACAACTATACTACAATAAACACTTCAAATAAATAAATAACTGCAATCATATTGTTAATGCTACTATCTATAAAAAATGCCAATGTAGAAATACATCACTGCATTTCTACTGTGGTACAGCGCTGCCATGTGGAAACATTGATATTTTCTCAATTTACAGTAAAACTATGTTAGACAAAGTTAATTTGTGCCTAAAATATCTCATTTACTTATCAAAGATAAGTTTACATTTCAGATCATTGTGTTTTTTATTAAATGAACACAAACATCAATCAATGTGCATTTCAATATTAGTTACATTGTTTTATAAGAGAAAAGTAAGAGCCCAAAGTACAACGATCATCTGTTAAATATCAAGAGTATTTGCTCAAGGCACCTTTAGACAATTTATCAAACATTTTAGACATCATGTTTCTCCATCAATATACAGTAAAAAAGTACAAATATTTTGAAGACTTTTATTCCTCCTGTAAGGCTGAAGATTTACATTTATTCATTATCAGAGGCTTTTATCAGTGACTTACAAATGAGGAACAAGCAGTTTATCGTAAGAGCCAACAATATTCATAATACACAAGTTTAGAGGAGGACACAGATTAATACACAGGTTAGGGAAATTACATGCAGGAAAGTATAAAGTATAGTTATAGTAAGTTCATGTGTTTCTGGATATATGTGTTAGTAACAGAGAGGATGAAGAACTCTTTAATATGTGAAGACTGTAATAACTCACTTCATCATCTCTGTTTTCAGACACTAGATGAATGTCAGACACTGTTGGTTCATGTTCAGTTTTCTGTTCTGCAGTTCAGCCAGTATCAGAGCAAGACGAGATCCCTGAATCAGTCAGATCAAGAGTGTCTCGAGCTGTAATAGTGTTGCTGTGAGCAGAGAATGTGCAGCACTTGATCTGATGATCTTATGGGATTATTGTAATAATATTGCTTCATCTAAAGTGATGCTTCATCTAAAGTTGTCGTACCTTAAAGACTGAACTGATGCTGCTGTGTTCAAGCTGTACATTTTATCAGTATTCATGATCTTTGGGAATCAAACCATGAGCTTGATGCTCTACTTGTGGATTTTAAACACTTTTCTTGTATGTATATCTGAGAAGAGATATTTACTTTTTTCATATTCGCTCTTCTGTCTAAACACACTGGATTGGTCAGTCAAGCTTCTGAGCTGTTACTCAGTAAAGGTGCACTGGACTCTACAGCTGTTTCTACAGGTTCTGGACAATCCAGAATTACAAGCGGACTGTGATCTCCTACACCTGGATTAAACAGCGGAGCGACTGATCCAGTGAATCTGGAGCTCATGGTCAGCAGATGTTTCCTCTCTTTGACATTGTAAAATGACAGCAGACCGTGATCATAATCTAACAGAACTCCCAGTTGTTCAGGTCTCGGCGTCAGTGAGAGAGAAACTGGTGGATCAGAGCTGATGTAAAAGCCATTAGGACCGTCTGAACACAAGAACCAGTAACCGTTTGATGGAGTTAAAGCAGATCTGTCATTTACATGAAAATTTCCATGTTCCGCCACACCAATTAACCAGTAGATTTTACTTAAGTGTTTCAACTACACTTACAGTAAAGTAATCCTGTGTTTAAAGAATAAACTTTAAATTAGCCTGTGCATGTTGTAGCACAAACAACCAAATTGTGTTCTATGTGCATGATGTGTTAAGCACAATTTCAAATTTGAAAATTCACAGAATTATTGCATACTTTTTAATCCCATTGTGTTAAAGTTTTAGCATTTAGCATTAGCCTTGAATGCAGCATGGCTTTAGCATTTAGCATAGCCTTGAGCATTTTGAAAACAACATGGACAATAGCATTTAGCATTAGCTTTGGGCGCAGCATGGCTTTAGCATTTAACGTAGGCTTGAGCGTTTTGAAAGCAACATGGACAATTAGCATTTAGCATTATCCTTGATATTTGAGTTTTAGCCTGTAAATCATATCATCCTGTTTTCCCAAAATTTTCCTTTCATAAACAATGCATTGATCTGTTGTTTTTATTTATAAAATCAGGTGTTTTCCGATCGTTTACAAACTTAGATTTCTTTCTCTGTTTCCTGTTAGTTTGCTCATTCTTTTCACGTGTTGCTGGTTAGTTTTAAGCCCATACAACAATGGCCGGAAAACATGCGGCTGATTTTAAAACTTTTTAGGCTTGACTTTTTCAGCTCTTCATCGAGTTATTAATTATTTGGAAGATGTTATTCTCACTTTAGGTTTCGCTTCCTGCTGCTTAGGCAAAACAAGGAGATCTTTAAAATCGAATCATTCTTCAACACTTCTAAAAAGGCAAAGAAAATTGACTTACCACAACCGCGGAAGAAAGAGATGATGTTCAAACCTCTTGTTGATTTTAAACTCCCAATACTTGCTGGAAAGGACGTTTCTCGTGAAACTGTTTTCATCTGTTTTGAGATCACGTCGAGGTCACCATTTTGTAAGGCCCGTGAAATTGGTCCAATCTGCCGGTTCGCCAATACACGGGGAAGGTTATCACGTGTTCTGTCCTCACTCGTGCAAAGTATTGGTTGGTTAAATTTACAATACATTTAGTTATGTATTCTCTCGTTAATTCATCTGACTCCATAAATGAAAAGGTTTTAATGATATCTGTGGATCATTAATCATGAGTGAATGTTTGACTATTCCGTTTAACTCTTCAATGAAAATAATATCAAAGTCAGTTAGAATAATCAAATGTAACAATTGATTATGTCAGGTAAATGTATCATGCCAATTTCATAATCAATTCAAAGATAATCGATACAAAACATCAAATGCTCTGGAATAGAGAAAAGATGCAAACCCAACATTAAGAAATGCGTGAGGCTGAGAGATCTACATCTCTCAGCCTAACATACCGATCTGAAGTACAGAAAAGGCCCCGAACTCCCTGCTGCACTTCCTTAAATAGACAAACCTTTCACCTGGAACCATGTGCTAACAATAGAAATTTGCATTCAGAGGTACACTGTAGCACCTCTTGGGGGTGTGTGACCATTTGCTTGAGAGACCAACCCCTCCTTGTATGCTAGTTATCCATAAACCTTAAAAAACCTTATTACCTTGTGTTTGACTTATTCTGAGATGAGAGTATTGTACCAGTCGCACTGTGACATTTTAAACGATACCAAACATGAACATACTCTGTGATAATCATTTACATTAAACTATACATTTTCTTGGGTGAAATCAGGTGATCGTCTGAGCATGAGAGGGGGGTGAGGGGAGAGGGAAGGAGATGTAGATTAAGATGACTCAGAGGTGAGACTTTCGTCTCAATGGTGCACGAGGGCCAGTTCAAATGCTAATCTCCAGAGAGGTCCTTTTGTCCTCTCAGGGCCTGGTCACCCCCAAAACAGACTGTCTGGAATTTCCTAATTTATCAATTCTTACAACCTCCATTGGCCAGCAGCGCGCACAAGACATCTAGCCTTTATATATGATATCTATGCTTAGCATGACATTAAGCAATGTGCTTTTATGCTAACATGCTAAAACCATGCTAACTACAATATGACAATATAGTTTTAAAGGTAATATTGACTGAAAAGTTATTTCATTTGGGCATTTTTGTGTAAAATGTGTCACACCAAAAGACAGCGCAAAAGGGAACTGAAACAGGAGTGCCGGATATACTTGATTTTTTTGAAAACATGAAGGGAGAAAACTCACATTGTAACTTTCAGTGTCCTCCTGAGGTGTTGCTCTTCCTCCTGAAAGAAGGAGGACCCCCACACCTCAAAGGTCTCCAAACAATTCCAGGGTTGCCAACTCTCACGCATCTGGCGTGACAGTCACGCATTCAGCCTCAATCTCACGCTCTCACGCTTAACAAAGAAATCTCACGCTAAATTAGACATTCTTCTGTGCTGTATTTTTTTTCACTCGTGTGCACTAAATTTCAGAATTACTATAAACAATTCAGGCTCTTAACTACTGGATGGACCACTATTTATGGCGCAAATTAGTTAAAATCTCCCGGAATCTAGAGCGAGCACGCACGCGAGACAGAAACTGTAGCGCACGCACGGCGTACGGCAGCGTTGAGCATTGTAGCCAATCACTGACATGTCTGTTGAACGCATTGGCCAATCAGAGGCGTTTAAATGAGTCGCTGTCCTGAAGATGTGTTTTGCGCGAGCTCACCGAGTTCTACACTTTCGCAAACCAGTCATTATTATTGCCTATAAACTTAAGATGCAAATAAAAGATTCACTGCAATGTATTTGATATTCTTGATGCTGTTCTGATGCGCTCCATTACGCACCGCTCTGTTTGGTGTTAGGATGACTAAAAGTTCAGCGGTCTAGCTCTTCAATGTCAGAATGATTAAAGAAGTGAACGAATGCCTGGCAAAATGTAAGTGGAAAACATTTAATATTTGACTGTTTTACAATAGAAATGTTCAACTACCGACAGTATCCGGTGACGCGAATTACTCAAATTTTTATTTATTTACGTTACTAAATTTAGCCTTTTTGAATTGAAAATATGCTATAATTTCTTTGATTCATTTAGAGAGAATGCATGCATAATTAAAAATAAAATGTTATTTGCAAATAGTTACAATTATTTCACTAATACAATAAGCTTTTTTTTCTTTATTCCCTTAAATCGCTTTTATAATTAATTCCTTTAAATAAAAATACCCCCAAAAAATTGGGTTGGAATACCCCCCCCCCCCATTGAAATATATATCCCCCCCCCCCCATTGAAATATATACCCCCCCCCCCCCCCCCCCCCCCCCCCCCCCCCGTTGGAGAAGTGTCACTCCGAGCTAAACTCAAAAGTTGGCAACCCTGCAATTCCCCGTTTAAAAAAAGCAATATGGCGTCACACCTAATGATATCCATTTTTGGGACAAAATGTTTTAGTTAAGGGCTTCAAAATATTATGCCTGAACTTTTAGTCAAGCAGACTCACAAGTAGACATCTGGGATATCAATATATGATTGAATAAACAGAAAATGAATTCATTTTCTTGTTTTTATTCAGAATCAAAATTTGTGAAATGTGCTTGGGACAGTCACGCCATATGAGCTTATTCTGGTTTGGCTGAAAATTGTGAAAAAATGGAAGATTAAAACCATGAATGCTCTGTATGTTCATATAAAACAGCACTTTCTGAACAATATCACCACAGTTTTTGATATATTTTTCTATAATTTACTTAACATTGACATATTGGAGCAAAAAAAGGCCATGTCATGTCAACCACCCACATACACATTGTCAGTATTTGTGTGTTTGAGATATTAAATGCACCCAGTATATGTGAAAAATATGATAGAAATGAAAAATGTCTGCTTTTTCAACACGTCTCCTCCAGCTGCGTGCACGTCTCATCAGCTCACGTCGCTGGAGTCAATCGCCCCAGAGAGGCGGGTCTGTGGAGCAGCTTAGCCAATTGCTGATTTAAGATAAATGTTTGACATAAACTGTAGCCAATCAGCGAGCTCAAATCTAGTCAGCTATGGGTGCTTCTGTTTAGCGCCCCAAGCTGCGCGCGCCTGCGCTCATGCGCGCCTATCTCCATCAGACAGCGGCCTGGCTAATGCTAATGCTAATGCCTTGTTTTGCTTTACATTTTAAAACAACTGGACAGATCCGGCATGGACAGTTACCGGAGTGAAGGAAGTGAGTTCAATTTCAAATGCAAATGGGAAGTTTGTGCAATTTGTTTGTTTATGTGTAAGGACGCCTCAGCATTGCAATATGGCATTAAATAATTACTGACTTTTTCACAGAGCACTGGTATCATGCAGTTTGTGTTAAATTGTGTTTGGGTGGTTAATAATAATACTAATAATTATTATAATTATTTTTATTTATATAGCGCCTTTCCAACGCCCAAGGTCGCTTTACAAAGATATGTAAAGGCAGTGGTTCTCAAACTGGGGTTCGTGAGGTGACAGAAGGGGGTGCGGGAACAACATGCTGAATTTTGCCGTTCATTTAATTCTACCCCACCTTAAAATAAGATTTAAACTGAGCATGCATTTCTATCAGGTAAAATGCTGTAAATACATGACATTCAATCAAATTACGTCATCTTTTGCGGTCAAAACTGTCTGTTAAAGAAGAGTTGCATAGCAAACTGGTGGAGGCTAGAATTTTGCCAGATGAATCTGTGGAAGGGGTAATTGGGAAGGGTGCTGAGGCAGCAGTAGATGGAGATACCTTTACTTTTTCTAGCATAGATCCTAGTCATTCTCGATTTGATCCTATGCTAGCTATTAAACTGAAGGAGTTGGACCTGCAGTTAAAGAAACAGGATTATGACGCGCAGCTTCTTCATTTTCAGACTCTTGAGTTAGAGGCTGATAATAAATTTAAATTATGCAGTTTGGAATTGCAAGCTAGATCATCACCTAATGTGCCTGTGCCTGTGCCCAGTCTAGACCACCATCTCCTCGTTTGCCAGGGGATGTTCCAATTTCACCTGCACAGAATCAAAGTCCACCCGCTACCTCTTCTGTTGGTGCGTCTGCGACCAGCTTTGATGTGAGTAAATGCGTTACACTTGTTCCTCCTTTTAGAGAGACGGAGGTAGACTCCTATTTCATCGCTTTCGAACGCATAGCAGCTACATTACGTTGGCCAAAAGAGTTGTGGTCGCTGCTATTGCAGTGTAAATTAGTGGGTAAAGCTCAGGAAGTGTGTACAGCTTTACCTATTGAGCAAAGTTTGAATTACGATACAGTTAAAGCTACTGTTTTGAGAGCGTACGAATTAGTACCTGAAGCTTATCGCCAGAAATTCAGGAACCATCAGAAAATTACCAGTCAAACATCCGGCAAGTTTGCTCGTGAGAAAACTGTTATTATTCCGTCTGTGTGTAGAGAGAAACACGGTTCATCTGTTGAGTTTCCTGTGAGAAACAGCTCAAGGGTTTTTTTTAAGGGTAAAGGAAAAGGAGAGAATAGAGAAGCAGCTTCGAATGTGTTTCGTAATACCAATGTGGCTCGTGAGGGGGAGAGGCATGTTTGTTTTTTCTGTCGCGAGCCAGGACATTTGATTGCGGATTGTAAGCGCTGGAATCAGAGTAAACCTCCTGAGAAACCAAAGGGAGTTGCTCTGGTTCATACTGCTCCCTCTGTGTTTAATTCTAGTAATCCGCATACAAACTTATACTGCCCATTTATTATGGATGGTTCAGTATCTCTCTCAGGAAAGCAGGAAAATTTGAAGCCGATTACGATCTTGCGAGATACTGGTTCGGTTCAATCTTTTATTGTGGAAAGCGCACTAGATTTCTCAGAGCAGTCGTATTGCGGATCAAGCGTGTTAATCCGTGGCATTGAGCTTGGCTCTGTTAAAGTTCCCTTGCACTCCGTTTACCTCCAATCTGATTTGTTCACAAAAGTTGTAAGTTTGGGAGTACGTGCTCAGCTTCCGATAGAAGTAGTCGGTCTGATATTGGGCAATGATATTGCTGGTGGTAAGGTGTTTCCTCAGCCCATTGTTGTGGACAGGCCAGATTTGTCTGGGTTTTGTGAAGAGGTTGATGTGGGTCAACAGTTTCCTTCTGTTTTTACTGCCTGTGCGGTAACCCGTGCTCAGACTAAAAAGTTTGATGATGTTTTAGATGTGTCTGAAACATTTATGACTGATAAAGTTGATAGAAATGAATGTATGCAGGATGTTTCTCTTAATGTGTGTGTTTCTGACCAGGATGTTGCAGTCCAGTTGGAGTCTATGCTTGGGGTCGGAAAAGAACAGCTGGCGGCTGCACAGAAAGCTGACCCGTCTCTAGCCAAGTGTCTTGCTGAGGCTGTACAAAAAGATGAAGTAGTAGATAAAGATGTGGCTTATGTTTGGGAGGATGGAGGGCTTATGCGTAAGTGGTCCCCATCAGAGAAGGATCTGAGCTGGAAGACTGTGTTTCAGGTAGTGGTCCCTCATAATTATCGTGAACAGATTTTAAGTTTAGCTCATGATCATGCTCTCTCTGGTCATCTGGGAGTAAACAAGACTTTTAGTCGCATCCTTCGCTATTTTTTTTGGCCTGGCTTGAAAAAAGCGGTTTCAGAGTACTGTCGATCGTGTCATGTGTGCCAGCTAGCTGGTAAACCTAATCAGGGAATTCCTAGTGCTCCTCTTCATCCTATTCCAATTGTGTCAGAGCCTTTTGAGAGAATTATTATTGATTGCGTTGGTCCATTACCCAAGACTAAGTCTGCTTATCAGTATTTGCTGACACTAATGTGTGCTGCTACTCGGTACCCCGAGGCGATTCCTATGCATACCATTAGAGCTAAGAATGTGACTAAAGAACTGGTCAAATTTTTCTCTACATTTGGTATTCCCAGAGTTATACAGTCAGATCAAGGTACAAATTTTACCTCCAAGCTGTTTTCTCAGGTTCTGGACTGTTTGTCTGTAAAGCATAAACTTTCTAGTGCCTATCACCCAGAGTCACAGGGAGCACTAGAACGCTTTCATCAGACCTTGAAAAGTATGTTGCGTACGTACTGTTTTGAGACCGGGAAAGATTGGGATGAGGGCGTTCCCTTGGTCATGTTTGCTGTACGAGAGACCGTTCAGGAATCCTTAGGTTTTAGTCCTGCCGAATTAGTGTTCGGGCACACTGTGCGGGGCCCGTTAAAACTGTTTCGTGAACAGTTGCTGGCAGAGACAACCCCCCCAAACGAGCGTACTTGAGTTTGTGAATTCCTTCAGAGAACGCCTACACCGAGCTCGTGAAGTGGCACTTTCGGAGTTGGGCCGCATTCAGATTAAAATTAAGATCCGCTTTGATAAAAAGAGTGTTTATCGAAGTTTTCAGGAAGGTGATTTGGTGCTTGTCTTCCTTCCTCTTCCAGGGTCCCCATTGCAGGCAAAGTTCTCGGGTCCCTATACTATCAAGCAGAAATTAAGTGACACAGATTATGTCATTAATACTCCTGACAGGAAGCGAAAGACCAGAGTGTGTCACATTAATATGCTTAAAGCCTATGTAATGAGAGATGTAACTCAGGGGGATGTAACTCAGGGGGATGTAACTCAGAAGGATGTAGCTCAGAGTGTGCCAAAAGCCACTGATTCCATCTCTGCTGCTATGGCAGCTGTGTATTGTCCTGAGGAGGATGGGCTTAGAATGCGAGAGGTATCATGTGCTCTGTTGGACAATTCAAGGCTTTTAGTAGACTTAAAGTCCCATTTGTGTTACTTGAGTGAAGCGTGTCAAAGTAATGTTGTTACGCTTATTAAAAAGTTTCCTGCTCTTTTTTCCGATGTGCCTAGTCAAACCACCGTATTGGAGCATGATATTGATGTGGGTGATAGGTCGCCTATCAAGCAAAATTCCTATCATGTAAACCCCATCAAGAGAGAAATTATGCAAGAAGAGTCTGCATACTTGTTAGAACATGGTTTTTCTGTGCCAAGTTCCAGTCCATGGAGCTCACCCTGTCTGTTGGTGCCTAAATCAGATGGAAAATTTAGATTTTGCACAGATTACCGCAAGGTAAATTTCATCACGAAACCTGACTCCTATTGTCGTTTATTCATCTGACTGGGAACAGCATCTAACAAGTCTATATGCAGTTTTTCATCGACTAAGTGATGCATCTCTTACATTGAACCTTGCTAAATGTGAGTTCGGGAAAGCTGTGGTGACATATCTCGGGAAATGTGTGGGTCAAGGACAGGTGCGTCCTGTTAATGACAAAATTGAGTGCATAATTGATTTTCCAGCTCCCAAAACAAAACGAGAGTTGCGTCGTTTCTTGGGAATGACGGGATATTACCGTGCTTTCTGCAAGAATTTTGCTGAAGTTGCATCACCCCTTACTAACTTACTGAGTCAATTCAAAGTTTTTGAGTGGAGTTCAGAGTGTCAGTCAGCATTTGATGCTGTTAAAACGTTGTTGTGTAGTGCCCCAGTTCTATCAGCTCCAGATTTTTCGCGACCATTTAAATTAGAAGTGGATGCGAGTGAGGTGGGAGCAGGAGCAGTCCTTATTCAGGAGGATGATACGGGAATTGATCACCCAGTATTACAAAATCGCAGCAGCATTATAGCACAATCGAAAAAGAGGCTCTTGCGCTGTTGCTTGCACTCCAGCATTTTGAAATTTATCTTGATGCTTGTAATGTTCCCATCCTGGTGTATACGGATCATAATCCCCTGTTTTTTCTGTTTCGAATGTCGAATTCAAATCAAAGACTGATGCGCTGGTCTCTTTTGATACAAGGTTTTAATTTGGAAATTCGGCACAAGAAGGGATGTGAGAATGTGCTTGCTGATGCCTTGTCACGTGCACCATGTAACCTTGAGGATTAAGAATTGTTTTGTGATTACAAATAATGATTTGTAATTTTAAGGGTGGGGGTGTTACGGTTGTGATGCTTTTGTTGTTGTTCCTGCTGTCTCCTTCTCCTCCTTTAGGATTGGTCCTGGACTTAATGAGAAGCTGTTGGTGGTTGGACCAGAGAAAGAGGCCTGAACTATACAATCCCTTGGAATTCCTCTGGAGGGAGCTCTCTGTTTTTTTTTGCTTGCACTTTGTTGTACTGTGTGTTTGACCTGTGAAAGTGTAACACAATGTCTGCTGTGCTCTTCCTGTGTAGAGTTGACAGAGTGCTGTTAGCCACCTAATTCTTGGTGATATGTTTTTAGAAACCGCAATGCTTGTGATTACATCTGTTACATACCAGCTACATGACTTTGAGAAGCTGTAGGGGGTGAGTGCCACGTTTTTCTTTGTAGGCCAAAAGGCCTTCACTTTTCTCCTGTTTAGTGGATAGTTAAGGAGATAGGGTACTTTTTTTGTATATTTTGTTTCTTTTATTTGTGATCAATAGGGAAGTTAGCTTTCTTGTGGGAAAGTTAGTTTCTGTTTGTTTGTTATTTTGGCATTAGCTCACCCCTGAAGATTTCGCTTCATATATTGTTTTGTTTGATTTATTTGATTTATTGAAGACACTTTGTAAACTCTGAGATACCATATTCTGAAAACAATCAAGAGAGCAAGAAAAGTCAAATAAAAAGACTAACTGAGAAGCATTGTGTTGTTGTTTATGTTACTTCCCTGACCTAGACCAGGGTCCGTAACAGAATAAATGTAAATGTAAGGGGCTCAGGCTTGGCAGGCATGGCGTGAAGTGGTTCAGGCTGAGAGGATACTGGGGGTTTGCGGTGTTCCTCACCCGTTAAACCCACAGTAAGAGTTGAGCCGCTTAACAAAAGGGCATAGTCAATATACTGGGCCAGGGAAAAATGAAATTTTCCCCCTGGCAACTGGGACTGCACCGAATCGTTCAGCCCAAAACGAAAAATGTCTTCAAGAGCCACATCATTAAATTTTACCTGGCAAAACAGTCCACAAAATTTCTCCACATACGTTTCCAAGGGAAGATTCCCCTGGCGTAGGTTTAGGAGGACAACCGCTGGGTTCATTGCTGGAGGTCAAGTATTCTGTAAAGGATCCACTGGAGGCAAGTGTAAATGAGAACCAAGTGCAGTTTATTATAAACAAAACCAAACATGAAACAAAAACATGGCATGGCATGAAAACTCAAAACAAGACATGAACATGAACATGAACATGAACATGAACATGAACAGGACTCACAACAGTGGTTACAGGAAACAGTACTTGACAAAGACACATGGCAAACATGAGGGCTTAAATACATTAATGACAAGACAAAGGACACCTGTGAACAATGATCAGACAATTAACCAATGATGAGACACATGGCAGGATCACATGATAAACATGGAATCACATGACAGACATGAGGTTCCATTTGACCATAAGTGGACTGCGAAGTAATGGTAAATGGTAAATGGACTGCATTTATATAGCGCTTTCACAGACCCAATGGCCACCAAAGCGCTTTACAATATTGCCTCACATTCACCCATTCACTCACTCATTCATACACCGACGGCGGTGTCAGCCATGCAAGGCGATCCAGCTCGTCGGGAGCAGCTGGGGTTAGGTGTCTTGCTCAAGGACACCTCGACACTTGGTCAGGTGGAACCGGGATTGAACCACCAACCTTCCGGTTTGTAGACAATCTACATGAACCACTGAGCCACTGCCGCCCCAGTGAAGTGGACTTCACAGGATATTCCGCCATCTTAAGTGAGATTCCAATCTGAATGGAGCAACCATGTTCAGTTCGAAGGGCACTGCGCACGGCATAGGGAATAAGGGAACATCGATACATCACTTCACAGGAAGTGGAGAGCGATGATCACCCAACTGTCATTTCGCACACCACGTCATCACCAGTCAGAGCGGTCATAACTAACGATGGAGGAGTTTACGTAACGTTATGTGTGTAAGTATTCATACATTTCGCCATTGTTATACAAATGACAGTATTTTTGAATGGTTATTGTTGTGAATATTACATATACTATTTTTGATGATTATAATTTACCTCAGTGAATGCAGCCAGCTTAGCTAGTTTGTGAAGTAAAGTGATTTTAGTTTAGATAGTTGTAAAATAGTGCAATATAATTGTAAATATATAATATAATAATAAAAATAAAAATATGAATGTAGTCCTATATATATTTATGTTATATCATAATCTGCGCGACCCCGTCGTTGACTTTCTTTGATGACATTTGCAGACGTCTGAACCTGATGTTGGCCTATACAGTCCGTGTACTTTTTGATCATTTCATTTCCTGTTTGTAATGGAATAACAAGAAATGAAAACCAGCTCGTGTATTCGTTTTTTAGTTTAGTTTAAAAAACAAAAAATATTTTTTAGTTTGTTGTTTACAAATCGGTTTACGGGTTTGATATTTCATTTGCACACGTGGGCGGCGCTGAAACGCCCCTTTCATCTGATTGGTCAAACCGCTCCACCTTCATTACAAGCTTTTCTTTCTGTCAGGCAGAATAAGAGTCAGTACGAGTGCGGCACTGACAAATGCACTTTAATAAACTAATGTCTGAAACCACCACTCACTGTTAACTACACACAATATCTGAAGCAGAAATGTGTTGCTGGTCACGTAATTCGTGCTGCTGAGACTTGCAAGCGACCCCATTAATATGAGCCACAGTATATGACAGATTATTTTAGCATGATGTATTTCACATTGATAATAAATACAGTGCAAATAGTTCTGCCTCTTTGGATAAAAGTGAAGTGGAAATAAAAATCAATAATAGGCTGAACTGTACCATGATAATATGTCCGTAACATTTACCACTCTCGTCTTTTATTTACATCAAAAGGCAGGTAGGCGTGTGTGACGTATACATAATTTTGAAAATTCAATAGAAATAAAGTTTATATTTATAAATGTAAGCATGTGTAGCCTACTCAGTTCACATGAAAATAAAGAGACAGAAAAGAGAGAAGCTAGAATCAGTGAACATACATTAATTAGCAGATTTGGGATTAATTCAAATCATGTCGGCTGAAGAGCACGGCATAACTTTAAAATGTTATTAGTTTTATTATAAAACTAATAAAATTTTATTACATACTGAATTGGTTGATGTTCTCTGTATTATGTTGGCTTGAGAAAGCCAGCATATATTTAAACATTATTATTATTTATTATTATTATGAGAAATTGACTCCGCCTAGAACTTTAATGCTTCACCAAACTCAGCTCAGACCTTCAGACTGGTCTGACTCGCTTATATCTGTTCTAACTGGTCAGACTTACTTTCCCCAAAAAATCCATTGGATTGCATTATCTGAACAATGAAGGCCGTAATACTTAATGCTGTCCACTAGAGGGGGCGACAGGATAATAAGTGATTTCTACTCTCTTTCCCTGTCTGCATCAGTTTAAATGACAAATAAATGCATGCATTTCATTCATAAATAGGCCATATCTGTGTATGAGAACAAGCTTTACACTTCCAGCTTTACAACTAATTAAAACTTGAACCCTACTTCAAAGTTTGCCACTCTCTAGTTTCTTTTAAGATATTGTTATTCCACTGGTTTTTGCATTTAAATTTTAAGATGTACTAGAAAAAAATATGATTAATTTACATTTACATTTAGTCATTTAGCAGACGCTTTTGTAGCCTGACTACGTCAGACTTCGTACTTCCGCTCAATTTCGTACTTCCGCTCTGTACTCAGTCTGAGATAGCGACCTATCACCGTGACGTAGACGCTGATTGTACCGTGGATGCGTAGATTTACTTCACATAATCTGCAAAAGTCATTCACAGCCATGTTCACACCGGTATTTCGCTCGATGGTTTTGTTTTTGCATCATACATGTGTTTACAGTGGAAGTTAGATGCGGCTGAGCTGGCTGGCTGGCTGGCTTATGGGTAACCAATGATTTTAAACTTCAGACAAGCGCCCCTTATTTTTATAAGGTTAAGTGCGCCCCTTGCTGGCCTCACTAACTCCTCTTCCAGCAGCAACCTGGTTTTCTCAGGAGTCTCCCATCCAGGTACTAACCAGGCTCAGCCCTGCTTAGCTTCAGTGGGCAACCGGTCTTGGCTTACAGGGTGATATGGCTGCTGGCGTAATAAAAGGCAATAAAAGGTTAATAACTAAAAGTTTATGTGCTTATTAAAGAGATGAGTTTTCAGGATTCTGCGTTCCGGATGAGGGAGGGAAGAGCATTCCTCCAGCAGGGAACTGTGAATGAGAATGTTCTGGAAAGTGATTTTGTGGCTTTCTGTGATGGAACCACGAGACGTCGCTCGTTGACCGATCGTAGGCTTCTGGTAGGGATGTAGACTCGTAGGAGTGAGTGAAAGTAGGAGTAGCTGAGCCTGTGATAGATCTGTAAGCAAGCGTCAATGCCTTGAACTTGATGCGAGCAGCGAGAGGTAGCCAGTGCAGAGAGATGAACAGAGGAGTGACGTGTTGAAGACGAGACGAGCTGCAGCGCTCTGGATCATCTGTAGAGGTTTGGTTGCACATGATGGAAGTTTCAACAACACAAACTCTGTTTTTACTCGGCAAATTTGTTTTGTAGGCTATAGCCTACAAGTTATCCTGCTTTTTGCCATGGCTTGCCATACTGCCCAGAATAAACTATATTTTCTCCACATGATATGTTTAAAACCCTGCATGTAGTTTTTGTGAAGACGAGTGCATATCTTACAAAGGTTCCAGTTCTGTTTAGGCTGTTGTAGTTTGTAATGCTTGTTATGTTCCTAAATGTATATAGTCCTAACACATTTAAACTTCCTATTTAAACTTTCTATCTATCTATTAGGGGTGTTGAAATTAATCGTTTCTACGATGCATTGCGATGCAGATGAGGGCGATTTGGTATCGGTTCAGTAATAGACCATAACCGATTATAATGTACTGAAGCTTTTCTGATGTCATTTGTTGCGTACGTGCTTTGTCGCGGTAGCATACATTGGTAGAGGGAGGCGAGACGCGAGTGAGAGAAAATTAAAAATGCTCCAACTACTTTAAAAGCCTACATCTGGGCACATTCTCGTAAGCACGACCTGCAGAAGACACGCGCTGTGTGCGCTCATGTCAAGCACAAATAGAATATGCAGGAGGTAATACCACTAACTTGATAAACCATGTTAGCCGTTTTCACCGCGAGCTGTTAACGCCTGTGTCACGGCCACTGCTCTTTGTTTCTCTTTTGCTGTGTGTTGTGCTCCCTCTACAGGTGCGCTGCAGAGCTACGGGGAGTAATCAGGTGGATTGGATCAGAGGTGGGAGACTCGAGTCATATGACTTGACTCGAGTCAGACTCGAGTCGCAATTTTCTGGACTTGAGACTTACTTGACTAGATCTCTGAAAAGACTCGACTTGACTTTAGACTTGCTCCTTGTGACTTTAGACTTGACTCGGACTTGTGCCTATTTACTTGAAATGACTTGTAGAAAATAATTTTTTTCAATTGTGATTTTTTTATATATTTAAGAATGAACCATATATTTTCCAATAAGTTGGCGAACCCAAGCTACTCTTCTTTATACGCATGCGCAAACCGCTAGACGCTATCCGGAAGCCGCTTGCCGCCTGCCAAAACAGCAGATCACTCCGCGGACAACATGGACACCGCAACAACAACACCAGCCCCAGCCCCAGCCCCGAGGATAATAAAGTTTGGGTTTAGAGATTACGCGTACACGGCCAAGAAAAGAACAGCTGTGTGTAAGATCTGCAGTGCCAAGATAAGTGATTCATCGGCCACAACTTCAAATTTCATTCGTCACTTCAAGTTGCACAGCGAGAAGTAAGTGGTTGGTCACTGGGCCAAGGTTTTGCTAGTTTTCAAGCACGAGGTTTTCTGTGATGTCTATCTAATTCCAACTTAAATCAGGGATGCAAACAGCATGCTTTTCGGCGCCTCCCTCTTTTTTTCACGTCAGTTTGGGTGACAAAGTCATCTAAGTCATTCATTTGCTTAATATGAGGGACAGAAGTCTATTTACAATTAAAGTATACGGAAACTCGTTTTCCCTCCTCTACGGCTGTCAATCATTCTCCATTCAGTATTCAAACAGCGCGCGCGCCTCTTCCAGTTGGATGCACGGTAAAACTCTCTCCAATATGATATATTCACATTATAATGCATGATCTGTAGATAAAAGGCTGTGGATTTGCATAAAATGACTTTATTTTGTTGGAGTTTGTTGCTGTTTTTAAACGACTCACTATTGTGTGCTTGTTAGATCACACACATCACAAGGACTATGAATCGGCATCAAACGCACAATAACTGGAATTTAAAACTGTGAAACAAATGATCAGTAAACTGTTGGACAGATATACACTAGGATTTGTGCGCTCGACACTTCTTTGCTTTGTGCCGTGATCTTTTAAATGCGCACTTGTGCAGAGCAGCGCTGAACACTGTGACTCCATGTTGCTTTGAGCACATCATTCTGCACCCACGATGCGCATACGTGCTTTGATTTGAAGCGTTTCATATTATCACAATTTTGCGCACTGAATGATTATTAAAAGCCTAAATTTGTTTATACCTAGCCTGCTCAATACATTTAAAATAAGCATAATTTAATTGTATATTATTTCTGTGTAGTGTACACTTCTAAATTCTTGACATTAATATATAAATATAAAATTGTGAAATGTATGATTGCCTGATTGAATTTTGTAAGAGTACTAATAGTAATTTGTTTTTATTAATGTTTAGATTTTATAAAGTTACTGTGCAGATTTTTTCAAGAATTACTTTTTGCTGCCGATTTATACACTCATTAAGTTTAATAAAAAAATACATAACACATTTATGTAATATTTAAAGGTGTTAACTGTAATCTTACACTGCAAAATAATAACTTAAAAAGGATTAAATTCATCACAATTATGTAAGTATCTGGAAATTTGCCGCGGCGCGAGGGCTTCGATAACCTCTCTCTTTTTTGACCATAACATGTGTTTGCATTCCTGTAGAGTAAGAACATACAAACTTTGGCATACAGTACTAATTTAGAATGCAATATCTTTTTTTTTTTTTCTTTTTTTTAAGATTATGTTTATAATTACTCTAGCCTAATGTTTAAAATGTGTCTATTACATAAAGTAATATGTGCTTTTCTTTTCTTTTAGATATGAAGAGTACCTCAAGGCCAAAATTGAGATGGACTCAACGCAGCCTCAGATCTTGCAGTTCTTTGACCAGCGCACTGTTCCACTCTACAGCAGTAGTCATCCTCAGCAAAAAGCAATATCGCACTCAATACTATCAGACCTGATCATAAACTGCAATCTTCCATTGTCAATAATTGACAATAAAAACTTTCATCACTTTTTGTCAATTGTGGACAGTAAATACACTCCTGTTTGTAGACGCACAATGACCTCAAAACTTGAAGATCTGGTGAGCCAAAGGAAGCTTAAATTAAAAGCGGAACTTGCCAGAATAGACAATGTGTCAGTGACCGTTGACATTTGGTCAGACCGTAAAATGAGGGGCTTTTTAGGGGTCACAGCACACTGGGTTGACATTGAAAATGACAATCTGAAGCTACAGTCAAACTTGTTAGCATGTGACCGGTTCAAAGGATCACACACTGGTGAAAACATATGTGAAAAATTTCAACAAATATGTGATGAGTATCGCATCAAGAAGAAGATTTCACATGTGATATGCGATAATGCGGCCAACATGAAGAAAGCCTTCACTGTCTGCTTTCCAGGACCAGAGGAGGAGGTGGAGGATAGCAATGAATGAATGCAATGAATGTTCTGTGTTTTTCAGACCTGATTATCGAAGAGGCACACAAGTCCATGCCATCTCCAGCTTCCACCAGTAACCCTGAAGTCCAAGTTGGAGAGCCAGAGGCAGGGCATCAATCTGGACTTTTCACAGGTTACCGCAAAAAAACAGAAAACCAATTCATGCTCTAGTCCGCTTATCCAGCTTAACCACTACCTTGACCTTTGTGATGGACAGAATGCTCTTCAGTTTTGGTCTATAAATAGGAATGCATTGCCCTCTTTATTTAAGGTGACTACCAGGCTTATGGCAATTCCAGCATCTAGTGCACCAGTTGAACGTGTATTCAGCCATGGGGGAGTGATAATGCGACCCCATCGCTCACAAATGACCGATAAAGTTTTGGCCAGTTTGATTTTTTGCAAATGTAATTCACTGTAATTTGCCTTCACATTGGCATTATTTTAAACTGTCCAAACATCATAGTTTAACATTGAAGTGGTCAAGGGTTAAAGTTGTTATGGCCAAATACATAAATATGGTTTAATCTGATGCACGGTTAATATCTCCATAAATACTGAGGCATAACCTGATATTTTTTTTTTTTTTTTTTACATTAAGATATTAGAAAACTAATGAAAAGCCCTAGAGTAACATGATCATAATAGTTTGTGGATAACTCTTAACAGAACAAACAATGTTAGGTTCATCACCTTTTAAAAACCACTGCCTCACTTGTACAGTAAGATTTTTTTTTTCTAATATTGATATTCTACTTTGAGTATGCAACCCATTGTTTGGTGTCTTATGAGATGACAGTATACTTTACACTTTGAATTTTGAAAATTTTGAATGTTAATGTTTAGTTTACACTTTCATAGGGGACATCACAGCAAAATAACTATATGTAGAGCTAGCACAAGATGGGAAAAGTTTTATTAATTATTGTTTACTTGTGTTCATTAGGGCCCAAGCCCTGAAAGGGCGAAGGCCCTATTGTTTTCGTAAGGATTATTATTATTATTATTATTATTATTATTATTTTGTCAACCTTTCGGGCACTTTTGGGGCCCTAAACATGCTCGAAAACTCTTGAAATTTTGCACACAGGTCAGAACCTGCGGCCATTAGGGCTGGGCTGAAGCTGGTACCCGGGCGTGGCAGGGGGCCTCGACAGCGCCCCCTGGAACGGGATCCGAACACTTGTCCATAAATCAGACACGCTTGCATGTAATAATATGAAACTCGGTACACATATAGATCTCATCGGGCCGAACAACTTTCGTGCTCTAAGTTTTACGCCAGACCAACAGGAAGTCGGCTATTATGGGTTGTTTGGAAACGCATGCTGTGGAATTTAATGTACTCCTCCTAGGAAATTCATCCATTCGCTTCCAAACTCGGTCGGCATGAAGTCAAGACATTGAGGATGCTAAATTGCGGACGGATTTTTGATATCTCGAACGGTTTGGCCGTGGCAAGGAAACGAATTTATGTTGTAAGAGGCCGATCACATGGATGTGACATTTGTGAGTCAAAGTTATAGCGCCACCAACTGGCAACAGGAAGTGTGTCACTTTCAAAATGCTTTGAAATCACCCGCTTATTTTTACCCGATTTGCTTAAAACTTTATGTGTATAATGTAAACACACGGCAGATGTAGACCTGTGAAAGGATAATTGATATCTTAGATACTGTTGCCGTGGCAATGCATTAAACTTTAATATTCTTTTCGGATGCTTTTGAGACTCTTCACATGCTTGAAAATGCATGAAACTCGACAGACACATCACATTTATTATCCAGTAGACATGTGCAAAGTTTCAGAAACGGGCGTGGTGAAATGGCTCAGTAGCGCCACCTTTAATCAAAAATGGGGGCTTAGTTTTTCCTAGAATCACAAAAATCGGTATGTATATTGTTCTCATCGAGCCGGACAACTTTCTAATTTACAGTTATAAGCTCCGACCAACAGGAAGTCAGATATTTTGGTTTGAATGTGATTTTTTTGAGAATTCTCTCTCTCTCTCTCTCTCTGTATCTGTGTCTCTGTGTGTGTGTGGGGGGTGTGGGGGATTTGTCTGTTAGGAGAAATCTGCTTTTATAATTGTTTTTCAAGGTTTCAGGGGCTTTTGAGGCCCTTAATGTGCTCAAAAACTCTTGAAACTTTGCACACAGGTCAGAACCTTCGGCCATCAGGGCCGGGCTGAATCTGGTACCCAGGCGTGGCAGGGGGGCTCAACAGCGCCCCCTTGAATGGGGTCCGAAAACTTGGTCCATAGATCAAACTAGCTTGCATGAATTAATATGAAACTCGGTACACATATAGATCTCATCGGGCCGAACAACTTTCGCACTCTTAAGTTAAACGCCAGCGCAACAGGAAGTCGGCTATTATGGGTTGTTTGAAAAACGCATGCTGTGGAATTTGATGTATTCCTCCTAGAGAATTCATCTAATCGCCTCCAAACTCGGTCAACATGAAGTCAAGACATTGAGGATGATAAATTGCGGACGGATTTTTGATATGTCGAACGGTTTAGTCGTGGCGAGGAAATGAATTTATGGCGAGAAAAGAGAAACACGAAGTGTTATAACTTCTGTATACATTAACTGATCTTGATGAAACTTCAGCAGTGTGTTCGTGCTAAGAGGCCGATCAGATGGATGTAACTATTGTGAGTCAAAGTTATAGCGCCACCAACTGGCAGCAGGAAGTGTATCACATTCAAAATGCTTTTGACAAAAGTGGGGGGGTTAGTTTTACCCACAGTTACAAAAATCAGTACGTATATTGGTCTTATCGAGCCGGACAACTTTCTAATTTACAGTCATTAGCTCCGAACAACAGGAAGTCAGATATTTTGGTTTGAATGTGGATTTCTTTGCAAAATCAGCCTCTGAATTTTTATCCACTCCTCTTAAGTGGTTTATTTTATTCCCACCAATCCTTTTCAATATGATGAAAATACATTAAAGATGCTAAATTGTGAACGGATAATACATATCTCAAATGGTTTTGCTATGGCAAAGGAATTAAAGTAATGTCCAAAAAGGAAACACTAAAAGCCTCAAATTTTCTAAAAATGTAATTATATACCATTTATTTCTATATAAAAGTATACAAATATCTCAACTAAACCCATTTTATTCTGTTTTTGCAATTCAAGAAGAATGAAAAAGTTAAAAACAGGCTATTTAGTGCTATTTGGTTAAACAAAAAAGCAAACATAGGGCTATACAGCCCTCTTGTGTCCAAAAGGACATCAAAATAGTATATAAAACTTTTTACCAGGTAGGCCAATATTGTATTTAAATATACATTTATTAGGTATGTGTCTGAGGATATTTTCCCACCGGTTAATCGACATGTGACACGAGCGGGTGCTTTTAAAACGCTAATATAAAAGTGAAAGAAAAATACAGACGTCCACACTGACATTGATAATGTTGCACACACACGTTGGAAAGAATGATGCTTTTAAACAACACTAAACCGCCATTAGGTGTCGCCAGGCATCCATCTTAATAAGCGAGTCATTGATTCATTCGTTCAAACGATTCGTTCGAATGAGTCGATCATGATTAAGACAGATGTTTATTGATCATTCAATCTTTGAGTCAACCGATTCGTTAAAATTTGTTAACTGATTATTTTTAAAAATAAAATCTCAAACGGTTTTGCTATAGTGAGGGATTAAAGTAATGTCAAAAAAGGACACACTAAAAGCCTCATATCTTCTAAAAATGTAATTATAAACCATTTATTTCTATATAAAATTATACAAATATCAGAACTATACCCATTTTATTCTTTGTTTGTTTGTTTGTTTGTTTGTTTTCAATTTAAGAATTATGTTTGAGTTTAAAAACAACCAGAATGTTTCAGTCCAAAAACCAGATAAATCATGTCATGTCATGGATTGCTTAAATGTATTTTTATTTTTTTATTTCGTTTTGGCTTGTTTGTAGTTATTTTTTTATTCTTGTTCCGTTCTGAATATCGTTACATTTAAAGGATTTGTTGTGGAATATTTTGAGTGTATCATAAAATCAGAATAACTCTCTTGATTTAGTGATTCCCTAGTTATCTTTTTATTAGATTTTTTTTCGTTGTTCTAATCAGGTCAGGCAAGTAAAATTCTCTGTGTCTTGTCCCTAAAATGTATATATATATACACACACACACAGTATATAATGTGTATATATATATATATATATATATATATATATATATATATATACATCATATACTGTGTGTGTATATATATATATATATATATATATATATATATATATATATATATATATATATATATATATATATATATATACACACATATACTGTGTGTATATATATATATATATATATATATGTATATATATATGTATATGTATATGTATATGTATATGTATATGTATATATATATATACACTGCTCAAAAAAATAAAGGGAACACTTTTTAATCAGAGAATAGCATCAAGTCAGTTAAACTCCTGGGATATTGATCTGGTCAGTTAAGTAACAGAGGGGGTTGGTAATCAGTTTCAGCTGCTTTAGTGTTAATGACATTAACAGCAGGTGCACTAGATGGGCAACAGTGAGACAACCCCCAAAACAGGAATGGTTTTACAGGTGGAGGCCACTGACATTTTTTCCCTACTCATCTTTTCAGACTGTTTTTCACCAGTTTTGCATTTGGCTAGGGTCAGTGTCACTACTGGTAGCATGAGGCGATAGCTGGACCCTACAGAGGTTGCGCAGGCAGTCCAGCTCCTTCAGGATGGCTCATCAATACGTGCCATTGCCAGAAGGTTTGCTGTGTCTCCCAGCACAGTCTCAAGAGCATGGAGGAGATTCCAGGAAGACAGACAGCTACTCTAGGAGAGCTGGACAGGGCCGTAGAAGGTCCTTAACCCATCAGCAGGACCGGTATCTGCTCCTTTGTGCGAGGAGGAACATGATGAGCACTGCCAGAGCCCTACAAAATGACCTCCAGCAGGCCACTGGTGTGAATGTCTCTGACCAAATAATCAGAAACAGACTTCATGAGGGTGGCCTGAGGGCCCGACGTCTTCTAGTGGGCCCTGTGCTCACTGCCCAGCACCAGGGAGCTCGATTGGCATTTCCCATTGAACACCAGAATTGGCAGGTCCGCCACTGGTGCCCTGTGGTTTTCACAAATGAGAGCAGGTTCACCCTGAGCACGTGATAGACAGGAAAGGGTCTGGAGAAGCCGTGGAGAATGTTATGCTGCCTGTAACATCGTTCAGCATGACCGGTTTGGTGGTGGGTCAGTGAGGGTCTGGGGAGGCATATCCATGGAGGGACGCACAGACCTCTGCAGGCTAGACAATGGCACCCTGACTGCCATTAGGTATCGAGATGAAATCCTTGGATCCATTGTCAGACCCTATGCTGGTGCAGTGTGTCCTGGGTTCCTCCTGGTGCACAACAATGCCCGGCCTCATGTGGTGAGAGCATGCAGGCAGTTCCTGGAGGATGAAGGAATGATACCATTGAAGGGCCACCACGCTCACCTGACCTACATCCAATAGAACACCTCTGGGACATTGTGTTTCGGTCCATCTGACATCACCTGGTTGCACCTCAGACTGTCCAGGAGCTCAGTGATGCACTGGTCCAGATCTGGGAGGAAATACCCCAGGACACCATCCGTCGTCTCATTAGGAGCATGCCCCGATGTTGTCAGGCATGCATACAAGCACGTGGGGGCCATACAAACTACTGAGTACCATTTTGATTTGCTGCAATGAAATTTCAGCAAAATTGACCAGCCTGCTGCATAATTTTTTCACTTAGATTTCCGGGGTGTCTTTGAATTCAATCCTCTGTAGGTTGATCATTTTCATTTCCATCAAACGATGTGGCATCCTTTCGTTCATTACACATTACCCAGTCCATATTAGTATATATATCTAGCATGATATTTTTCCCCATTGAGATCTGATGTGTTTTCAAAGTGTCCCTTTAATTTTTTTGAGCAGTGTATATACAGTATATATATATATATATATATATATATATATATATATGGGGCTTTTGGGGCCTTTAACATGCTCAAAAACTCATGAAACTTTGCACACGGGTCAGAAGATGCAGCCATTAGGGCCGGGCTGAAGATGGTACCCGGGCGTGGCATGGGGGCTCGACAGCGCCCCCTTGAATGGGATCCGAGTGCGGTCCGAAAACTTGGTCCATATACCAAACACGCTTGCATGAATTAATATGAAACTCGGTACACATATAGATCTTATCGGGCCGAACAACTTTCGTGCTCTAAGTTTTACGCCAGCCCAACAGGAAGTCGGCTATTATGGGTTGTTTGGAAAACGCATGCTGTGGAATTTGATGTACTCCTCCTAGGAAATTCATCCATTCACCTCCAAACTCGGTGTGCATGAAGTCAAGACATTGAGGATGATAAATTGCGGACGGATTTTTGATATCTCGAACGGTTTGGCCGTGGCGAGGAAACGAATTTATGGCGAGAAAATAGACACAGGAAGTGTGTTATAACTTCTGCATACATTAACTGATCTTGATGAAACTTCAGCAGTGTATTCGTTGTAAGAGGCCGATCAGATGGATGTGACCTTTGTGAGTCAAAGTTATAGCGCCACCAACTGGCAACAGGAAGTGTGTCACTTTCAAAATGCTTTGAAATCACTCTCTTATTTTTACCCGATTTGCTTCAAACTTTATGTGTATAATGTAGACACACGGCAGATGTAGGCCTCTGAAAGGATTTTTTTTGATATCTTAGATACTGTTCTAAGCATCAAACTTCAATATTCTTTTCGGATGCTTTTGAGACTCTTCACATGCTTGAAAATGCATGAAACTCGACAGACACATCACATTTATTATCCAGTAGACATGTGCAAAGTTTCAGAAACGGGCGTGGTGAGGGGCTCAGTAGCGCCACCTTTAGTCAAAAATGGGGGCTTAGTTTTACATAGAGACTTAAAACTTGTTATGTATATTGTTCTCATCAAGCCGGACAACTTTCTAATTCATAGTCATAAGCTCTGACCAACAGAAAGTGAGATATTTTGGTTTGAATGTGATTTTTTGGAGAATTCTCTCTCTCTCTCTCTCTCTCTCTGTATCTGTATCTCAGTGTGTGTGTGTGGGGTGTGGGGGATTTGTCTGTTAGGAGAGATTTGCTTTTATAATTGTTTTTCAAGGTTTCAGGGGCTTTTGGGGCCCTTAACGTGCTCGAAAACTCTTGAAACTTTGCACACAGGTCAGAACCCATGGCCATCAGGGCCGGGCTGAAGCTGGTACCCGGGCGTGGCAGGGGGGCTCAACAGCGCCCCCTTGAATGGGGTCCGAAAACTTGGTCCATATATCAAACACGCTTGGATGAATTAATATGAAACTCGGTACACATATAGATCTCATCGGGCCGAACAACTTCCGCGCTCTATGTTATTAGCTCCGCCCAACAGGAAGTCAGCTATTATGCGTTGTTTGAAAAACGCATGCTGTGGAATTTAATGTACTCCTCCTACAGAATTCATCCGATCCCCACCAAACTCGGTCAGCGTGAAGTCAAGACATTGAGGATGCTAAATTGCGGACGGATTTTTGATATCTCGAACGGTTTGGTCGTGGCGAGGAAACGAATTTATGGCGAGAAAAGAGAAACACAAAGTGTTATAACTTCTGCATACATTAACTGATCTTGATGAAACTTCAGCAGTGTGTTCGTGGTAAGAGGCCAATCAGATGGATGTAACTATTGTGAGTCAAAGTTATAGCGCCACCAACTGGCAGCAGGAATTGTGTCATTTTCAAAATGCTTTTGACAAAAGTGGGGGGGTTAGTTTTACCAGCAGTTACAAAAATCAGTATGTATATTGGTCTCATCAAGCCAGACAACTTTCTAATTTACAGTCATTAGCTCCGACCAACAGGAAGTCAGATATTTTGGTTTGAATGTGGATTTCTTTGCAAAATCAGCCTCTGAATTTTTACCCACTTCTCTTAAGTGGTTTATTTTATTCCCACCAAACTTTTTCAACATGATAAAAACACATTAATGATGCTAAATTGTGAACGGATAATACATATCTCAAACGGTTTTGCTATGGCCAGGGATTAAAGTAATGTCAAAAATGGAAACACTAAAAGCCTCATATCTTCTAAAAATGTAATTATACACCATTTATTTCTATATAAAATTATACAAATATCAGAACTAAACCTATTTTATTCTTTTTTTTCAATTTAATAATTGTTTAAGTTTAAAAACAGCTAGAATGTTTTTTTTAGTCCAAAAAATAAATAAATCATGTCATTCATAGTGCTATACTGCCCTCTTGTGTTAAAAATCAGGTAGGCCTATTGTATCTATATAAAAATATACTAGGTATGTGACGGTGAGAATATTTTACCACGGGTTAATCAACGTTAATCAATGTTGTGGAACATTTTGAGTGTATCATAGAATCAGAATAAGGTAAGACAAGTAATATTTTCTGTCTTTTATATATATATATATAGTGATTACAGGCCAAAGCCGGCGGCACCGCCACCCTTTAGGTAAGGCACCAGGGTTGCGGTGCCACCGGCTTGGGCCCGTAATCGCTGCTCGCAGCTATATTTTAATTTATT
Organism: Vimba vimba; assembly: GCA_022828995.1. NCBI lineage: Eukaryota > Metazoa > Chordata > Actinopteri > Cypriniformes > Leuciscidae > Vimba > Vimba vimba. The sequence goes on from CM040818.1 coordinate 61,299,097, forward strand.
TTTATTTTAGAGCATTTAAAGTGCTTCTTAGCGATATTTTATTTATTACACACATGTTCAGTTATTTATTTTTGTAACCCATCAGCCCTCTGTGTCTAAATAAGTAATAAAACTCCCAGATTTAAAAAAATGTGTGAAACGAGCCTGTGTGTGACTTGGTATGACTTGATGACTAAGTTGCGACTTGACTTGACTTGACTTGACAAAGAGTATGACTTGACTTGACTTGACTTGACCCTTACAACAGAATGACTTGACTTGACTTTGACTTGCAATGTTAAGACTTGGACTTGACTTGAGACTTGCATTTAGTGACTTACTCCCACCTCTGGATTGGATACACCGGTGCACAGGTGTGCCTGTCTAGATAAGCATCCTGACTTGTGTTCGTGGTTGAGTGTTTTTCTCCTTACTCCGATCTCTGGCCAGGGCCGAGAACGAAAACCAGCGTTGCGGCGAACTTTGAAAGGCCTCGTTGCCGAACTTTTGTGCTTGAATATCTGGAATAAACATGTGATTTGTAACCGCTGTACACGCTTCCTCCTCCTTCATTGTTCCTCCCTGTTAAGGGCGTAACAGCCTGGCAGAGTCTGACTGCTGTACACTGAAAAAAATAATTCATTGGATTTACTCAATTGAATAGTGGACATTGGTTGCACACAAATTGTTTGCTTTGGTAGCCACTAACACAATAGTGTTCCACCAACACAGATTATTCATGTTAAAACAACACAGACGATTCACGTTCAAACAACACAGACTATTCACGTTCAAACAAAACAGATGAACACAGACTATTCATGTTCAATTAACAAAGTAAATTATACTAAATATAAATTAATAAATATTTTCAGTGCATGAACCAATCTTAAATGCTAAGTGTACACACTCTTTCAACCATAGCATTTATTATTAGTGTTAGCTGAATCAGTCCACAACCTAACCAAATGCTCCACTCTTCTCCACAATGGTAACCCTCTGTAATTTAAATGGTTCTAAAAATTTGAATGTAATTGAAAATTAAACACAATTACACTCTATCAAGTCTTTCCCTTTTCTAATTTTCTCAAAAACACATAAAATAACACTTAATTTCAACATTTATTCTCTCTTAATTTAGCCACATGCAAAGCATGCTGGGAACTAACAAGCACCGCCCAGTTTCAGTTAATGCAACATAAATCATTCATGTAATCCAACACAAATGGATTAAGTAAACTTAAATTTTACCTATATTTAAGCAGATTGAACACAATCAAATTAAGTATGAACAAAATGTAAAGCAATTGTGTTGCTTAAGCTCATTTTAATCAAGTAATTTGAACAAGCAGCAAAAATAATTTTTTTCAGTGTAGAGTAAGCGGATGAGCTCCAACGCCGAATCCGCAGCCAAAAACAAATCATCCACCCGCCCCAATAATTTTCTCTGATTTAAGTATCCGCACCCGATGGTCAAATTACAATTATTCTGTGTTGTTACGCGTGATTATAAATGGATGATCGTCACCTTCAACAGTGGACTCGGCGACGGTTGATACGCACATCTTTAATAATACACTGATTAATGAGCGCTGCTTTTAAATGAACATTTCTTTAAAACATTATTTTTATTATTAGACATTATTTTATTAAAGTGCATTTGTCAGTGCCGCACTCGTACTTATTCTTATTCTGCCTGACAGAAAGAAAAGCTAGTAATGAAGGCGAAGCGGTTTGACCAATCAGATGAAAGGGGCGTTTCAGCGCCGCCCACGTGTGCAAATGAAATCTCGAACCCATAAACCGATTTGTAAACCACAAACTAAAAAGGAAAAATCGAGCCAAGATCAAATTTTTTGTTTTTTAAACTAAACTAAAAACAAAACAAAAAACAAAAAAACAATAAACAAGCTGGTTTTTATTTCTCGTTAATCCATTACAAACAGGAAATGAAATGATCAAAAAGTACACGGACCCTATGTATTTATTCATTATAATTACTAGCAGGGCCGTAGCTAGAGGATTCGGGGCCCCCTGAAAAAATATTGATGTGGGACCCCACCACACTCCACCAATATCATATACTGTACACTAGATGAGCATGGAGGCCCACATATAACAGAAGATGGTGATGCTGTTGTAAAACCTTTATTTTAAAAGTTAAATGTTTATATAAAAAAGCAATGTTTTTTCTTTTTACAAAAAGCAAGAAATTGTTAAATAATAATAAAATCAATTTTAAAAAAGTAACAGCAAAATTACTTACAAACAGTTTTTTTCCCCATTAGTCTGTTATAATTCATAAATCAAAAAGTAAACATTTAGAAATTGACAAGAATGCAGTCAAATTTAAAAAATAAAATCATTTATTGTCTTATTTTTTAATACAGATAATATGGAACTGGTAATATAAATAGTTTTCTTATTCCCAGCGAAATAACAATACAACCTGTCTTTAAGAACGTCTTGATCGACTGGGATACATCAACTCTCCTGGCCTCCCTCTCCTTCATTTCATGGTGTTTCTGGTTCCCTGTTTTATGTTTTCTTTTCCCCGAAATTTTTCAGTCAGTCAATGTCCTGCTCTTCCAGCAAATTCATCATTAACTTCAGGCAGCTGCCGCCTCAACTCTGATTGGTTCTGTTCACGAGCTGGGGTGGGACTCAACATTTTATTGGGTCCATCTGATGTTTGTCACTGACTGAATAATTAATAAATACTTTTGATCGGACTAAACCATTTTTAGGGAGGTAAGAGAAGCAGATATTTGGAAAAAAAAGATTTAACAAAATTGCATGTTTATGTGGTTTTCATTTAAATCTCAGGCATACAACTAATATACATTTTGGAATAATTCATACAACAGGGGCCTAGTATAACTGCTGGATTTTGCGGGGCCTCCTGGGCAACGGGGGCCCCTATAATTGTCACCACCTTTCACCCCACTAGCGACGGCCCTGATTACTAGTCATTGTGGTTCTAAATCTGGAGCAGTTTTGCACAGGTTAGAAATACATGTAAGCATTGCAAACAGTGAATGTTTAACAGGGTTATTTTTGAACTTTAGACTCTGATATTGAATATTGAAGTAGTGGAGTTAGAGATAAGATAGACTGTGTCTCAAAGAACCTATTGTAAATAATTTTCTATGTCTGTGTAATATTTAATCTATAGTGCAATAATAATAGAAAGTATTCACATATACAAATTACTCTATAAATATGAACATTTTTCACAAATAAACAATGGTTCTGAGGCACTCAAAAGGAATATAAGTTTAAAAAGCCTTTATTTAAACTTGGCTATCCATTAAAAAACATGCCAACATGTTTCGGCCTCTGTGGCCTTCTTCAGGGCAAATTCAAAATGGCAGTCCGTAGACTGCATACTATATATCTGCATGTGGTCACATGACCTATAAGCACAGGTGCTCATCTGCACATATCACCTGACTGCAAGCAATTACAACAAGTCACATTTTCACATCAGGGTAGTTTAAAATATCAATAGATACATGTAGCAAAAGGTTACTTTATATAAGACAAGTTACAGAAAAAAAAAAAAAAAAGTTACATTGTGAAAAAGATTTAATTTAATTTTATGCTCTTATAAATATATGCAGTCTCAGATATTAAACAATTTCACACTTTCTATATTTTACCACTTTCCACATCAAGATACAATTTGAAATATCAATATAGATAGATATAGCAAAACATTGACATGTGCATATAATCTATTACAAAAAAGGAGAAAAATCCAATTCCAAGTTTAGACCAGGGTATTGATTAGCATTTAAAGTATAAATCCAAAAGGATTCTCTTTGTAAAAGTTTTTTGAGTCTATCTCCCCCTCTTGGTGATGTTTTAACATGTTCTATCCCAAAGATTTTTAGAGTATCGCTACTTCCGTGGTTCGCCTCATTGTAATGTAGAGCCATAGGGTATTGGTGGTTACTTGTTCTTATCGCATATTTGTGTTCTGCTAGTCTTTCTTTAAGCTTGCGTTTGGTTCTTCCAATATAAAAACAACCACAAGGACATTCAAGTCTATAGACGACGAATGATGTATTGCAATTAATAAATGAGTGTATACTGTATTCACGATTTGATGTCACATCTGTAAAAACATTGGTCTTGACCATTACAGATACGATAGTAGAGTTAAAGAAATTAGTAGAGAACAGCTGTTGCTTCAGAAACAGAGGCGACAACAAGAGCAAAATCAAGTTTATTTTGTTACACAATACAGTAGTCAAGCCAATAAGATAAAGCAAATAATCAAGAAGAATTGGGACATAATAAAAAGTGATACCGTTTTGAGAGATGTATTGCCGGAGGTACCTACTATTACCTTTAAACGAGCTCCTACTCTAAAAGATAGTCTTGTGAAAAGCTATATGCCTCCTGTACAGAATAAAACCTGGCTAGGCATAAAAAGAGGTAACTATAAGTGTGGAAACTGTAATCACTGTAACAATATGGTCAAGACCAATGTTTTTACAGATGTGACATCAAATCGTGAATACAGTATACACTCATTTATTAATTGCAATACATCATTCGTCGTCTATAGACTTGAATGTCCTTGTGGTTGTTTTTATATTGGAAGAACCAAACGCAAGCTTAAAGAAAGACTAGCAGAACACAAATATGCGATAAGAACAAGCAACCACCAATACCCTATGGCTCTACATTACAATGAGGCGAACCACGGAAGTAGCGATACACTAAAAATCTTTGGGATAGAACATGTTAAAACATCACCAAGAGGGGGAGATAGACTCAAAAAACTTTTACAAAGAGAATCCTTTTGGATTTATACTTTAAATGCTAATCAATACCCTGGTCTAAACTTGGAATTGGATTTTTCTCCTTTTTTGTAATAGATTATATGCACATGTCAATGTTTTGCTATATCTATCTATATTGATATTTCAAATTGTATCTTGATGTGGAAAGTGGTAAAATATAGAAAGTGTGAAATTGTTTAATATCTGAGACTGCATATATTTATAAGAGCATAAAATGAAATTAAATCTTTTTCACAATGTAACTTTTTTTTTTTTTTTTTTTTTCTGTAACTTGTCTTATATAAAGTAACCTTTTGCTACATGTATCTATTGATATTTTAAACTATCCTGATGTGAAAATGTGACTTCTTGTAATTGCTTGCAGTCAGGTGATATGTGCAGATGAGCACCTGTGCTTATAGGTCATGTGACCACATCCAGATATATAGTATGCAGTCTACGGACTGCCATTTTGAATTTGCCCTGAAGAAGGCCACAGAGGCCGAAACATGTTGGCATGTTTTTTAATGGATAGCCAAGTTTAAATAAAGGCTTTTTAAACTTATATTCCTTTTGAGTGCCTCAGAACCATTGTTTATTTGTGAAACATTTCTGGATCTCCAAACTGAAGAGCACCAGAGGAACACACTTCTTAATACCCAAATAGCACTCCTAGTAACTCGTTTGTAAATATGAACATTTGTTAATTTCATTTGGTTTGTGTGGAATATTAAAGCCGTAAAAATGAATGAAATCCAAACGTGTTTTGTTTCTTACCAGAAGTTTCTATGAGGAGATTCACCAGTAAAGCGATGATAATAATCAACATCATTTCTGAGAAAACACAGACTCAAATAAAACAAACTCCAGATTTCTCCAGAAACACACAAATAATATGAGAGATTTAATAAATCAGACTGTTGTGTTCAATGAGGAAACAGAAACTCACCGGAGACAAAGACTCGTCCGTTAAATCACAGTGTTAATTACGATGAATTTAAATCAGACACATTCAGCACATTAATATATAAATATAATTCATAAAAGCAGACGGAATTTAGTGAGAATCAAACGTGCTCCTGATTTCCCTCCTGTTTTACTTTCACTTTAACGTCAGTTTAATGATCCTCAATGAAACACAGACGTCATCAGAACACTCAATATGTGTGTATTTGATTAATAAGCCATGTGCACTTAGTTAATTGAATAAATTGTAAACAATTGTATTTACTCTTTTGCACACGTGCCAAAACACATGCATTTGCGTACATCGATAAAACATCAAAATCTGATGTGAACAAGAAACTAATTGTTCGGAGATCTGAACTTAAAAATTCTCATTCGTGAATTAAGCCAAAGCGATTGAGAACATTTATTTACATTAAGCGTCTTGTTCTGTGGATTCGCCCTCAGCCATCTGTATCAGACTTTACATTTCAGATCATTGTGTGTTTTATTTAATTAACACAGAAACGTCAATCAATGTGCATTTCAATATTAGTTACAGTGTTTATATCAAGAGTATTTGGTCAAGGAACATTTAGACAATTTTAATTAAACATGTTATGCATCATGTTGCTCCATTAATATACAGTATAAAGAAATAGAAATATTTTGAACATTATATTTTGTGACCCTTGATCTTAAAGGCATGAAGACTTTTGTTCCTCCTGTAAGACTGAGCATTCGGATGGGAACATCACAGTTTATCGTAAGAGCCAACAATATTCATAATACACAAGTTTAGAGTAGGACACAGATTAATACACAGGTTAGGGAAAGTACATGCAGGAAAGTATAAAGTATAGGCTAGTTATAGCAAGTTCACGTGTTTCTGGATATCCATATTACCACCCATTTGCTGTTGGGTTTTATAGTGTTTTCTTTCAGTTGTCTCATGTTTGTTCTCTCTGATAAACTCTGATGTGTAACGATAGGAAAGAGGGAAAAGCATCTGTGTCAGTTTCTGTGCACATGCTTCATTCTGTCTAAACACACTGGATTGGTCAGTCAAGCTTCTGAGCTGTTACTCAGTAAAGGTTCACTGGACTCTACAGGTGATTCTACAGGTTCTGGACAATCCAGAATTATAAGCGGACTCTGATCTCCTACTCCTGGATTAAACAGCGGAGCGACTGGTCCAGTGAATCTGGTGCTCATGGTCAGCAGATGTTTCCTCTCTTTGACACTGTAAAATGACAGCTGACCGTGATCATAATCTAACAGAACTCCCAGTTGTTCAGGTCTCGGCGTCAGTGAGAGAGAAACTGGTGGATCAGAGCTGATGTAAAAGCCATTAGGACCGTCTGAACACAAGAACCAGTAACCGTTTGATGGAGTAAAAGCAGATCTGTTCTTTGAGCGAAAAAATCTATATTCCTCCAAACCAATTAACCAGTAGTGTTTAGGAGGTGCATCTTCTCGTGCCAAATCAACCTCCCAATAGTGACGGCCAGATGTAAATGTTTGAGCTCCAAATGCACGTAACTCATATGGAAATCCCTCTCCAGTGTGATTATATCCTGGAGCATCTCTCACTATTTTACAGTCCTTAGAAACCTTCAGACCTGGATGTAAACGCCCACGATCAATAGTGATCTGAACTGTGAAGAAAACAATGCAACAATTATTAATACACTTCAACGTGTGTGAGATCATATTTACAAATATGTGCATATATGACTGAAGATGATGAAATATATATAACTGAGATGATGTCATCATACCTGCATGTTTCCTCAGTTCTTCTATATTTGTGTCTCCCACAACTAAAATGAAAAATAATTTGAGACTTTAGAGAAAGAAATCTACTCCTGTATCTGTATCATCAATATATAACAGAAATTATTCGATTTTATCAACTTTTATGAATTGTTTATTCCCCGTAATGAAGTTGTATATTTGATTATGTTCACACTATGTTTCTGCAACACTTAAAATATAAAATGTAAAATATACAGCGGAGTCCAAAAGACAAAAGACAATCTGGGATACAACAATTCTACACTTGTAAATCAAATTTTGAATCCCAATACATGTGTGTGTGTGTGTGTGTGTGTGTGTGTGTGTGTGTGTGTGTGTGTGTGTGTGTGAGAGTGTGTTGCTGTATGTGTGAGAGTGTGTATGTGTGTGTGTGTGGGAGAGAGTGTGTGTGACTGTGTGTGTGTGTGTGTGTGTGTGTGTGTGTGTGTGTGTGTGTGTGTGTGTGTGTGTGTGTGTGTGTGTGTGTGTGTGTGTGTGTGAGAGAGTGTGTGTGTGTGTGTGTGTGTGTGTGTGTGTGTGTGTGTGTGTGTGTGTGTGTGTGTGTGTGTGTGTGTGTGTGTGTGTGACTGTGTGTGTGTGTGTGTGTGTGTGAGAGAGAGAGAGATGTTTATTTAATGATTAGTGCGTCACTTCAGCGGTTTCAGTTCTTGTAAAATAAATCAAAGAAAAACATCTTCAAGTACCTTCTTTTGTCAGTTTCTCCGTAGATTCATCGTCACAAACTAAAATGAGAGAAAAGTTGATTGGAGGGATTAATTATCATTCAGCTTCCACAAATACTCCAGACACTATAAACCTCAATAACTCTTTGAACTCTTTCAGGCAGAATCTCTTTAAGATATTAACTTGTATTGCTGTCAGTTACGCTTCTTAGGCTCAGGGTCAAAGGTCATTCTAGCCTCATAAAAACACCACACTGCTCTTCGTGTTCATCCGTTCATCCAGGAATTACTTTAGTTGTGTCAGTCTTTCAAGACATTCAGATCAGATTGGTTTGAAATGATGATGTTCTTAATTATCAATTATATCTTCAAATAAGAAATGAAAAGTGCTGTATCAGTGTTTGCTGAGGTTATGAGTTCTACAGTCATAAACTGAATGATTTCCATCACATCTGCTTCGTGATTTGGTGTTTCTCTGAATGCACTGTGGCTTCTGTGTGTAACCCCCTCATTTACCTTATACAATCAAAATGTTTTAGAAATGGTGTGATTGTATTTATAGATTGTGAAAATGTAAACATTTCAACTATAAACTCTGAAGCAAAATGAGAGATTTTAGGTCAGGAGAGCTTTCTCCTGTTCCTGGAGATCATCCTGCAGAGTTCAGTTCCAGCCTAACACGGTCAGGGCCGGAGCGAGGGCATGGCTTCTGTGTTTTTTCAAAAGACCTGAAAGTTTTAGGTTCCCTTTCGAAAGGGAACTCGCACTGCGTCCTCTAGGGGTCGCTATGTGGAATGCCTTGGGCTCGACTGGCGTCTGAAGTGAAAATCTAAACACGACAATGAACTTGACATTGGCAGGCGGCACCTATGACGTCACTACAGGTGAGACCGAGAGTATAAAAGGGCACCTGTGCAATACGTCATCTTCTTATCGTTTGTTTGAACGTGTGATCTGAACAGGCAAATTTATTTTAGCTAGCACTGTGAATTTTAGAATGTGTGTTCACAGCCGGGGTCATCATCCATTGTCGTGGGAGTCCTCGTGGAGTTTGAGGGAATGGATCAAGCCCAGCCCACCCTCCCACTACTGAGTGTGAGTACCGGCTGGACTTACTGGACAGTTTCTTTGAGTGTGGAGAGAGGAATTCCTTATGTTCCCTGATATTGCCGGAATGTACATTCACTTCAGTCCTGCTGACCCCACCCAGCCTCCCTCTCCCACCACCTCTACACACTGCTATCAGTAGTGTTCTGTTAGTTTTCATGCTACTATCTATTCTCATCCTCAGTCCTCAGCCAAGTCTGCCAGCCAGTCGTCATCGTCCCCCATCGGTCCCGCTGGGTCACCTCTACCTCCTCTCAGTGGCGTGGTTACACTGCGGACTTGCTGGTAGCATATTCCTTCTGGGCGTGATGAACCGTGATGAGAACTGTCGGCTTCACCTGGGTCGGACATCGCCACGCCTCCGCTGCAGACTTGCAGTTAGCCGCTGCTCTCCGGCCCTCCACCCCTTTGACTTTGGCCAGCTCGCCCTCCTTCAGGCTCCACCTCTGCCATCGGTCGCTCCAGCTCAGCCTCTGATTCCCCAATTCCATCTCAGGAGGTTGTTCCATCTGCGGCTCCGTTGCGTCCGCCCAGGTCATCGGTGTCACATTGCTTCCTCGGCCTTCCATTTTTGCTCTGGGCTCCACTACCTTTGGCTCCATCGCCGACGGTCATTCCCCCAGTGTCGTCAGCCGGGATTCCACCATGGCCCCTCCCTCCACCAACTCCACCGTGGGCTTCTGTCCCGACGATCACTTGGCTCCTCCCATCTTCCCAACCATGGCTTCTTCCTCCGTCATCGCCTCCATGGTCTCATCTATCTGCTCTCACCATCCCTTCGCCATCTTTTCGTCCGCCTCATCCGTAAATGTTTTGGCCATACATGTACACGACAACAGAGTTTTGGGTGCCTGAAAACACTAACTTTTGAAAACGTTCTCCAAGTAAACAACAAAAACGATCTCTAAAAACGATGATATCGTGCACATGCGTATTACGTGTTCAGTCTATTGTGTTTCATCGCCATCTACTGGCCTGGCAGGAGAACACAGAGATTTTTGTCATTTTCGCGGATCCTTGTGAATGGGGATCATTTTGATATTGGTGTCGTCTGTACGTGGAAAACTAAAAGAAAGGAGAAAACTTCTCCGTTTTAAGCATATCATTGTTGTGTAAACATAACCTACAATGTGATGGAGAGAAAGGGGGACAGGATGGAACAAACCACAAGCTTTATAAATACTGTACAGTGTATGTTACTGAGATATCATAAAATACCTGTATCTTTCTTCAGTTCTTCTGTTAATTTGTATCCCACAACTAAATTGAAAAACAAATAATTTAAGGTTTTAGAGACAGAAAACTACAGCTGTAATTGTGGACATATACATACAGTTATTATTATTTTCTGGAAATGTGTTCTGGTACAAGATTTCTGCTACAACATGCACATGAGCATTTATTTGATGTTTATAGCTTCAGATATTATTGCTGATATTGTAATATTAAGCTTCATCAGATACCTTCTTTTGTCACTCTCTCCGTAGATTCATCGTCACAAACTTTCTCAGCGGGAGAGGCCAGGAGACTTGAACCGTCATCTGAACCAGCTCTGGAAACCACAGCCTGGATTCCCAGAGGGGGGCCACTAGGAGGACTTGGCATCCGCTCTCCCTGACCCGTTAGATGACCTGGGGGATCATTGAAACAGAGGGAAACGCATAAAGGGGGCGGCTGGGCCAGAGATGGACACTGTTCGAGAAGAAGACTGCGCAGTGAGTGCTGGTTTTCGAGGCGAAAAAGTCAACTTCGGCCTCGCCGAACACACTCCACATTAGACCGACCGTCTTAGGGTTCAGGGACCACTCGCCTAGGGGAGTGTTGCCCTGTGAAAGCATATCCGCACCCAGATTCTGAATGCCAGGGATATGTGCTGCCCTCAGAGAGCTCAGATTGGCTTGCGCCCAGAAGAGGAGGCCTCTTGCCATGGCGTACAGGTTGCCCGACCTGACACCGCCCTGCCGATTTATGTATGCCACCACTGACGTGTTGTATGGCAGTTGATATGTAAGCTCTGCTCCGTGCTCGACCAGAGGCCGGAGGCAGGCTTGCCCTCGTGCAGCGCTCCCCAACCTAGGTTGGAAGCGTCTGTGAAAACCACTTTACTCCCGGAAGTCACCCCCATGGTCACGCCCTTGTGGTACCAGTCCTGAGCCCGCCAGGGAATCAGGGTCCATAGACAACCGTGATTCACCATGAATCGCAGGCTGCCTGACTGCCATGCATGGGCTAGCACACGGCGTTTGAGCCAGTGCTGCAGTGGGCACATGCGCAGTAATCCCATTCGGAGTACTGACAATGCAGCTGCCATGAGACAGAGAAGTTTCTGAAACTTCTTAAGGGTGTGCACTCGACTGCCTTGAAGGAGGCTTCCAGCTTCTGTATAGAGAGTGTGCGCTCTTGTGTAAGCCGCGCTCTCATCGTTGTAGAGTCGATAACTGTGCCCAGAAAGATCACGCTCTGGATGGGGTTCAGTTTGCTCTAGGATAAGTTGATTTTGAGACCCAGGCATTCCAAATGGCTGAGAATCAAAGTTCTGTGTGTCAAAAGTTCGGTTCTCGACTGCGCCAGGACTAGCCAGTCGTCGAGATAATTTAGCATACGCACTCCCTGATGCCTCAGAGGAGAAAGCGCCGCGTCCATGCACTTCGTAAACGTACGGGGTGCTAGGGACAGACCGAATGGCAGAATCGTGTACTGATAAGCCTGCCCCTCGAGGCGAATCTCAAGAATGGCCTGTGACGAGGGGCTATCTGAATGTGAAAGTATGCATCTTTCAGATCCACCGTAAAAAAAACAATCCCCCGGGCGATCTTGCGCAAGGATATGTTTGGTAGTTAACATTTTGAATGGCCGTCTCATGAGAGCCTTGTTCAAATGTCTCAAATCTAGTGTGGGTCTGATGCCGCCGTCTTTCTTCGGAACTAGAAAATAGTGGCTGTAAAACCCCGAGTGTTTTAGCGCAGGGGGGACTAATTCTATCGCCCCTTTTGCTAACAGATTTTGTATTTCGGAGCAAAGCACGTGACACGCCGCTTCTCACCAAGGTCTCGACAACCGCCTGAAATTTTGGGGGTCTGCAAGCGAATTGGAGTGAGTAGCCTCACTTTATTGTGTTTATAACCCAACTCAACACACCAGGGATGGCTTGCCAGGCCAAGGTTTGACACATGTTTGGGGACGGGCCACCTAACACAGGGGGACCTGATACCCTTATATTGTGATTTGTGCACATGTCACATGACACGGTCAGGCTCTGTGTTTTTCTGTTATTCCGCCTTGTGTTGTGTTCCATAGTGTGTGTTTTCACGTTTGACAAAATGTCAATAACAACAGTGTTGAATTTAGCGTACATCTGGCTCGCGATTGTGAGTCTATGTCGTGTAAACGGACTTTTCTTAAGACCAGATACTCCATTCGCCGCCAACCCAGGCAGGCTCGTCTACACGCGGAACCATCTGTTTGAGCTGAGCCAGCTTGACTTAGAGCCATCGCAGGTATCCCTTTCCACAACACAGATCCCTCCGGAGTTAATACGTGGCAGCAAACGGAGGCGAATACGGAGGAAACGAGGGTCTAGAGGAGGTATTGGCAACAGAATGAGGAGAAGAGGTAGCTGATCCCGCTATCTGCCATCACCCTGTCAAACGTACGATCATTACGGAACAAGGCTGACAAGCTGTCCACACTCGTGAGGTCGGATTCAGACTATAGGCAAACAAGTTTGTTCTGTTTTACAGAAACATGGCTTTCTGAGGACGTGGATTTTAATCTGGATGGCTTTAACATCATACGCTTTGACAGGGATGTACGGAAAACACGGAAGTCAATTGGGGGCGGGCTCTGTATAGCTGTCAACAACAAGTGGGCAACCAACTTCACTGTGAGAGAGACTGAGTGTTGCAAGCACTTAGAAATAATGACTGTACCGCACTATTTACTCCAAGAATTCTCCCAGATCACTGTGATTTTAGTATGTACCAGGACCGGATTTCACACTTGCTGCTGAACATATCAGTTACAATAGGGCTGTCAACCAATCTGGCGAACAACCAGTATTTCTGCTGTGGGATTTTAACAAATGCGACGTCACCACACATCTACCTAACCTGGAGCAATATGTTACAGTCCCCACTAGAATGCACAACAGACTGGACTTGTGCTATGGCAACATTCCAGACGCGTATATATCAAAACCTTGTCCTCCTATTGGTCGTTCTGACCACAAGGTTATTCTGTTGTTGCCAAAGTACAGGTCACAACTTAAAAGGGGTGCACCACTTAAAAAAAAATAATTAATGTTTGGAACAAAGAGACTTCAGAAGCACTGAGAGGATGTTTTGAGTTGACTGATTGCGGTTTGTTTTTTGAGGATTGCGGGAATGATTTTAATTTACTGACTGATGTAATAACCTCTTACATCTTATTCTGTGAGGACGTGGTAACTCCAACTAAACAAATAACAATACATCCAAATAACAAGCAGTGGGTCACCAAGGACATGAAAATCTGTCTGGTTTTAAAAAAGAAGGCTTTTTTTAGAAGGTGACACACTCCGGGTGAGGGAGCTACAGAAAGAATTTAGAAGGAAGGCTAAGATGGCAAAAATTCACTACAAGGACAAAGTAGAACAACAATTAACCTCTGGGAATGTGAGGGTGGCATGGCAGGGGTTAAACACCATGATGGGGAGAACACCTAAACCTGCAGTGATTAACTGTCAAGATCCTGCCTCCTTTGCAGAGCAGTTAAACAACTTCTTCAGCAGGTTCGACAACTGTAGCACATCAGCCAGTTGGAATCCCCCCAGCCCCAGTCTATCCAACCAGGCTCTCATCATAGATGAGAAACTAGTGGCATCTGTCCTAAGGCGAGTGAGCCCACACAAAGCCCCTGGCCCTGATAGGCTCAGAGGCAGAGTGCTCAAAGACTGCTCCACCCAGCTAAGTGGGGTTTTCACCAAGCTCTTTCAGAGCCTCCTGGATTCAAGCTGTGTTCCTCACCAGTGGAAAGAATCAACCATCATTCCGATTCCTAAAAAGACACATGCCAAAGACCCCAAGGATTTTAGGCCAGTTGCCCTGACATCGCTACTCTGCAAATGTATGGAAAGAGTGGTAGGTAACCACATCTCCAGCTCTGTGACAGGAAGACTGGACCCACTCCAGTTTGCTTATAAAGCTAAACGTGGAGTGGAGGATGCAACTGTAACTCTCTTGGACACTGTGACCAGACAGCTGGACTCATCACACACTCACGCAAGGATTTTATTTATGGACTTTTCCTCTGCTTTTAATACTGTACACATATACACACTTCTGCAACATCTAGTCGAGCTTCAGGTCCACCCAATACTGATTTTTTGGATTAAGAACTTTTTACAGGACAGACCACAACAGGTGCGTGTGAACGGTTTTAATTCTAGGAAACAGCTTTTAAATACTGGGCTCCCCCAAGGATGTGTTTTATCTCCTGCTCTCTTCTCTGTTTACACAAACAATAAATCCCGCAACAGGGACGGAATGTTTCTTTTTAAGTATGCTGATGATATGGCCTTAGTAGCCCACTTGTCTGATACTAAGGCATTGTCTGTTTACCACCAGACAGTTAATAATCTGGTCACAACATTCCAAGAAATTTCCCTGCAGCTCAACATCGATAAAACCAAGGAGCTGTGCTGTCAGAGTAGGGAAACCAAGAATACACAGCAAATGTTTCAACCCCTCAGCATCAATGGTCAGACAGTTGAACAAGTCAATGTTTTTAAATACCTTGGGACAGAGATGGACACATCTCTGTCTTTCTCACAGCACGCAGACACTGTGTATAAGAAAGCCCAGCAGCGCTTACACCTGCTGAGGAAACTTAGAGATTTTAGGGTGAGCAAGGAAATTTTAATTTGGGTCTACAGGTCACTCATTGAATCCAATAATAGGCTCCCCTCAAACTCCCTTGACAGAACTTCACACTCGGTCAGTATTGAGGAAAGCCACTACAATCACACAGGATCCCACCCACCCCCATAAGCAATCCTTTCAGTTATTGCCATCAGGTCGACGCTACAGAGTCCCACTTGCAAGGAAAAATATATACAAAAAATTGTTTATTCCCACGGCCATTACTACACTGAACAATCATATATAGAACACATCACATTTTTACATTTTGCACATGTCTGTACAGCTAATGTGGTTAAATTGTTTTGAGTGTATTCATGTTTTCTTTTTGTATGTGTTTTTATGTTATCTGAGCCTGCCTTGTCAAACACAAATTTCTGTCACTTGTGACAGACAATAAAGTTTTTCTTATCTTATCATATTGAGTGTTGGGCTGACTGTAAAGGCTTTCGCCTGGGGCAAAGTCAGAGAAACAACTGGGAAGGGGTCGCCTAGTGAAGGGGGACTGTGAACCAGTGTGTTGTGTGCTTGAAACATACTCTTTATGTGCTTTGTAACAGGCCTAATGACTGATTTGAGAATGTTCCCAGCCACCTGTGATTTATTTCTCACTCTATTTGAGCTACTGTGAGAACAGCGTTAGTTTGCAGCGGTGCACGGTTTACAGCGGGCCTCTTGACTGCGGCTATAGCTCTGTTTGAATGTTTTTTTAATATGACTAGTTGGCCATGCTTTGTCCAATTGCACTCATGCTGGGGGGCGGGGTCAAATGATGAGCCCGACCAAACCCTTCTTCGGACGCTGCCAAAGAGAGTGAGTCACGCGGGGGCGGGGCTGGTGTGAGCTCGTTCGCTTTGGTGAATAGATTCAGCGCAGCCGAGATTCAAACTCGGGTCTCTGGCGCGAAAGTCTTAGAATCCACCACTGAGCCACAGGGGGGATTGACAGATAAGAGCTCTTATAGTACTTAGAATGGTGGCTTGTTCTCGCAGTGAGAGAGAACAGTTTCAGCGTGGTTTGATTCCAGGCATGAACACCGCACTGTTGTGTCTGAATCACGGAGAAGGTTCTGCATGATGAACAGAACGGAAGGGAGCGGTAGCTCTCTTGTGTCGTAAGGCGAGATAGCCACGAGCACATCTGACCGCGTGCTTCTTCCGTCGGGGCTCAATGAAGGAAGGAAGCGGGGAAGCACATGATAGAGAACATTTTCAGAGAAAACGCGCTTCTGTGTGATGTGCAGAACGGAGGGCGGGGTAGCTCTCTTGTGTCGTAAAAAAATAATCACCTCCATTCTTTCGGGCGCTCGTTGGCTGTGGCGCTTCTTTTTCCTCCGGGAAAGGAAGAGCAGGAGAAGCGACATCGCCATCTTGCAGAGAGCTAGCCGCGTGCGCAGTCACAGAACAGGCATACTCTCGCAGAGAGAGCAGCCTCCGGCAGAGAGCACAGCTTCAGCATGGGGGGTTCCCAGACATGTGAGGGCTCTAATATAGACTTAGCCACGCCCAATTTGGTGGTCTCTGACGTGTGCGCCGATGAGCTAACAGCCCGCCAACACACGTCAGAGACCAGAGACGCCATGCCATTGGATGTGCAGTTGCCGCAGCACAGCCAATGAGTGAGCCAGACATTCACTGTGCTAGCTGTGCAGCTGCAAATGTGTTTTACATTTTAGGCTTCAGTATTATCCAGGAAAAGGAGTTTCCCCACTGCATATAGCTACGCAATACGAAGTGACCGTTCTCGAAAGGGAACTCCTTTAACTCTTTCAGGCAGAATCTCTTTAAGATATTAACTTGTATTGCTGTCAGTTATGCTTCTTAGGCTCAGGGTCAAAGGTCATTCTAGCCTCATAAAAACACCACACTGCTCTTAGTGTTCATCTGTCATCCAGGAATTACTTTAGTTACGTCAGTCTTTCAATACTGTGGCGAGCAGGACGAGGCCGAGGGCCGTGGGAGAACAGCGCGAGGCTGGTGGCGTGATTGCTGATGAGTGACACCTGCACGTTGCACCTGTCTCGTAACTCTCACAGAGGAGCGGAAGCATAAAAGGAGGAGCGACGACGGTGAAGGACGAGAGAGGCCAGACCTGGAATTTTTTTCATGTTTTGTTTCTGTCTTTACTTTCATTTTTTATTTGTTTATTTATTTATTAAAATCTGTTTGCCGGTTCCCGCCTCCTTCTTCCCGCAACATCTAACATTGCTACAAATACATTCAGATCAGATTGGTTTGAAATGATGATGTTCTTAATTATCAATTATATCTTCAAATAAGAAATGAAAAGTGCTGTATCAGTGTTTGCTGAGGTTATGAGTTCTACAGTCATAAACTGAATGATTTCCATCACATCTGCCTCGTGATTTGGTGTTTCTCTGAATGCACTGTGGCTTCTGTGTGTAACCCCCTCATTTACCTTATACAATCAAAATGTTTAAGAATGGTATGATTGGATTTATAGATTGTCATTTTGCAAAATTTGTTTGTTTACCGTTATTTGTCTTTAATCAGTCCGAGATTGGAGCAAAGCGGGAGAGAAAAGAGGAAAGGATGGAACAAACAACAAGCTTTACAAATACTGTACAGTGTATGCATATATAACTGAGATATCATCATAACATACCTGTATCTTTCTTCAGTTCTTCTGTAATTTTGTCTCCCACAACTAAATTAAGAAACAAATAATTCAAGGTTTTAGAGAAAGAAAACTACAGCTGTAATTGTGGACATATACAGTTATTACTATTAGCTGGAAATGTGTTCTGGTACAAGATGCACATGAGCATTTATTTGAAGTGTAGTGAATAGCTTCAGATATTATTGCTGATATTGGATATTGCAATAATTACGCTTCTTCAGATACCTTCTTTTGTCAGACTCTCCATAGTTTCATCGTCACAAACTAAAATGAGAGAAAAATTTTTTTTTAAGATTTAATTATTAATTGTTTCCACAAATACTCCAGAATTTGTAAACCATAATAAATGTTGCTGTTAAGTGGAATCACGTGTTTTGGATCTTAAAATGAAATATGTGTAGTTTAATTACCTTCTTTACCTGTTTTCTTCCCTGAAAGAAAGATTAAAAAAAATATATCATAACCCGCATAAAGATGAAATAATTTTAATCTTTTAACCAGATTGTACCTGTTAGTTTATGTCTGTATTTGTACAGGATCTGCCCAGTCAAACCCAGAAGAGCACAGATGAGAAGGGTGAAGAAAAGAGCCTTCCATGGGTCTGATGAATCTGGTGGGTCTGAGGAAGACAAACCAGATCAATCTTAATATCTTCAAAATATATAAATCCATTACAATGATTAAGTAGTTTGTTTTTTTTTACTTTGTAAACATAAAAATGTCATTCATAATCCATTTTTCTTCTGAAACAGGATTGAGAACTAAATGTAGGATGGGATTTTATTTTTAATTGGATGGTTGAAAAAAGTAAAATATAATTTGACTAACCAAACTCACACCCGAAACTTTTTGGAACTCACAACCGCATTGTCTGTGAACAGCCTTTGTTCTGATATCTACAAATATGTTTGTTCTAAGATGTTCTCTGACCTGAAGAGATGATGGCCTGTATGTTCAATCTTCCTTCTCTAAACTCTCCAGTCTTGAGAGACATTGAGCATGAGACCAGTTGAGTGTCCGAGTGAGAGACGGCCGTCCAGCTGTGGACAGAGAACATCTCATCTGCTCCACGACTGCGAGACACTCCTCCAGGACGGAGAACCATTCGCTCATCTGACATCCAGGTGACGTCCGGCTCTGGATACCAGCCGCTGGACTTACAGCTGATGTTCACACGTCCATCATCCAGAGGCTGTGGAAACAGGACAGGAGCGGATCCTAAAGCTGGAAGAGAAGAGACAGACGTTCTACAAACACTGTGCAAGTATATTTTACATTTCTTTGGGTAAATGCATCTCTAGTGGATTAATGAAGGCTGCTTCCCAGCAAACAAATGTTTGTTCTAAGAACGTTTTTCAAACATTCTGTTTTGTGTATGGTAACTTTAAAATATCCAGTTCCCTTTCGAGGGAAATCACACTGCGTCGGAACAACACTTTGGGGAACTAAAGCCCTATTCGGACAGGACTAGTTGTAGTAGCTTTATTGTCACTTAGTCACAAGTACCAGCGAAATTAGTTTAACACGGAGAGGTGGGGTAAAGTAATAATTACCAGAGCTTCTCTGTGATTTTAGTCGCGTCCGAATGTGCATCTCAGTAATCATCATGGACAATGTCAGTAAAGATTACGGCGACTTTTACCTTCGGTAAAAAGGTCCGGAAAAACTACCTCAGGTAATACTAATCCCGTGCGAATAGACCCGCTGTAAACATGTGCGTAAATATTTCGGCATTTCCTGTTTAAAAGTATTTTTCCACAGTTTTTCAAGTATGGAGACGCTTGAAAAAGCATTGTTGCGTTCTAGACGCTGGGACAAAACTCAAGTGTTTTCCACACGCCATTCAGATCAGAAAGAAGATCGAAAGTTGTTAGAGGCACGAAACTTTTAGCGTTAAGTAAGTGCCTATTAACAACACAATCCAATCTGAAGTTAATTAATACATCGCTCGACCGGACGTAACGGTTTTATAAATATAGGTTATGTGTTTGCGCACGTGATATAAGGAAGTAATGTAATACATGAAGCATGACGACAGGAGTGACAGCGATGCGCAAATCGAGTTACTCTCCTACTTCTGCTAGTTTTACTGAGATATCTTATCCCGTGTGAATTGGCCATTAATATTACAGACGTCCTGTGGTAAAATTACATTACTCTATCTACCCTTGTAAAGTTAATCCCATCCGAATAGGGCTTAAATCAATCCTGGATGGTTTTGCGTCATGATGTAATGTATGACGGCATGTACAGAAGCTACAAAGGGACGCCGACACACAACAGAGTTAGCTTTCTGCTCTTCAGCAAGCGCTCTCTATCTTTGTCTGTCTTATTTGGTGTTTTCTGTCAAACAAGCCTGTATATTATTAGCAAACATGGCAAAATCATTTAAGAGATGTGTGCACCCCTGTCCGAGATTCATAACGGATGGGGACACACATCAGATGTGTGTACAGTGCTTGGGAGTGCAGCACGCTCAGGCAGATCTGGAGGGAGCCTGTGCAGATTGTGAAAGGATTCCGCACGAGGAGGGAGAACATCAGAGCTGGAAAAGGAAGCCTGAGAAAGTGCCTCAGCAGTCTCAGGGTCCTCTGTCAGCTCCATCTGGGAACCCCATTATCTGAGACGCTGCGCCCGGACCACAGGGAACACAAGCCTGACCATAGTCACTGAAAATGGCCAAACGTGAGGGCAGCACTCAGATCAGCAACCTTTCACAATCTGCACAGACTCCCTCGAGATCTGCCTGAGTGTGCTGCACTCCCAAGCAGTGTATACACATCTGATGCGTGTCCCCATCCATTCTGAATTTCGGACAGGGGTGCAGTATACAGTAATATTTCAAATATAGTAGAATATTCAAAGCATGGCAAAACCTGCCGAATATTTCTCCTTGGTCCCGTGTACAATAGAAAAGGGTTACAGGCTGCAGTTCGATTTCCGCCCACTGATATCCAGCAGGGTGGTGTGGACTGCAGTTGACCCAGAGCAGAGTCGGGTATTGGAACAGGAAGTAAACTCCCTGCTGGTAAAGGAGGCAATAGAACGTGTTCCTCCACCAGACAGGGATTCCGGGTTCTACAGCAGCTACTTCATAGTTCCCTAGAAGGATGGAGGGTTGTGTCCAATTTTAGATCTAAAGCACTTGAATCGGTACCTGAGGAGATTCAGGTTAAAGATGCTGCTTACTATTCCCATCATCGTGAGTCAGATCCAATCTGAGGATTGATTTGTCACGATAGATCTAAAGGACCCATACCTATACCACATATCCATCCATCTCACAGGAGGTTCCTGAGGTTCGCTTTCGGGGGCGGAGAGTTCCAATATCGGGTTCTTCCGTTCGGCCATTTACCAAGTGCATGGAGGCTTCAGGGCATCCGGGTGCTGAATTATATCGACGATTGGCTTATTCTGGCCCAGTCACAGGAGCTGTCGTCCTTGCCCACATTCAGAGGTGGGATTGAGGCTCAACACAAAGAAAAGGAATGTATAGGTGATATAACAAATTGGACTAGTAATTTCCTACTACTTAATTCTGAAAAAACAGAGATTCTAATTATTGGACAAAAAACTTCCTTACGTAATAACCTAGAATACTGTCTAACACTTGATGGCTGCTCTGTCAAGTCTTCGTCGTCGGTTAGGAACCTGGGTGTGCTCTTTGATACCAATCTTTCATTTGAAAGTCACGTGTCTAGTATCTGTAAAACCGCATTTTTCCATCTTAAAAATATATCTAAATTACGTCATATGCTCTCTTTGACAAATGCGGAACAATTAGTTCATGCGTTCATGACCTCAAGGCTAGATTATTGTAATGCTATTATGGGTGGTTGCCCTGCACGCTTAATAAACAAACTACAGCCTGTCCAAAACGCAGCAGCTCGAGTTCTTACCAGAACCAGGAAGTATGACCATATTAGCCCAGTTCTGTCAACACTGCATTGGCTCCCTATTAAACATTGTATAAATTTTAAAATATTGCTGATTACTTACAAAGCACTAAATGGTTTAGCTCCGCAGTACTTGAGCGAGCTCTTAACGCATTATAGTCCTTCACGTCTATTGTGATCTTGAAATTCCGGCCAGTTGATAATACCTAGAATATCAAAATCGACTGCTGACGGTAGATCCTTTTCCTATTTAGCACCAAAACTTTGGAAAAGTCTTCCTAACATTGTCCGGGAAGCAGACACACTCTGTCAGTTCAAAGCTAGACTAAAAACACATCTCTTTGACCTAGCAAACACATTATAGACTTCTATAATTCAATGTTAGGCTGCATAGATTAGGTCAGCCGGAACCAGGAACACTTCCCATAAATCCTGATGTACTCGTTACATCATAAGAAGAATGGCGTCTACGCTAATATTAGTCTCTCTGTTTATCCCGAGGTTTACCGCAGGCCGCCGGATCCAGGCCGTATCCAGATCTGATGAAGGACCTGCGCCTGGACACACACACACTCCAGATCTGATGAAGGACCTGCGCCTGGACACACACACACTCCAGATCTGATGAAGGACCTGGGCTTGGACACGACGACAGAGCAGTCCTGAAATGTCAACTAGGCTCTTCCCTGTGAAGGCCTTCCTCCCCTCCCTTTACCTCTCTACAGATAAAGCGTTGTCGGGATAATTCCGGTTCGCGTGGCTACGTGGAAGCGATAAAATTCTGTATTATTAATTTTAAGGCAAGACAAGTAGTATGTTGAGGGTTGATCTGTAGGGAAGGACTACACGCCTGCGCACATATATTCAAACGCACATACCTATAGACTGAACTCATAATACGCATCCAGAGGCATGGTGTCCTCTAGAGCCCTCCTCTCAGGGGCCCCTATCCAAGAAGTGTGTGATGCAGCTGGATGGGCCACCCCTCATACATTTACAAGATTCTATAGTCTGGACCTTCCTTCGATGCCGGGTGCACAAGTGCTCTTGTCCTAAGTTGTTGTGGCATACAAACATAGTGGGTATTTGTTCCCCAAAGTGTCGTGACCGACGCAGTGTGAGTTCCCTCAAAAGGGAACATCTCGGGTTATGACTGTAACCCTTGTTCCCTGAGAAGGGAATGAGAAACTGCGTCCCTTTGCCACGCCTCCCCCTGCCTGGGAGCAACTTGCTTCATCAGAGAAGCTAACTCTGTTGTGTGCCGGCGTCCCTTTGTAGCTTCTGTGTATGTTGTCACACACTACATCATGACGCAACACCAATCACGATTGGCTTAGTTTCATTCATGCTTCAGAGGCGCTATGCTGAAGGGCGTTCCCTAAAATGTGTCATTACCGACGCAGTGTCTCGTTCCCTTCTAAGGGAACATGGGTTACATGGGACGGTTTCCTTATATTAGAGGATTTTTTATTTTTTTTTATTTTTTTTACAGTTAGTATTATATTCCTGAAACATTCTTTCAACTTGATCTTTATTAACAACAACATTATTCACAGCAAAATCATTAGTTGATCTCTTGACCCTTGACTTTTGTTGATTTCTCTTACAGAAATTGCATTACTGTTTTCATAGAACATTACTGCATTGATAAAGAAAGAGACTGATGAAAAAGCATATCAACATGACTACTTTAATGATAGTCAAATTACTGCATTAAAGTGTTTAAACAACTGTTTTTTCTGTAGTTTCATGATAGGCTTAAATTTAACAATTATGAAGTTGAAGCATTAATAAAAAAATAAAAAATAAAAATAAAAACAGAACCAGCTATTGTAATATCACTGTAGTGCATTAACACTGAAAAGATGAAGATATCTGTGTGAGACCAGAAAGAGTTAAATCACAAGTTCAGTATGGAGTACCACAAGGCTCAGTACTAGGACCGCTGCTGTTCATGTACATGCTACCCTTGTGAGATATCATTAGGAAGCATGACGTTAGTTTTCACTGTTATGCTGATGATACTGTATAATTCTTCACGCCCCGATGAAACTTACCAATTCACAAAATTAATGGAATGCATAGCTGATATAAAAAAAAATGGATGACTAAAAATTAATAATTTTCTACTACTTAATTCTGAAGAAAAAAACTGAGTTTCTAATTATTGGACCAAAAACCTCAGCACATAATAACCTAAAATACTGTCTAACACTTGATGAATGTTCTGTCAAGTCTCTGGTTTCAGTTAGGAAACCGGGTTTGCTCTTTGATTCCAATCTTTCATTTGAAAGTCACGTTTCTAGCATCTGTAAAACCACATTCTTCTGCTTCAAAAAAAAAATGTTTCACAAATATTCTATTAATGTTACTAGAAAGATATTGAAAGAATATTCATTTTGAGAGAACATTGCCAGAATATTAGCGAAAGTTATGAGAACATTCCCTGATTGCTGGGTTTACAATTTCTTTGGAAAATGATGGCAGCATTATGCTGCAAAAACTTTTGTGTTTTGATATTCCATTTGTTTCAGAGATATAGTGGTTGAAATCTGGAGAAAAGCCTACTCATGCAACAAAATAGGTGAATTATTCCTTTAATGAGCAGTAGATACATACAAACAATACATTGAATTGTAGGTTTTGACTCACCAGTGACTTTGAGAAACACCTCTCTGCTGTCATATTCACTTTCTCCACTGACATAACAGTTAAATGAACCTTCATCCTGAATCCTGAGTTTCTCCAGGCGTAGAGAGACGTCTCCATCCTTCAGTCCACCAGACTTATCTGACCACAGAGTCAATGAGCTTCTGTTCCTGTACGATTCCTCCTGGATGTCCTGGATCTTCTGATGCTGATAGAAGAGAACAGGGTTGCTGAACTGGTCATGACGGTACCAGCGGATCTCCAGAGCTTCAGCGTTCTCAGGAGGAGAGATCCAGCAGGGCAGAGTGACTGTGGACCCGACATGAGCCACTGTCTGATCACGAGGAACCACAACAGTGAACGACTCTGAGAGACACAGAGAGACACACCCAATGTAATACATGCATTATATACTGTATTTATGTGCTATATTTACGAGTCACAGTGATTCTAAATCTGTAGTCTATGTTTTTTGTGAAAAAATAAAATAAATAAGACTTATGGGGTTCCATTTGTGCCAAAAAAGAGTCGACTGCTTTGTGCTTTGTACTATACATTTGTCCTTGACAACAGTCATTACCTAGTTGTTCAGATAAATTAATTAATATATGTTCATATGTATGTTCTCTGTTTATGAACATACAGTGGGGAGAACAAGTATTTGATACACTGCTGATTTTGCAGGTTTTCCTACTTACAAAGCATGTAGAGGTCTGTAATTTTTATCATAGGTACACTTCAACTGTGAGAGACGGAATCTAAAACAAAAATCCAGAAAATCACATTGTATGCTTTTTAAATAATTAATTTGCATTTTATTGCATGACATAAGTATTTGAAGTTCAAGATGACGGTCAATCTCCCTCGGTCTGGGGCGGCACCATGCAAGATCTCACCTCGTGGGGCATCAATGATCATGAGGAAGGTGAGGGATCAGCCCAGAACTACACGGCAGGACCTGGTCAATGACCTGCAGAGAGCTGGGACCACAGTCTCAAAGAAAACCATTAGTAACACACTACACCGTCAAGGATTAAAATCCTGCAGCGCACGCAAGGTCCCCCTGCTCAAGCCAGCGCATGTCCAGGCCCGTCTGAAGTTTGCCAATGACCATCTGGATGATCCAGAGGAGGAATGGGAGAAGGTCATGTGGTCTGATGAGACAAAAATCAAGCTTTTTGGTCTAAACTCCACTCGCCGTGTTTGGAGGAAGAAGAAGGATGAGTACAACCCCAAGAACACCATCCCAAACTTGAAGCATGGAGGTGGAAATATCATTCTTTGGGGATGCTTTTCTGCAAAGGGGACAGGACGACTGCACCGTATTGAGGGGAGGATGGATGGGGCCATGTATCGCGAGATCTTGGCCAACAACCTCCTTCCCTAAGTAAGAGCATTGAAGATGGGTCGTGGCTGGGTCTTCCAGCATGACAACGACCCGAAACACACAGCCAGGGCAACTAAGGAGTGGCTCCGTAAGAAGCATCTCAAGGTCCTGGAGTGGCCTAGCCAGTCTCCAGACCTGAACCCAATAGAAAATCTTTGGAGGGAGCTGAAAGTCCGTATTGCCCAGCGATAGCCCTGAAACCTGAAGGATCTGGAGAAGGTCTGTATGGAAGAGTGGGCCAGAATCCCTGCTGTGTGTGCAAACCTGGACAAGAACTACAGGAAATGTATGATCTCTGTAATTGCAAACAAAGGTTTCTGTACCACATATTAAATTCTGCTTTTCTGATGTATCAAATACTTATGTCATGCAATAAAATGCAAATTAATTACTTAAAAATCATACAATGTGATTTTCTGGATTTTTGTTTTAGATTCCGTCACTCACAGTTGAAGAGTACCTATGATAAAAAATTACAGACTTCTACATGCTTTGTAAGTTGGAAAACCTGCAAAATCGGCAGTGTATCAAATACTTGTTCTCCCCACTGTACATATCAACATACTAATTTATTTGAACAACTAGGCAATGACTGTTGTCAAGGACAAATGTATAGTACAAAGCACAAAGCAGTCGACTCTTTTTTTGGCACAAATGGAACCCCATAATCGCCATCTACTGGCTTGGCATGAATAATGCAGCGTTTTTAGTAGTTTATGCAGATCCGGGATCAGGGATCCAGAACAGGGATCGTTTTGACAACATATTCGTCTGTACGCAAATAACAGAAATGTTATTCTGTTTTTACCATTTTTAGTACATTCTAAGCACACCCTCATTGTTGTTGTGTAAGTGTAACCTCACACGCTCAATGTGACCATTAGTGATGTCACCTGATGTTAATGAGTAAAATCACTGAAGGAAAGAGGAACATTTGAAGTCACCGCTGTGGTGATCAGTGTTTCCTGTAGCGGCAGTATGAGTGTGTTTAGAAAACACATTTATTGTGTCAGAAGAGTACAATAACATCAGATGATGTTGACTGTTAATTAATAGTGAAATCATCATGAAGTGGCCTAACTCATTGATCACACCTGAAGTTTTGTTTTTAATTAATTAAAAATTGTGCTACTGATGTGATGTTATTGTGAAAATCAGATTTTCTGACAAATGAAAACATGTTCAGGAAGTTATTAATGGCTGTGTTATTTATACACTCACAGACATCAACAATCGGCATATGAAACGCAACAATGGTGAAATGCTTAATGCCAGCATTTAAAACTCCTTCATGGCTCCCAGCATGCATTGCGGCATGAATAAATTATGCAGCTGAATTCTTTTACTATTTTTTTATTTATTATTATTATCACCGTTGATGAGGTTTGTATAATGAGTGTTTGTATTTGTTTGTATTTATGGAATGGACCACCTGAGGAAAATAGGGAAGATGTCTTTTTATTCTTTGTTGAGGGGAGGGTCATCCAACATTTTTTAGTCTAGGGGGAGGGTCACCCAACTTTTGTATTCATGAAAACAGCAAAAGTGGCTTGCTTGGTGCATATTTTTTCCATGTAGCTCCATGTAGCTCTCTCGGTTTCGGCCCCACATCGCTATCAGATGGGTCTAACCCAACAAAAATCCAGTTTGGCACTGTTTGACAGTGCGCGCACACTTAAGTACGTGCTCAGAAAAAGTGCATCATGTCAGAACAGAACGCAGATGAA
Source organism: Vimba vimba (assembly GCA_022828995.1). Lineage (NCBI taxonomy): Eukaryota > Metazoa > Chordata > Actinopteri > Cypriniformes > Leuciscidae > Vimba > Vimba vimba. The sequence continues at coordinate 61,326,597 of CM040818.1, forward strand.
ATGTTTACCCGGCAAAGCTTTAAAGCACGAGCAAATAATTAACTTTTGTGATTGCGAATAAGTGCAGAGTCCTGTGAGTGTAACTCTACCGCTGCATTAACATGTGATGTGAATGTACGTCGAGTTTTACGGTATTGGGACTGAGGCGCCAGAACTGCAGCTGATAGAATGTACGCTGTAGCACGATACTACCATATTTTAGTTTCCATTCTAACAGTATGATGTGTAAGATGTAGGGCTACCACATCTTTAAATTACTATTAGCGTTATTTGAAGTTAAGATTATAAAATACGTAGACCTACACCAAAAAACTAGTTGGGGATAAATTCTTAAAAATTGGGCAATTCCAGCGTTATGGACGTGACATTTGCAGTCAAAACTTGAAATATAAATTCTCAGAAAATGCATTTAATACCAATATATTAAAACGTCTGTTTATATATCCATACTCCCTTAGCCTAATAAAGGAGTCCACACATTAGAAAAATATCAGTCTACACATGCGTTTTATATTTAATATGAGGGAAATACACATGTGACGTGACACAAAAAATCTTTAACTTTTAGGTGGCAAAATATTTTTTAGTAATTCTGTGAATTACACTGCTCAAACCAAAAGTAATACTCTACCCACCGGATGAAGAAGGGTCGGCCTCCACAGAACATAAAATATTCTTTTTATTTTTATTTTTCGTGTTCGCATGGAACATTTCGTGTTTATGAGGAAAAAAACAATGTTACGGACATGACCGCTCTGAAAGCGACTTTAAAACTTTCACAAAGACCTCAAACAGAAAGCACAAAGCCTTTCTTTAAAGTGAATTTCGTTTTTTTATTAATTGTATCTTAATTTTAATCAATGTTTCATCAACCAATTGTCTGGATTTAATAAATAAGAAGTAAATATAGTAAAAAAATAGATAATCATGACACGGAGGCGCCGGTGCGTGAACTGGACTCTCGTCTCATAAATGAACCGAAATTCAGCGAATAACGTACTTGCCTCACAGACCTGAGAAATATATAGAAAGACTGCTCTCTGCTTATGTAATCCATATGAAATATGCATTTCTCTCTGGCGCTACTGCGAAGATCGCGAGTCAGCATCATCAACTTCATTTTTGCAGCGACACTGACACAGAAAACACTTATTAATAAACAATTGAAATGTCTCCTTGCTATATTTGACATATTCATAATCACTACTTTTGTCCGTTCTTTGATGTAAAACATCAACAACTAATCCTCTGTTAAATCTCATTAAGAACTTCTGTAGACGTATGAGAGAAATAAAGTAAATCTGGTTAGTAATGTCATGAAAACTAAAGAAAACTAAGGGAAGGACTCAATTGCAGAAAAAGAATTTATTAACAAACTGAAACAGAAATCGAAACCAAAAACCCACAAGGGGGAAAACAAGAACTCAACAAAACAACAACTTTAGAAACAACACATACCAGGGTTACACATGAAGCGGGAGACGTAAACCAGACAACGATCCGACAAAGACTGCAAACACAAAGGAGCTTATAAAAGGGAACAAATCAGGCAGGATAATGAAGGAACAGGTGGGACAAATGAAGCCAATAATGAGATAACAAGGAAGGGTGGGGTCAAAACAGAGACAGGAACACAAACACCACATGTGCTACACGAGACAGGACAGGCATGTGACATTACCCCCTCCTTACGGAGCGGCTACCAGACGCTCCACTAGGGACAGGAGGGATGGACCAGGGCGGGATGGGAGGGACAGACCAGGATGGAACAGGGGGAACAGGAAGGACAGACCAGGGTGGAGCAGGGGAAATGGACAGTTCAGGAGGCCAGGGCGGACCACAGAGTTCGGGAGGCCAGGACGGAAATGTCAGTCCATCTGGCGGCCAGGGCAGAGGAGATCGTGCAGGCAGCCAGGGCCGAGACCACCCGTCGGGTGGCCATGACGGAGACGACCCCTCAGGCGGCCATGGCGGAGACGACCTTTCGGGTGGCCACGGCAGAGACGACCCCTCAGGCGACTAGGGCAGAGACGACCCCTCAGGCGGTCATGGCGGAGACGACCCCTCAGGCGGCCATGGCGGAGACGACCTTTCGGGTGGCCAGGGCTGAGACGACCTTTCGGGTGGCCACGGCGGAGACGACCCTTCGGGTGGCCACGGCGGAGACGACCCCTCAGGCGGCTCGGGCGGCTCAGGAACTGGAACAGACACCACCGGCTCAGGAACTGGAACAGACACCACCGGCTCAGGAACTGGAACAGACACCACCGGGTCAGGAACAAACACCACCGGCTCAGGAACAGACACCGGCTCGGCGGCGGCCATCTTGTCTGAAGACACAGGCTCGGCAGACGTGACGTGAACAGTCTCTGTGGCGGCCATCTTGTCCGAAGACACAGGCTCGCAAACATGACGTGAACAGGCTCGGCGTCGGCCATCTTGTCTGAAGACACAGGCTCGGCAAACGTGACGTGAACAGTCTCTTTGGCGGCCATCTTGTCTGAAGACACAGGCCCGGCAGACGTGACGTGAACAGTCTCTGTGGCGGCCATCTTGTCCGAAGACACAGGCTCGGCAAACGTGACGTGAACAGGCTCGGCGTCGGCCATCTTGTCTGAAGACACAGGCTCGGCAAACGTGACGTGAACAGTCTCTTTGGCGGCCATCTTGTCTGAAGACACAGGCTCGGCAGACGTGACGTGAACAGTCTCTGGACCGGCAGACGTGACGTGAACAGTCTCTTGCTGGGCAGACGTGACGTGAACAGTCTCTGTGGCGGCCATCTTGTCCGAAGACACAGGCTCGGCAGACGTGACGTGAACAGTCTCTGGCTGGGCAGACGTGACGTGAACAGTCTCTGGTTGGGCAGACGTGACTGATCGCTGGAGCTGTGCGGGCAGAGCAAGATGCCTGGGCGGCGCGGGCAGAGCAAGACGCCTGGGCGGTGCGGGCAGAGCAAGATGCCTGGACGGTGCGGGCAGAGCAAGACGCCTGGGCGGTGCGGGCAGAGCAAGACGCCTGGACGGTGCGGGCAGAGCAAGACGCCTGGGCGGTGCGGGCAGAGCATGATACCTGGGCGGTGCGGGCAGAGCAAGACGCCTGGGCGGCGCGGGCAGAGCAAGATGCCTGGGCGGTGCGGGCAGAGCAAGATGCCTGGGCGGTGCGGGCAGAGCATGATACCTGGGCGGCGCGGGCAGAGCAATACGCCTGGGCGGTGCGGGCAGAGCAAGATGCCTGGGCGGTGCGTCAGGGACGGCAGTCACCTCCGGGATGGTCTCCGTGTTAGGAGCCACCGGACTCGGGACCACCGGACTCGGGACCACCGGACTCGGGACCACCGGACTCGGGACCACTGGAACAGGGGACACCTTCCTGGCCTCCCGCTCCTGAAAGCGAGCGAGACCCTCCATCATAGCCTCAAAGGTACACCCATCATACGCCCTCCTGAGAACCCAGTCCATTGGCTCATTAAGAGCGTAAAAAAAAAGGTCCTTAAAGGAACACTCCACCGTTTTTTTAAATAGGGCTTATTCACCTTCTTTCCTACATTTAGATAGGTGGGTAAATGCATTTTTGTCTCAGTGCATGCATTGTTTTAGTTTGACAGGGTCGGCGCTAGCTTAGCTTAGCACAATGAATGGAATCCTTTGTTGCATAGGAAATCGCCTGCATAGGAATCTGCATAGGAAATCGCCTAGTGTTAATCTGCATCACTATTTGTACTTGTTGTGAATACGCAGACCACAAGAAGTAATTAGGTGGGTTTTTTTTGTTTTTTATATCACTTTTACTCAGGGCATGCTAGCTGGCAACAAAGGATTCCATTCATTATGCTAAGCTAAGCTAGCACCGACCCTGTCAAACTAAAACAATGCATGCACTGAGACAAAAATGCATTTGCCCACCTATCTAAATGTAGGAAAGAAGGTGAATAAGCCCTATTTCAAAAAACGGTGGAGTGTTCCTTTAAGAGGCCCGACATTAAGTCTTAAACCCTCCACCACTCTAAGGAATTCCATAGCGAACTTCCTCAGGTCAGTTCCTTGTTGGCGGAGGGCACTTAATGACTGGAAACGTACAATGCGTTGGTAGTGGGGGCACGAGACAGGAGGGCCTGGTGGGTGACGTGACTCTTTCTGCTGAATCCTAGACATGGTCGGATCGTTCTGTCATGAAAACTAAAGAAAACTAAGGGAAGGACTCAATTGCAGAAAAAGAATTTATTAACAAACTGAAACAGAAATCGAAACCAAAAACCCACAAGCGGGAAAACAAGAACTCAACAAAACAACAACTTTAGAAACAACACATACCAGGGTTACACATGAAGCGGGAGACATAAACCAGACAACGATCCGACAAAGACTGCAAACACAAAGGAGCTTATAAAAGGGAACAAATCAGGCAGGATAATGAAGGAACAGGTGGGACAATAAATGAAGCCAATAATGAGATAACAAGGAAGGGTGGGGTCAAAACAGAGACAGGAACACAAACACCACATGTGCTACACGAGACAGGACAGGCATGTGACAAGTAATAAGTGAAGCTGGTAATGCTGTTTGTGGAGTTAAAAGACATTCTGTTAACATTAAGGAAGTGGGATGTTTTAATGTTCTTGGAATGTTACAAATCAACATTACTAGAATGTTGAGTTGTTGATAAAAAGTAAGTTGAAAGAATGTTTCAAGAACATCATACTAAACTTTTAGAAAACGCTCCTCTAACACTAAGAAAACTGGACACTTTAACGTTTCCATAATCAAAACAGAATGTTTGGAAAACGTTCTTAGAACAAAAATTAGTTAGTTTGGTCGGTGTCACATTGACCTAATAACCTTCCATGTCTAAGCATTGTAACCCAGTGCCATAATATCCAATTGAAAGAGTTCACATATATGATTTAGGCCTACTCCATAAATATCAACATTTGTTGATCGATCAGGAATGGTGTGTTTGGAATATATGCCATAAAACTGAATGAAATCCAAACCTGTCAATCACAACCTCTTACTCAACCATCTTGAAACTGTCTTTGGTGTTTCTGACTGTTTTAACCTGGTTTAGATCTTATCTCTCTGACCGCTACCAGTTTGTTTTTATGAGTGGCTTCAGGTCTGAGATTGACTGGCGTCCCTCAGGGTTCGGTTTTAAGCCCCTTAATTTGTATCATTTATATATATCCTCCTGGATTGCTCTTAAGAACACTCAGGCGTAATGATCACTTCTGTGCAGATGAGACTCAGATTTATATCCACTCTAATCCTGGATGTTTCTTTTCTCTCACATTGTATTTCTGAGATATAAATATGGATGACCCTTAATAGTGTTAAGAGGTTTTGCTTATTGTCTCTCATCATCAGCTCCGTAAAGCTGGTTCACTAATGTTAAATGTAGATGGCTCTGTTCCAAACTAAATTTTTTTTTTTTTTTAGAAGTTATATTTGATTCAAGTTTGTCTTTTGACCCATACTGTTAAGAATTCCTTTTTTCATTTCAGAAATATTGCTACTTTGTCCTATTTTTTTTTCTGTTACTGAAAAGCTTATCAATACTTTTGTGTTTTAACACATTGATTACAACGCACTTCTTGCATGGGGTCCTAAAACCACACTCAATGTGTGCAAAATTACGTCTGTTTTATAGTGTAAAGTGGCTTGAGAAGCTGCTTTAAAGACGCCATATGAAATACAGTTTATTATTATTAAACATGTTCTTACCAGAAGTCTCTATGAAGAGATTCACCAGAACAGCGGCAATAATAGTCAACATTCCTGTGAAAATACAGACACGCAAATAAAATACTACGGGATTTTTTCCAGAAACACACGAATCATGTGAGAGAAATAATAAATCAGACTGTCGTGTTCATCGAGGAACAGAAACTCACCGGAGAAGAAGACTCTGTTAAATCACAGTGACCTGAAGATGAGCTGTTACGCGTTCAACGGAAATCTGAATCTATCAAACGTGCACCTGATTTTCTCCTCTTAACTTTCACTTTCTAAACATAACGTGATTCCTCAACGAAAACGTCATCATCATATGATTAAAACCACTTCATATGTTAGTGTGTGTGTGTTTTCTGTTTTTACGAGGCGATTGAATAGCTAATGGAAAATCCACATAGATCTCAAGGATTTTTTTCCTCATGGATCGACTGTAAAAAAAAATAAAAAAATAAAAAATAAAAAATGTAGCCTATCAAGGGAAAAGCCTGCAGTGTGCGATATTGTAGATCATTATCGATGATAAAGACGACCGAGACGACGCTCTCTTAACAACAGCGTGCATTCATTAATACATTAACACACAGCTGTGTGTTTAGCATGGACATGATGATGATACATCATATAATTATGAATGTATTGTTAGTGAAAATAAATGTATTAACCCTTTCATGCATGAATTGAGATAACTATGTGTTTTTATTGCTCTTAGGGCATGAAAAACAAGATTTGAATTTATTTGTATTTTTACACATTTTTCAAAGAGATTTTCAGATGTCCACTTGAGTGACACCCTGCGTTTATGGTTTAAACTGAAGAGATACTGTATTAAACATAATACAATAATCAAACATATATAGTGTGTGTATTTAACAAACCAATCAATAAAAATATATCAAATCATGTGAAAACTATAAAATATATACAAAAAAATATAAATGTGAAATATTGCAAAGGCAATTGAACTTCATACAAGTTGACCTTCGCGTGTCTTTGATATCATGAGGACGTGATTCCATCAGAACTTTCTACAGCCTGTCGGTACAACTGTGGAGACCTCTCAGATGCTCCTCCAGTGCACCAGAGTATGGAGATTTACCATTATTAGCTGATCATTCTGATTATGTTCAAGATGGACACATTTCTAGCACAGCCCTCCTCTGAGAAAACCTAGAGATCAGGGGTTTTCAATCTCATCTGAAATGAGCAGTGTTGGGTAACGCATTACAATAACATGCATCACGCAATCAGATTACTTTTTTGATGTTACGAGTAAAGTAATGCTTTACAAGTAATGTGCATTACATAATCAGATTTTTTTTTTTAAATTTAGATTAGTTATGAGGATGAGGAGAGAAGCTTCATCAGCCGGTTCTTCTGCTCAGTGAAGATGAATCTGATGCATGAACAGCTTTGGGAATATTTTTCATAAATCTGGGTTTGCATTTAGTTTGACCCTGTTAAAGCGAGCAGTCTGAGCTTTACTGTTGTTTAAGGGTTGAATCTGATCCTCTAATAGGGTTATAGATGGATTTATTCAATCTTTTTTTTTTTATCAATAAATGTTGGAGATTGAAATTAAAATATTGTACATTTTAATTGGCAAAATATCAAAATAGTGACATATTAAGGTATAAATACTTGATAGGAAAAAAACTGTTATTCATTTAATTATATTACAATATACACAATGTGACAATCGGTGTTGTTAGTATCAACAATTGTCACAAATGTCACACTCTGATTGTGTTACTTTGTAAGAATCTTATTTCATCTCCACTATCTGAGATTTTACATTAGTTTGTTCACAACACTTTTTCTATAAAATTATGATTTTCTTTTCTATTATATACTAGATTTATTCTAATGTATTCTAATTTCTAGATTTATTTACTAGGAACTCATGCAAACCAAATATAAGTAGATCCCTATCATTTAATCCCATCATTCCCAGTCATCTGTCTAACTCTTCCTCACTCTCATCACATGAAGAGCTAACTCTGCACTGTTGCCCTTCCCGTTAAATATTGCTGTATTCATTTTCTGAAAAGAAGAAATTTGTTATTTATACATAAATACAACTATACTACAATAAACACTTCAAATAAATAAATAACTGCAATCATATTGTTAATGCTACTATCTATAAAAAATGCCAATGTAGAAATACATTACTGCAGTTCTACTGTGGTACAGCGCTGCCATGTGGAAACATTGATATTTTCTCAATTTACAGTAAAACTATGTTAGACAAAGTTGATTTGTGCATAAAAATATCTCATTTACTTATCAAAGATGCTTCATAAAAATCCCCCTTGAGAAGAGATTTAGAAATGAGGTTAATAGAGTAATTTCTTGAGCACATTAACAGTCTTCAGTGTGACGGTGGGAAAGAGAGTTCTGGAAGGACATTCAAATGTCATGTGACTTAAAAACAGCACATCATTGGCTACCTTAAGGCCTGCCCTTTTAATTCTCATGGAACAATATATTGTATTTTTTTCTGAACAACAACGAGTAGAAATTAATTAATAGCCATTCCATAAAGGGTTAATTTAATTTTTGTCCTTATCAGCCACGATCAAGCATCAGTTCTGGTAAGGAAACATGCAACAGTAACTTTCATTTTCAGTTCATGAGTTTCTCACATTCCTGCATTTTCTCATTCTGACAGCATCAAATCCAGCCAATCAGCTGACGGCTCCGCCCCCAAACCAGCCCAAAAGAAGAAGAGCAAGAAATCAGGAGTCATGAAGAAGGAGGACAGTGTTTGGACAGGCATCTCAAACATCTCAAACATCACTGCATATCAGGTGTCATTCATTCCTGCGGTTTATATTCAGACTGCTGCTCTTTAGTGTCGAGATCAAGTTCTGTTCATCACACAGAAGTATCATATAACTTCAGAACACTTAGAATACAGCACACAAGTCATGTGCACTACTCTTATTATAAGTTCACGGTGCTTTTTTTAATATAATTTTAAAGCTCAACCGTTTCAGTTCTGAACATCTCCTCCTGTGTTTGCCTGAAGAAAGAAAGTCTTACAGAAGAACAGTGAATGTAGTCCCGACCGTAAGGAACCACAACTGTGATTAATGGAGAAAGAAAGACAACTTTTAAATTCTTTTCACATTTAAGAGGTTTACAGCAGTGACCACAAAAGCATTGGTGCAGTTAAATCAAATCAAGTGTGTGTTTCTGCGTGTCTCATGAACATCACTTTACTTCATCATGTCTGAAGTCTCAGTGTGTTTCCTCCTCAAGATCTCATTTATAAAGAAAAAACAAAAGTATTTTGATTATTTATTTATTGTGTCTTTTATTAAAATGACAAAAAAATCAATCAAAGTGTACTTCAATATCATTTACAATATGGTTTATAAAAGAAATGTATTGCAATGTCCCCAAAGTACAGTGTCCATCTACTGAATATATCTTACAATGTCAAATTTAATTTTATATTAAATTTGCTGGGATTTCGCTCGTTTTTAAGATCAAGGTCACTCAAACTCACCGAACTGACAAACAGAAGGCTTGAAAGTGCAGCTTTAGTGTGTGTGTGTGCATGTGTGTGTGTGTGTGTGTGTGTGTGTGTGTGTGTGTGTGTGTGTGTGTGTGTGTGTGTGTGTGTGTGTGGAGTACATGAGAAATGGAGCAGAGCATCAGTTTACTATTGTCCATCATCCAGTGTAGACAGCATCACTGATTATAATGGTTTCTATTTGCTTTTGTTGCGTTGCATTGCGCCGCTTGCGTCCGGTGTAGCCTCTGTGTTACTCAGTAAAGGTGCACTGGACTCTACAGGTGATTCTACAGGTGTTTCTACAGCTGATTCTACAGGTTTTGGACAATCCAGAATTACAAGCGGACTCGGATCTCCTACACCTGGATTAAACAGCGGAGCGACTGGTCCAGTGAATCTGGTGCTCATGGTCAGCAGATGTTTCCTCTCTTTGACACTGTAAAATGACAGCTGACCGTGATCATAATCTAACAGAACTCCCAGTTGTTCAGGTCTCGGCGTCAGTGAGAGTTTAACTGGTGGATCAGAGTTGGTGAAAACGCCATTAGGACCGTCTGAACACAAGAACCAGTAACCGTTTGATTGAGTAAAAGATTTGTCTTTTGAACGAAAATTTCCATCTTTCACTACACCAATTAACCAGTAGTTTTTAGGAGGTGTATTTTCTCGTGCCAACGCAACCTCCCAATAGTGACGGCCATATGTGAATTTTTGGGCTCCAAATGCATATAATTTGTAGGGGAATCCCTCTCCAGTGTGATTATATTCTTTTCTGTGCCTCACTTTTTTACGGTCCTTAGAAATGTACAAATCTGTAGATACATAATGTTCGTGAATAGAGATCTGAACTGTGAGGAAAAAACAAAGCAACAATTATTAACTTGTGAGTGTGAGATCACATTTACATATATGCATATGAAATGTATGTAAATGAGATTGTCATACCTGCATGTTTCCTCAGTTCTTCTATATTTATCTCTCCCCCAGCTAAAATGAAAAACAAGCAATTTGAGGTTTTTAGAAAAAAGAAAAAAGTTTTGAGGACATCTACATGTGTATCAGAGAAACGTATAATTGACAAATATGGAAAGTGAGCAAATTCTTATGTTACAGTTAGACTGTAAAAGCAACAAAATGACAATGATTTGTTAATCAAGTTCATTTTTACTAACACATATGAGGACAGACCTGATCCTGAACTGACTGTTTCATTATTCAGTTCATTCTATTTTCCACCAAACCATGTTCATATTTTCAAGATGCTACAACATGCATGTAAAAGTTTATTTAATGATTAGCGTGTCACTTCAACAGTTATGGTTATTATAAAAATATATCAAAGAACATTTAATAAAGTACCTTCTTCTATCAGTTTCTCCATAGCTCCATCCTCACAAACTAAAATGAAATAAAATTGGAGGGATTAATTTGGACCAATGATCATTTCTCCATATTAAATTGCACATTTACCATCTCCGGCATTGACTGGCATAAAACCATAGACTACTTTAACTGTATCAGAAAGTCTTTTCAGAAAAGAACAGGCATTTTCTCACAGTATCCTGTGTCTAAAAGCGTTCGTCTGATCCATGACTGAGTTTAGATGTACATGGCATGAGTTCATGTTACTTACTTTGTTCTGTTTTCTTCCCTGCAAAACAGATAAAACACATGAGATGCATAAAACATAAAAATAAACTCCTAAAGACTAACTCTTTTGAAATCTTTCAACCAGATTGTACCTGTTAGTTTCTGTCTGTATTTGTACAGGATCAGCCCAACCAAACCCAGAAGAGCACAGATGAGAATGGTGAAGAAAAGAGCCTTCCATAGATCTGATGAATCTGATGAATCTGGTGGTTCTGAGAAAGAAAGTCCATATAATTTTTAACTAAACTCTAAAGCAAAATATATAAATAAATAATGCTAAAAGAAAACAGAATTTTCATTTTTGCTCATGTTCAATTCATGTGTGTTCACACCAGGTTTAATGCTGGACAAAGTTCCCTATCATGTCACAACTCGCACAACATCTCCTCCTCTGAACTCAGCAGAAGCTCTGGTCACTCTGTCATGCTGATATGGAGTTGATTTGGAGATGCACAGGTAGACTTGTTTGCCTCTCCGGAGTCCTCCCATTACCAGCTTCTTTACTCCATGATGACCGAGGGGACCGGCATGGATGCACTGACACACAGATGGCCCTGGGGATTTCCCCCAGTGAGCTTGCTCGCACAGACACTGTGCAAGGACAGGAGAAAGGGGAGCCGGTCTTGATGGATGCCCCTTACTGGCCCGACCGGACCTGGTTTTTGGACATGATGCTCCTCATGACAGCTAAGGAATTTCCCTGAGGAAGGACCTGTTTTCTCATAGTACTCGTGTCCAGATCTCTGGAACCTCCATGTGTGGTTTCCAGACTTAAGTGGCCTACCGCAGGATCATTTTTTGGCCCTGTGTTTCTTTGAAATATCCCAGGCGACCCCCCCCCCCCCCCCCCCCTAATTAAAACCTCAATTCCTCTCACTCAAGCCAGAGCCCCCTCTACAAGTAGCTTATGCCTTTAAGTGGAGACTGTTCATTGGTGTTCCTCCCCGCCAGGAGGACCCTCGTAAATGCCCGATCAGCTCTGTGCTTTCTTACTTGCCGGAGAGGTTTAAGAGAAGGCTGTCTCCCTCCGCCTTGAAAGAATATGTTGCTGCAATTGCAGCACATCACAAAGCAGTAGACAGTAGGTCTTAGGGAGTGTACGACCTGATCATCAGGTTCCTGAGAGGCGTCTGGAGACTAAATCCTCCTCGACCACGTCTTATCCCCTCTTTGGACCTCTCCGCTGTACTTACAGCCCTGCAGAGAGCGCCCTTTGAGCTGCTACAGTCAGTCAAGCTTAAGATCCTGGCTGAGCTCATGTCTATCCAGAGGGTAGGGGACCTGCGGGCATTTTCGGTCAGCGAAACTTGTCAGGAATTTGTGTCAGCTGACTCTCACGTAATCCTGAAACCCCAGCCCGGATATGTGCCCAAAGTTCCCACCACTCCCTTTCGTCGCTGTGCCCCATTCACGCCCACGGAAAGTCGAACGTGACCGGCTGATCGGGAAAAGTCTTGGTTACTGCTGTAACCCTCGTTCCCTGAAGGAGGGAACTGAGACGACATGTCCCGCCTGCCACAACCCCATATCACCGCTGAACGGCTGGGACCCTGTCTCGCCTCCTCAGCACAAACGAGCACAAAATGAGTGAGTTGCTGGCAAGCTTATATACCCGTATGTCTGGGGGAGTGGCTTGCCATGCAAATCTCACTTGCTAATGTCCATTGGCTTGTTTTGTTACCACTAGAAGGTGATTTGGCTCCCATAATGTCAGTCTTTTCGACGTAACGTCTCCATTCCCTCCTTCAAGGAACGAGGGATACAACAGTAACCAAGACATTCCCTTTCAAAGTGGAAATTCGACACTGCATCTTGGTGTTGACGCTATGGGGAACGCCCTCAGCATTTATTATACACATGGCAATCTTATTGGCAGACAGCAGTCCAGGAGTGTGTGCGTGTAAAGGGGTGCCTGAGCTATTTTGTCTTGCTTCCGTGTCCTCGTTATTTGACACCTGAGGACACTCATGAGCTCTGCATTGTCTGCTTAGGATTCAGAATTCAGCCCTTGAGGAGGATGAATCACTGTGTCAAGTTTACAGTGAGTAAGCTCCACTCATGCTTGGCTCACTTCCCGAAGGATGAGAGGCAAGTGTCTACAACCTCTCTGTCCGATTATTGGTGAAGAGGTGGAGAGTGATGAAGACAATTAGTATATATACATATGGGGATGATTAGGAGTATAGTCAACCCCAGATTCTTCAATTCATTTGGAAGTTCATGTAATGATGTTTTCCCCTTGCAATAAAACAAATGTCCCCTTTACAGGCTTTAATGATCCATAAAACATGAATTGTAGGTTTTGACTCACCAGTGACTTTGAGAAACACCTCTCCGCTGTCATATTCACTTTCTCCACTGACATAACAGTGAAATGAACCTTCATCCTGAATCCTGAGTTTCTCCAGGCGTAGAGAGACGTCTCCATCCTTCAGGCCACCAGACTGATCTGACCACAGAGTCAGTGAGCTTCTGTTCCTGAACGATTCCTCCTGGATGTCCTGGATCTTCCCATGCTGATAGAGGAGAACAGGTTTGCTGAACTCTTGACGGTACCAGCGGATCTCCAGAGCTTCAGCGTTCTCAGGAGGAGAGATCCAGCAGGGCAGAGTGACTGTGGACCCGACAAGAGCCACTGTCTGATCACGAGGAACCACAACAGTGAACGACACTGAGAGACACAGAAAGACACCCCCCCCCCAAAAAAAATACTATGCATTAGTCTTTAATGTATGTATATACTGTATTTATTTTATTTTACTAGTTACAGTGACTCATAGCATTAGCAATATTTCAGATAAAATTTGCATGCAAAAAGTGCCATTATCTATTGTCAATTACGTAACAATGTATGAAGTACAGCTCACACAGAAGTCACTTTAAAACCAAGCTGTTTTATGTTTCTCATTGCAGTGGATTCACATTTGGGCTTGGGGTAAAAATGCCCCCAATGCTCACATAAATGCCTTAAATTTAAGATGCAGGTGCAAAAACTAAAACTATTGACCGTCGTGATGAAAGTGAAATGTGAACATGACTAAAAAGTGTCGATTGCGGAATTACATCCATATCTGCTCACGTTGCATCAAAGCTTTTTAAGCAGTTTTTACAGTGTTGAGCATTATAACCAATCACATTTCCACATTAATCCACGGCCAAATAGAGGAGTTTAGATTAGTCTCTGTTGAAGAAGAAATCTGCAACGCTGGAGTTTTGTTCAGCAAGCGTTCAGCAAATTCTCTCATCATGAACAACTAAAGTTCAGATACAATGTCAATAAAAAAATCTTTATGCAGTGTAGACATCGTTATTTATCATAACAGGAGTTCCCTTTCAAAAGCTACAATCGATGCTGCGCTGCTTAGCGCATTGGGAAGGCCTTTAATCGTGACCTGCTGTGAATGTCGGTGACGTCATCGGCGCGCACCCGCGACACAAGGCTATAATTAGATGAGCCACAGGTGCATCATCAGGTCTTTTGTCTTCAGAGACCTCTTAGTGTGCAAGCATCTATTTCCTCTCTGTCTACTACAGATCTTGGTTAGGAGTTATTTAGTTTTACATCTGGCAGTGTGCAGATTTTTTTTCTTTCTCATCTCTGAACGATCTAATAAAAGAGTTTAAAAGTCAAAAAGAGAAATGAGTCAGCAAAGTAAGCGCTGTATCCCTCCATGTTCTCGTCCTATGTCAGAACTCGATACACACGCTTACTGCTTTGTGTGTTTGGGGGAGGAGCATGCGGCCGCTGCATTGGAGTCAGGAGAGTGCGAGCATTGTGAACTGTTCACAGTTAAGATGCTTCGTGCTCGTCTTGGCTACTTTCAGTCCGCACCTGCATTAACATCGTGGGGCTCCCAAATCGATTTGGCTGACGAGCAAGAGATGGGTCGTCCCTTTTGCTTGCTCGCTCACCAGATCCACAAGTTCCCTCGCGTGATCCCGAAGCGCACCCTGGTGCTTCTTCGGCTCACGCAGGGGACGATGATGAATCTCTCTCTACGGACTTCGAGCAGCCAACCTCTGAGCATTCCTCGCACGTCGATAAGTCCGTCGAGGAATTACTCAGGGTGATTACTCGTGCGGTGGCCAGATTGCAGCTTGACTGGCCTCGCGAACAAGAGACCCCCAAACGCAGTAAGCTTGAGGATAGGTTTCTGTCCGGTGGCAGGGGGGAGGGGCCGCAACATTAGTCTCTCCCCTTCTTCGAGCACCTCCATGATGAGCTATCTAAATCATGGAGAAAACCATATACCTCTTGTGTCTTTGTTCCCTCAACGTCGACTTTTTCGACTATCGTGGGTTTCGAAGGCGCAGGGGTATGCGAAGATGCCTCGGGTTGAAGAGACGCTCGCCAGCTATCTCTCACCTGGGTCTGCATCTTCGCTTAAGAGACCTACCCTCCCCACGAAGCCATGCAGAACAACATCGGCTCTCGTGGGTAAAGCTTACCAAGCTGCAGGTCAGGCTGGTGCTGTGCTGCACACAATGGCAGTGTTACAGGCATACCAGGCTGACCTCTTGAAGGACTTGAGTGCAGGCACAACGATAGATGAGGAAGTGTTTTCTGAACTGCGCTGAGCCACAGACTTGTCTCTCCGTGCCACTAAACAGACGGCCTGTGCCAGAGGCACCTGTGGCTCAACCTCACGGGGATAAAATATAAGGACCGTGTTTTTCTTCTGGACTCCCCGGTCTCTCCCTCTGGCCTGTTTGGCGACTCGGTCAACACAGTAGTCTCCAGGTTCAGAGAGGTTAAGAGACATGAGGTTCATTGTTCAGTTCCTTCCTCGCCGCACTCAAGGGGAGGAGCCATCGGCCACCCAACCTCTCCCGGTCCTTCAAGATCTAGGGAGGTGAAAAAGCAGAGTGTGGCGAACCGTGTTCCCCCTAGTAAGAACTGGGGACAGGCTCGTCGCACTCAGCAACCTCCTAAGCCAGACCTTAGGACTATCATCAACAGAAAGAAGAAGTCCTGATGGTCTGGCGCCCAGTCTGGTGGGGGTAGCCCCCCGCGAGACGGGGCCCGTATTACATCTGACCGCCCCTTCTCGTTACCCCCACGAAACCTCTCCATCCCCGCCACCTCTGGTGCTTCGGGGGGGCAGCGGTTTCCAGCGTATTGTTAGATGTTCCGTCGCTTCCTGCCGTCATCCAGGACACGGAACATCTAACATCCCCTCAAAAGGAAGTGTTAAAATTGAGAGAAACTTGGAAACGTGGAAACTTCTGCCAGGCATTTCTGCGTGGGTATTAAGCACAGTACAGATAGGATACAGAATCCACTTTATTCATCGCCCAACGGCGTGGTATCCACTTCCGTGAGACCGGAGCTGATGCATGTACTGTCGCAAGAGCTACAAACTCTTCTGAGCAAAGAGGCCATAGAACATGTTCCTCTTCCATAGAGGCAGTCGGGCTATTACAGCAGATACTTCCTGGTTCCCAAGAAGGACGGGGGGGTTGCGTCCAATCTTAGATCTTCGAGGCAGTACAGTCAGTTAAACCGTACAGTCAATGCGCTCAAGTTCAAGATGTTAACCGGTCGTGTCGCAAATTCAACGTCACAATTGGTTCGTCACGATCGATCTGAAGGACGCATATTTTCACATACAAATATTGCCACAACACAGGAAGTTCCTGAGGTTCGCTTTCGGGGGGGAAGCGTACCAATTTCGGGTTCTTCCATTTGGCTTAGCCTTGTCACCCCGCACGTACACAAAATGCATGGATGCAGCACTGGCTCCATTAAGACTCCAGGGCATTCGCATTTTGAATTACATAGACGACTGGTTAATACTAGCACTATCGCAAAAGGTGGCGCTTCAACACAGAGACATCGTGTTAGCTCATCTAGTTTCTCTAAGGTTGAGACTCAATACCAAGAAAGGTGTTCTTTCTCCTGCACAGAGAACGACTTATCTCGGGATCGTTTGGGATTCGATCACGATGCGGGCACAACTGTCTCCCACTCGAATCGAGACCATTCGGCTAACCATGAGCAAAGTCAGGCTAGACCAAGATTGCACTGTTCGTCAGTACCAAAAAATGTTAGGTTTCATGGCGTCAGCATCCACGGTGATTCCTCTGGGGATGTTGCACATGAGACCGTTTCAGTTGTGGCTAAAAGCCAGAGGATTTCATCCAAGGGCCAATCCTCAAAGGCAAATAAAAGTGACGTGCTGAGGGCTTCGTACACTATCTCTGTGGCTCAGACCCCGGTTCCTCGCCTTGGGTCTCACTCTAGGGGCGCCTTGTCGTTGCAGACTGTTAACGACAGATGCCTCCCTGATGGGCTGGGGAGCGGTCTTAAGTGGTCGTCCAGCTCAAGGGGAATGGGAGGGTCATCAGCTCGATTGGCACATCAACTGCCTCGAGTTGATGGCTGTATTTTTGGCCCTGAAATACTTTCTCCCCCAGTTGAGAGGTTGTCATGTCCTAGTGCGGGTGGACAACACAGCAGCAGTCTCTTACATAAATCACCAGGGTGGTCTGCGCTCACGCAATCTGAACAGAATAGCGAGGCAGATTTTTCTCTGGGCCCAGGACAAGTTCCTGTCACTCAGGGCAGTTTACATTCCAGGACATCTGAATGTTGGAGCAGATTTACTGTCCAGACAGAAACTGCCAATGGGGGAATGGAAACTCCACCCAGAAGTAGTAAAACAGATCTGGACCAGATTTTATGAAGTGGAGGTGGACCTCTTCGCCTCCCAACAGACAGCGCAATGTCCCCTCTACGTCTCTCTGAGTCACCCAGCCCCCCTGGGTCTGGACGCGATGGCACACACATGGCCCAAAATGCGCCTGTATGCATTTCCTCCAGTATCTCTGCTCCCGGGAGTTAGCCAGAGTTCACCAACAAGGGTCTTGCCTCTTACTGATAGCACCTCGTATGGTTCTCGGAGATAATATCTCTCCTCTGCGGCTCGCCATGGGTGATTCCGGAGAGGAGGGACCTTCTGTCCCAGGCGGAGGGCACGATATTCCATCCCAGGCCCAACCTGTGGAACCTTCATGTTTGGCCCCTGATGGGTACCAACTGAGGGGCACTGGGCTTTCGCCTGCCGTTATTGAGACCATTCTAAGTGCTAGGGCTCCACTAGAAAGAGTTATGCCAACAAATGGGGTGTCTTTGAAAGGTGGTGTGTCGTACATAATGCAGATCCGGTCAACTGCCAGATTGCTTCAGTTCTGGACTTCCTGCAGGAAAAATTATCAACAGGCACATGCCCCGCCACTCTCAAGGTTTATGTGGCCGCTCTTTCGGCTTGCCACGCCTTGGTTGACAGGGTGACACTCGGGAGACATCCTCTGTTCGCTCGCATTATTCGTGGGGCCAGACGACTGAGGCCTCCCATAAGAACCAAGATCCCTTCATGGGACTTAGCAATAGTCCTCGAGGGTCTGGTTGAGACCCCCTTTGAATCTCTAGAGTCAGCGTCTGACAAAATTCTGACCTTAAAGATGGTTTTTCCTATGGCTATAACCTCTCTAAAAAGAATCGGGGACATGCAGGCTCTGTCAATATCACCATCCTGCTTAGACTTTGCCCCAGGAATGGTGAAAGTGATTTTGCATCCTCATTAGGCATTTGATTCCCTGCCTAAGGTACCTTTCTCGACTGTACATCCGGTCACTCTTGAGGCCTTCTGCCCTCCGCCGTTCACAACGCCGGAGCAGGAGAGATCTCACAGACTGTGCCCAGTCCATGCTCTTCAGACCTACGTCCACTGCACTAGCCAGTGGCGTAAGTAAGAGCAACTGTTCGTCTGTTATGGTCACCAAACAGACCATGTCACATTGGGTCAGGGATGCTATTGCTCTTGCCTATGAGGCGTGCGGCCAAGCTTCGCCAACGGGTCTAAGAGCTCACTCCACTAGAGGGGTTGCCTCCTCTACTGCTCTGGCAAGGGGTGCCCCCTTACAATTTGTTTGTGATGCGGCAGGCTGGTCCTCTCCGCACACATTCATAAGATTTTATAGCTTGGATGTTCATGCCACTCCGGGCTCTCACGTCCTTGAGTCAACGTCACAAGCTAATGTCTAGGGCTTTCTTGCGTTCTTGTGAGCACACCTGCACAACCGTAAGGGGTCCAGACACCTTCAAGCACAGCGGCGTAGGCATTCTCGTTCCCAATGCGCTAAGCAGCGCAGCATCGATTGTAGCTTTTGAAAGGGAACGTTCCGGGTTACTTGTCTGTAACCGTTCCCTGAAAAAGCGGAACGAGATGCTGCGCTGCATTAGCCTGGCTCCGCCCTCCTACGTACTTCCGCTCAATTTCATTTTCCTTCAGTACTACGTCTGGGACTGCTGTATATTCTTAGGTTTCCAGAACCAAATTTTTTGTAGGACCAATCAGCGAATAGAGGGAGTGGCTGAGAACGATGACGTTGATGTGATCACACACATGACTAGCGTCGGCCAATAGTGAGCCTACGTGTGACGTACAACACACAGACGCGCTGCTTTATCAAGACTCGAGGAACAGAGAGAAGGAAATGAATAGTGGAATAAAGTCGTTTTTTTTTTTTTTTTTGCACAAAAAGTATTCTCGTCGTTTTATAAACTTTATAAAAGACAGACATCTTATTCTAAACATAATCCTCTGATCATTCGGACGACCACATGTTAGCGATTGGTTATGGCAGATCCTGAGTGACTCTGGGCAGATCCAATAGTTTTGAACTTTAACAGAGAACCCGCCTTCAAGGAAGTAAACGTTTCTCAATGGAGCGAGGCCAGACTCTCTGTACAAATGAAATGTTCGAGAGTCTGGTAGAACCAGGCTAGCGCTGCATTGCCGTGCTGAAGATGTCCCAGGACTGCTCTTCAGACAAAATATCCTGATGATGCACCTGTGGCTCATCTATTTATAGCCTTGTGTCGCGGGTGCGCGGCGATGATCCCATACACAAAATAAATATATTTGAAATATATTTTCAGGATATATTTTGGAATATATGCAAATATTTGAAATTGACCCAATAAATATATTTCATACTTATATTTCTTATATTTTTGTTATATTTCAGAATATATTTAAATGTATTTGGAATATATGCCACATATATTTTTGACACTTTTGGGGACTCATACAGAAAAAAATACATTGAAATATATTCTGAAATATAACAAAAATATATGAAATATAAGTATGAAATATATTTATTGGGCCAATTTCAAATATTTGCATATATTCCAAAATATATCCTGAAAATATATTTCTTTTGTGTATGGGATGTCACCGACCGCTATATTAGCCCCGGTCGATTCCATCGACGTGTTTACACACAATTTTCACAGCTGGTCACGATTAAAGACGTTCCCAATGCGCTAAGCAGCGCAGCATCTCGTTCCGCTTTTTCAGGGAATAGGATTACAGTCAAGTAACCCGGAACGTTCTGATGAACTCATTCACAATGATATGAACGTTCTTTTCTCACTTTCAGTAAGCTATCATTTGTTCCCAATTTGAATAACGGTTTTGTTTTTCATGCTACTAAGATAAGCAATGGGAAGACTTGTTTTTTTTTTTCAGGACAATAATCCACAATATTAATAATATTGTAGCCCTACCCTGTAATTAGATCCTATTGTTTAATTTTATAATTTATATAGGCCTACTTTATGTAGCCAATTTAAAATTACATTGATCCCATTACATTATGCAATTGTTGTGTAAATACATTAATGCCACCCTTGAGCAGCATTAAACAGTCTGTGTCTAAACATGCCTTTCTGTGCCACATTGGCAGTGTAAAGATGGCTTTTGTTGATGCTGATCAAATTTTATTGGCAACCGAAATTCTGTTTGATTAAATTAATTGATTAAATTTAAATATCTGACATACAAAACACAGATACATTTGACAAGGTAATTATAAAAGTGCTTTTACAAAACTAAAAAATGCTGCTGAACCTGATGTAGGCCTATATTCTGTATTTATTCATTATATTTACTAGTCATTGTGGTTCTAAATCTGGAGCAGTTTTGTACAGGTTAGAAATACATGTAAGCATTGCAAACAGTGAATGTTTAACAGGGTTATTTTTGCACTTTAGACTCTGATATTGAATATTGAAGGAGTGGAGTTAGAGATAAGATAGACTGTGTCTCAAAGAACCTATTGTAAATAATCTTCCATGTCTGCGTAATATTTAATCTATAGTGCAATAATAATAGAAAGTATTCACAATCACATATACAAATTACTCTATAAATATGAACATTTGTTGATTTCATTTGGTTTGTGTGGAATATTAAAGCCGTAAAAATGAATGAAATCCAAACGTGTTTTGTTTCTTACCAGAAGTTTCTATGAGGAGATTCACCAGTAAAGCGATGATAATAATCAACATCATTTCTGAGAAAACACAGACTCAAATAAAACAAACTCTGAGGGATTTCTCCAGAAACACACAAATAATATGAGAGATATAATAAATCAGACTGTCGTGTTCAGTGAGGAAACAGAAACTCACCGGAGACAAAGACTCGTCCATTAAATCACAGTTAATAACGATGAATTTGAGCCATTAAACACATTCAGCACATTAATATATAAATATAATTCATAAAAGCAGACGGAATTTAGTGAGAATCAAACGTGCTCCTGATTTCCCTCCTGTTTTACTTTCACTTTAACGTCAGTTTAATGATCCTCAATGAAACACAGACGTCATCAGAACACTCACTCAATATGTGTGTATTTGCACATGTGTGTGTGTAAGGGTGGATTTCCTGCAGTGTTCAAGCTGCAAGACTGCAGAATGACTAAAGAAACGTTATTAGCAAGATGGTAGAAAACTGCACATTTCTTGTCTATTCCACTCACTGCCACTTATACCAACGACAGAAATAAGTGCAGTTACAATAGTTTAATATGTGGGAGAGCGTTGCTGTAGAGAGTGACGATATTGTATTGCAACATGTAGCACTTCAAAGTCAATACCAAATCACAACTAGTTAGCACATTATTAGAGAGAGAGAGAGAGAGAGAGAGAGAGAGAGAGAGAGAGAGAGAGAGATAGAGAGAGAGAGAGATAGAGAGAGAGAGAGAGAGAGAGAGAGAGAGAGAGAGGGACCCAGAGAATAAGAAGAGACAGCGCAACAGTTACAATCTTCTTGGTAACACTTTAGTATACTGTTCTCACTGCATAACTAATAAGGAATTATTGAAGAACTAATTGGTAATTCTGCATTAACTACTTCTTCACTACTGTTAACTACTAAGGAAGATGTGTTAACTAATCAGTATGTAATAGAATTGTATGATTGTGTTAAGTAACAGTTAGTTAATCAATATTCTGTCATACCACCTGAAGAACTATTAATTATCTACTAATTAAGGTTCAAGAAAAATAACTAAGAAGTAACTAATGAACAGTCATACACAACTACATTGAGTTGTGCCCTTCCTTATTTACTAATGTTATTAATAGAAGTAGTATTAGGAAGATACAATTTTAACAAACACATATAAATGTTAAAGAGGTTTTTGCCTGTGTGGTTCTGTGAGTGTGTTCTAAAGGAACCCCACTCAAGTGCCTTGCCATAACTAACCTCAGATTAGTTTTTATATTTTATTTACAGTACTCTGTGTGTCTGTATTCCTCAGCATAGAATGCCATTGAGTAAATTCATGTATTTGAGGCAACAGCTGAGGGGAACTGAGAATATAGGGAACTTATTAGTAATTAATAAATAATTATCAAAAAATTCTGCAGGAATTACTTAGAACCTGAAACAGTATTCTAAAGTGAAAATATAGGGAACACATTAGTCATTAACAAAGAATTACTACATACCTCTGACTCAAATCAAACTTTCTATTAACGTAATCATCTAAACCTTTGTAAAATACACGACAATAACTGATTTACATGATATCTTTCTTTATTTCAGATGAGAGCATTTCTTAATACAGCATGAATTTGATTTCGTTTTAACACGTGCAATACTGCCTACATTTAAACTCGTTTAACAAACATTTTAAAATCAAAAGTGAAACCTTTAAAAGCAATTCAAGTGTGATCAGCCGGTCTCTGTTCTCCCGTGTCCACAGTAGTTCTGCAGGATCTCTTGCGGGAGCTGAGCTCGTGTTCGGCGGGGAAACTGCTAACTTCAGACCGCCGCTGAAAGATGCTGAGACTCCATAACCTGCCCACACACAAACAGTGCACAGCTCTGATACAGAACATATTTTAACATCTGAAGTGATTAGATTTAGTATCTTTAGAAATAAAATAGGGCCTAATTTGTTTTATGCAAGGGATCAGGCGTTTCCATCACGCAAAGAAGACCGACTCGTTAGCTAGGCTGACTGACATCGCGTCCTTGTATGTTGCCTTGCATAAAATAAAATAATTTACAGCACAGCAATTATTTTATAGATTAAATAAAACGTATACAAACCTGTATTTCGCCGAAGAAATGCACCAAATCTGCGGCGCTGAGAACTCTCCAGAAGAGGATGCAAACGCCGCGCTCTTGATCATCAAATCACTGTAAATACCGCGATATTGCCAGAACTTGAATGGTGCAAAATGTATAAGAATTAAGTATAATAATAAGGTGTAATGTACATTATGATAAGTTTTGCTAATGAAATAAAAAGTGTGCTTATTTGCAGATCAATGTATAGCCTATAGGTTAATGTCTGCACTTATCTTTCTTATTAGTGCTGAAGAATGACTCAAACTGGCTAGAAAAAATAAATAAAAAACATTGATTAGGGATTTTTACTTTTTAAGTACTTTAAAAATGAATTACCTTTGTACTTTTACTAAGGTAAATTTGAAAATGAATAGGCCTAATTCTAATTTGACTGAAGTAATATTTTATTGGGGTATCTGTACTTTTACTCAAGTGCTTGATTTGTGTTCTTCATCCACCACTCCACTGCTAACCCGGATTATTGTAGTAACCACTGTGTATGACTGTTCATTAGTAGTTACTTCATAGTTATTTTTATTGAACCTTAATTAGTAGATGATTAATAGTAGTTATTCAGGAGGTATGACAATTCATTAGTTATTGATTAACTAAATGATACTTAACACAATCATAAAATTCTATTACATACTGATTAGTTAACACATCTTCCTTAGTAAGTGTTAATAAATAATTACCTATTAGTTCTTCAGTAATTCCTTATTAGTTATGTAGTAAATAAGAAACAGTATTCTAAAGTGTTACCATCTTCTTTTATCCCTTCTGTGACCATGTGACTAAAACCCAAATGTGAGACATTCAAACCGACCAATCAGATAATTACACTTCCCCCACTGTACTTGCCTTTAGGAACTCCAAATGGTCCTTGTGGGAGAAAGAGGGGGTGGAAAACAATAAAGCTAATGTCTTGGTTCATTTAAAATATCTTGGATTATTTTCAATGTGCACCTGAATCTACTGTTAACTCACACAGATTTCAAAGGACATGTTTATTTTTTTCAGTTGGATTCACTAAAGAAAAAATAATCATCATTCCTATAACATTGTATGAAAAATGGAACAATGATGTGACATTATGGTGGAGAAAGAAGATTGTGAATTTACTATCTATCTATCTATCTATCTATCTATCTATCTATCTATCTATCTGTCTGTCTATCTATCTATCTATCTATCTATCTATCTATCTGTCTATCTATCTATCTATCTATCTATCTATCTATCTATCTATCTATCTATCTATCTGTCTATCTATCTATCTATCTATCTATCTATCTATCTATCTATCTATCTATCTATCTGTCTATCTATCTATCTATCTATCTATCTATCTATCTATCTATCTATCTATCTATCTGTCTATCTATCTATCTATCTATCTATCTATCTATCTATCTATCTGTCTATCTATCTATCTATCTATCTATCTATCTATCTATCTATCTATCTGTCTATCTATCTATCTATCTATCTATCTATCTATCTGTCTATCTATCTATCTATCTATCTATCTATCTATCTATCTATCTATCTATCTATCTATCTGTCTATCTATCTATCTATCTATCTATCTATCTAAAAAAAAAAATAGAATATTTATCAGTCTATTACTTCTGTCTCTTTCTGTGCACTTCCTGAGATCCATCCCTTAAATTGTACGCTAGATTGGTTTTCTAGTTTTAAACCGGTCACCATTGATTACATTTCTAAACTATTATGATGATGAATTCCACTACCTGTACTTTGGACCCTATTCCAACTTATGTTCTCCAAGAGTGTCTGTCATCTATCACTCCTCTCATTTTGAACATTGTTAATGCTTCCCTTAGTACTGGACTTGTTCCCCAAGCCCTAAAAGTTGCTGCCATCAGACCGGTTCTTAAAAAGCCTTGGGTGTGATGTGTCTGATCCGTCTAACTACAGGCCTATATCTAATCTTCCTTTTATGGCGAAGGTTCTGGATCGTGTCACAACTTCATTCTCACTTGTCCTTGAACGAGCTTTTAGAACCTTTTGAATCTGGGTTTCGATCAGGACATAGTACTGAGACTGCATTGGTCCGAGTTATGAACGATCTCCTTGTCTCTGCTGACTCTGGGGCCTTTACTACCGTGGCGCTGTTAGACTTGAGTGCAGCCTTTGTGTCACTCTGTACTGATTGAGAGACTGAGACTTGGCTTGGTATTTCCGGTACAGTGTTGGAGTGGTTTAAATCTTACCTTACCGTACCCAGTTTATTGTTTTAGAAAACAATAAATCTAATGTCGGACAGGTATGTCATGGTGTTCCTCAGGGGTCTGTCCTCGGCCAAATACTTTTTAATATTTACATGCGAAAACTAATATCACAGGTATCTCGGCAACACTCTCTGACTGTCTGCAGGAAATTAAATTATGGATGTACCACACTTTTCTTAAATTGAATGGCACAAAGTCTGAGGTCCTTTTAGTTGGTACCCCTGCAGCTGCCTGTTATGGTAAAAAATTTCAGTTTACACCTTGAAAATAATGTAGTATTCCCACTGGGGTTGATTATTGTAATGCCCTTTTTCTTGGCCTACCTGCAAAGTCTATTAAACGTCTGCAACACATACAGAACTCAGCTGCACGTGTTCTTACACATACTCCTCATCAGCATATCTCTGGGGTGTTTAGGAACGTGCATTGGCTTCTGGTCCATGCCCGTATTAATTTTAAAACTCTTACTTTAACATAACATCTATATGGAAGCTTGTTTCCGCCACAAAATAAAAAAAATAAAAGATAATTGCGACTTTTTATCTCGCAATTGCGACTTTATTTCACGCAATTCTGACTTTATATCTCAGAATTCTGACTTTATTTCACGCAATTCTGACTTTATATCTCAGAATTCTGACTTTATATCTCGCAATTCTGAGAAATGTAAACTCACAATTGTGAGATAAAAAGTCGCAATTATCTTTTATTTTTTTTATTTTGTGGCGGAAACAAGCTTCCATACATATATCTGTCTATCTGTCTGTACATTTATAGGCTATATGGATTTTACGTCATAGGAATACTTATATAAATCATAAGCACCAGTGGTAATGTAATGTAGACTGAGACTCTTTATCATAACTAAAAAGATGTTTTAGACCTCTTTAATGTCCAGGTACAAGTCAATGGTTTTTCTTTGTTCATTGTGCACAGTTCATGGGTTGAAGCTCTTAATTTTGAGCTCGGCCCTGAAAGAAAGAAAGAAAGAAAGAAAGAAAGAAAGAAAGAAAGAAAGAAAGAAAGAAAGAAAGAAAGATTAGTTTGAAAGAAAAAGAAAGATAGAAAGAAAGAAAGAGAAAGAAAGATTAGTTAGAAAGAAAGCAAGAAAGCAAGAAAGAAAGAAAGAACTAAACAAAGAAAAAAGAAAGAAAGAAAGAAAGAAAGAAAGAAAGAAAGAAAGAAAGAAAGAAAGAAAGATTAGTTAGAAAGAAAAAAGAAAGAAAGAAAGAAAGAAAAATAGGTAGAAAGAAAGAATGAAAAAGATTAGGAAGAAAGAAAGAACAAAACAAAGAAAGAAAGAAAGAAAGAAAGATTAGGTAGAAAGAAAGAAAGAAAGAAAGAAAGAAAGAAAGAAAGAAAGAAAGAAAGAAAGAAAGAAAGAATAGGTAGAAAGAAAGAAAGAAAGAAAGAAAGAAAGAAAGAAAGAAAGACAGAGAGAAAGAAAGAAAGATAGATTAGTAAGAAAGAAAGATGGATTAGTTAGAAAGAAAGAAAGAAAGAAAGAAAGAAAGAAAGAAAGAAAGATTAGATAGATAGATAGATAGATAGATAGATAGATAGATAGATAGATAGATAGATAGATAGATAGATTCTTTCTCAAGCCAACTTTATAAAAATAAAAAGCCATGAGCATTTAGAGTAATTAGAGTAGTTTGTAGACAATTGTATTTACTCTTTTGCACACGTGCCAAAACACATGCATTTGTTTACATCGATAAAACATTCAAATCTGATGTGAACAAGAAACTAATTGTTCAGAGATCTGAACTTAAAAACTCTCATTCGTGAACTAAGCCAAAGCGACAAACTGTAATTTACTCTGAGCGTCTTGTTCTGTGGATTCACCCTCAGCCATCTGTATCAGACTTTACATTTCAGATCATTGTGTGTTTTATTTAATTAACACAGAAACATCAAT
Organism: Vimba vimba; assembly: GCA_022828995.1. Taxonomy (NCBI): domain Eukaryota; kingdom Metazoa; phylum Chordata; class Actinopteri; order Cypriniformes; family Leuciscidae; genus Vimba; species Vimba vimba. The sequence continues at coordinate 61,354,115 of CM040818.1, forward strand.
CAATGTGCATTTCAATATTAGTTACAATGTTTTATGATAGAAATGTAAGAACTCAAAGTACAACCATCATCTGTTAAATATCAAGAGTATTTGGTCAAGGAACCTTTAGACATTTTTAATTAAACATGTTATACATCATGTTGCTCCATTAATATACAGTAAAAAGAAATAGAAATATTTTATACATTATATTTTGTGAGCCTTGATCTTAAAGGCATGAAGACTTTTGTTCCTCCTGTAAGACTGAAGATTTACATTTATTCATTATCAGAGGCTTTTATCAGTGACTTACAAGTGATGAACAAGCAGTTTGTCGTAAGAGCCAACAATATTCATAATACACAAGTTTAGAGTAGGACACAGATTAATACACAGGTTAGGGACATTACATGCAGGAAAGTAAAAAGTATAGTTATAGTAAGTTCATGTGTTTCTGGATATATGTGTTAGTAACAGAGAGGATGAAGAACTCTTTAATATGTGAAGACTGTAATAACTCACTTCATCATCTCTGTTTTCAGACACTAGATGAATGTGGGAAAGAAGTTGAGTTTGCAATCCCAGCTTACATCTGGATTTGGCATAAGAGGGAAAAGCATCTGTGTCAGTTTCTGTGCACATGCTTCATTCTGTCTAAACACACTGGATTGGTCAGTCAAGCTTCTGAGCTGTTACTCAGTAAAGGTGCACTGGACTCTACAGGTGATTCTACAGGTTCTGGACAATCCAGAATTATAAGTGCACTGTGATCTCCTACTCCTGGATTAAACAGCGGAACGACTGATCCAGTGAATCTGATCCTCATGGTCAGCAGATGTTTCCTCTCTTTGACACTGTAAAATGACAGCTGACCGTGATCATAATCTAACAGAACTCCCAGTTGTTCAGGTCTCGGCGTCAGTGAGAGAGAAACTGGTGGATCAGAGTTGGTGTAAAAGCCATTAGGACCGTCTGAACACAAGAACCAGTAACCGTTTGATGGAGTAAAAGCAGATCTGTTCTTTGAGCGAAAAAATCTATATTCCTCCACACCAATTAACCAGTAGATTTTAGGAGGTGTATCTTCTCGTGCCAAATCAACCTCCCAATAGTGACGGCCAGATGTAAATGTTTGAGCTCCAGATGCACATAACTCATATGGAAATCCCTCTCCAGTGTGATTATATCCTGGAGCGACTCTCACTATTTTACAGTCCTTAGAAACCTTCAGATCTGGATGTAAACGCTCAGGATCAATAGTGATCTGAACTGAGAAGAAAATAATGCAACAATTATTAATACACTTCAACGTGTGTGAGATCATATTTACAAATATGTGCATATATGACTAAAGATGATGAAATATATATAACTGAGATGATGTCATACCTGCATGTTTCCTCAGTTCTTCTATAATTGTGTCTCCCACAACTAAAATGAAAAATAATTTGAGACTTTAGAGAAAGAAATCTACTCCTGTAAGGTCAGATTTTCTTGCTTCCACTGAAGCACAAGATGCTCTTCATGCGGATCAAATTATTAATGAAAGAAAAATACAATATCAAAGCATTTTCACTGGTGCTCTCAGACGTCTGGATGTCACTGTGTGAATTAAGCTGGTACATAAACATTTGACTATAAATAATTGTTCTTGATGTGCAATTTTACAAGAGAGTTGTGCGTGTGTGTGTGTGTGTGTGTGTGTGTGTGCGTGTGTGTGTGAGTGTGTGCATGTGTGTGTCTGTGTGCATGTGCATGTGTGCGTGTGTGTGCGCGTGTGTGTCTGTGTGCGTGTGTGCGTGTGCGTGTGTCTGTGTGTGTGTGCGTCTGTGTGCGTGTGCGTGTGTTTGTGTGTGTGTGCGTGTGCGTGTGCATGTGTGTGTGTGTGTGTGTGTGTGTGTGTGTGTGTGTGGATAGTTCAGTCTTAAACTGAATGTTTTGTGAATCACCAAAGCTGTGTTATATTATATTAAAGGTATAGTGGAGTATTTTCCCGAATTTTAGAAAAGAACCGCCCTCTCCACTTTTTGAAAAAATGCACATGCGCAACACTCGACCTGCTCCCGAGAGGGAACGCCTATTAAACGTGTGCACGAGAGAGCGTGCACGAGCCTAGTTCTCCTCGTGCACGCTCTGTTTACTAGTTGCTGTCGGCATGGCTCATACAAGCCTACTTTCCTTTACCTGTCGAGTAGAAACTTCACGACTGAGGCATCAGTGGGAAGCCCAACCTGTGCTTTTAGCGCACGCCAGCGTGTGAAATATTCTCCCAAAAACACTTCTTTCTTCGGTCTTGTTTCTTTCTTCAAAGGCCTTTCTCTTCTTGTCATACAATTCGTAGACACTTTTTCTCTTGCGACCTTCAGACATTTTGAAAAAAACAGGTGAGAACGGCGAGCTTCAGTGAATGGCTGAAACCGTAGCTCACCACACACATACACTCGAAAGTGCACATGCGCAGAAAGCGAAAACTACCTAGGGACGAGCACGCACGACGGCCTTACGTAAATATATCACCAGAATGATTGACAACTAGAAGGACCAATAGTCTTGATGATCCACCCGGAAAAAGAAAATCCTCCGCAATACCTTTAATGTTTTTTTCTGCTACAACATGCATGTAATTGCTTATTTAATGATTAGTGCGTCACTTCAGCGGTTTCAGTTCTTCATATATATATATATAAAAATATATCAAAGAGTGACTTCTTCAAGTACCTTCTTTTGTCAGTTTCTCTGTAGATTCATCGTCACAAACTAAAATGAGAGAAAATTTAATTGGAGGGATTAATTATCATTCAGCTTCCACAAATACTCCAGACACTATAAACCTCAATAACTCTTTGAACTCTTTCAGGCAGAATCTCTTTAAGATATTAACTTGTATTGCTGTCAGTTACGCTTCTTAGGCTCAGGGTCAAAGGTCATTCTAGCCTCATAAAAACACCACACTGCTCTTCGTGTTCATCCGTTCATCCAGGAATTACTTTAGTTGTGTCGGTCTTTCAAGACATTCAGATCAGATTGGTTTGAAATGATGATGTTCTTAATGATCAATTATATCTTCAAATAAGAAATGAAAAGTGCTGTATCAGTGTTTGCTGAGGTTATGAGTTCTACAGTCATAAACTGAATGATGCACTTTTAGTTAGTTACTTTATTGTCCCGAATGGGGCAATTTTGTTGTGCAGCAGATAGTATAGTACAAATCACACACAACCACACACACAGTACAAAGATTACTTAACCTTGCAGGCATAGTTAAAAACAATAAAAAACAGTAAACAATCAATAAGTTGTAAGTCAATAAGTTATCTATGGTTGATAAAACCTTCCAGTGCCACCTTTTTCTTTGTCTTATCATTTAGACCCACCATTGTTTTAATACTGTCCCATCCTGAGCCTAGGAGGTTATTGCTCAGTTTGTGTTCCACTTTGAGTTTATAGTCCCCTTTAGCCCTTCATGTTTAATCTCCTTTTGAATACTGTGTAATTCCTGAAATTTATTTTGTTTGAATGCTTGCTTTTTCTTTTTCAACAAGTCCTTAAGTTGTTTTCTCACCCATGGCTTGTTATTAGGATATATTTTGACAACTTTTTTAGGAATTACAGTGTCCTCACAGTATGCAACCCATGAGCTGACCACTTCAGTCAGTTCATCTATGTCCCGTGAAGATAACAAACTCCCACAAGGTACAGTCCAGGCAGTCTTGCAGGGCCAGCGTAGCCTCCTCAGACCAGACCTTCAGTTGCCTGGTATCCACTTTCCCCCTCTGAAGGCAAGTGCGATACGCTGGTATAAGATGCACGTAGTTGTGATCGGCAGAACCCAGGGGAGGCAGAGGGACAGATTTGTAGGCACCTTTGATGGAGCCATAACACTGATCAGGAATCTTCCCGTTTCTGGTTGGACAGGACACGCATTTATAAAAACATTGTAGAATTTTGTCCAAAGAACAGCAATTAAAATCACCAAAGATTAGGTTTGGGGCATCGGGGACACTGCCTGTAGTTTCTGAACAGTGCTATAGATTAATTCTAGGGCACTGCTTTCGTTAGACTTCGGGTGAATGTGAACAACGGTTACGAAGATCTGCAGGAATTCTCTAGGTAAATAGAAGGGGCGCATGGAGACTGAGAGCAGTTCAATGTCTTTTGTTCACAGCTTTTCTCTCACTTGCGTTGTTTTGCACCAGCGCTCATTTATGTACAGGCACACCCCGCCCCCTTGCGACTTACTAGTGGTCACTGCAACCCGATCCATGCGAAAAGGATCACCGAAACCATCCAATGCCATACCAGCATCCGAGTCCGCTTCTCCCAGCCATGTTTCTGTCAGGGCCAAGATTCAGGCTTCTTTTAATTCACATTGGTATTGGACATTGGCTTGCATTTCATCAGACTTGTTTCGGAGGGACTGCATGTTTGCAAGGATGATAGAGGGCAAGGGAACGCGCAATATAGGCCGCCTTGCTCGCTCGTGTAATCCACCTCTCCAACCCCGCTTCCTTGTTCTCCGGCGAGGTGCGTTGGTAGAGCTCCCATTCTTTCCATACTGCCATTTGATGTCTGCGATATTCGTGAAGGTTAGATCTGGAGGTGCCATAGAGTTCGCTGGTTGATCGAACTTCAACAGATGGTCCCGGCTGTATAAGATCCGAGACGGAGAGGTGCCGCACCAGGCTTCTGCTAGATGGAAAGTTTCCCACAACACCACCAGCAGTATACATCCAACAGTCCGTTTCATTTTAGCCAGTCAGAAAAAGAAAAACAATCGCTGCAGAGCTAATCATGCATAGAAGTTGCGGATATGTGTTAAAAACTGCGATCAGATTTGAAAAGACACTCAGATAACTTTAACGAGTTATACAAACAAACAAACAGACAACCATCACGCTACTATGCTGCCAGTCGCTGCGTGCGCATGCGCCCAATAAATCCATCTATTTATGATGGATAGATGCACTTTTATGATGGATAGATGCACTTTTATGATGGACAGATGCACTTTTATGATGGACAGGACAGATGCACTTTTATGATGGATAGATGCACTTTTATGATGGATAGATATACTTTTATGATGGACAGATGCACTTTTATGATGGACAGGACAGATGCACTTTTATGATGGATAGATGCACTTTTATGATGGATAGATGCACTTTTATGATGGATAGATATACTTTTATGATGGACAGATGCACTTTTATGATGGATAGATGCACTTTTATGATGGATAGATATACTTTTATGATGGACAGATGCACTTTTATGATGGATAGATGCACTTTTATGATGGACAGATGCACTTTTATGATGGACAGATGCACTTTTATGATGGACAGATGCACTTTTATGATGGACAGATGCACTTTTATGATGGACAGGACAGATGCACTTTTATGATGGACAGATGCACTTTTATGATGGACAGGACAGATGCACTTTTATGATGGACAGATGCACTTTTATGATGGACAGGACAGATGCACTTTTATGATGGACAGATGCACTTTTATGATGGACAGATGCACTTTTATGATGGACAGGACAGATGCACTATTATGATGGATAGATGCACTTTTATGATGGACAGATGCACTTTTATGATGGATAGATGCACTTTTATGATGGACAGATGCACTTTTATGATGGATAGATGCACTTTTATCATGGATAGATGCACTTTTATGATGGACAGATGCACTTTTATGATGGACAGATGCACTTTTATGATGGATAGTTGCACTTTTATGATGGATAGTTGCACTTTTATCATGGATAGATGCACTTTTATCATGGATAGATACATTTTTATGATGGACAGATGCACTTTTATGATGGACAGATGCACTTTTATGATGGATAGATGTACTTTTATGATGGATAGATGCACTTTTATCATGGATAGATGCACTTTTATGATGGACAGATGCACTTTTATGATGGACAGATGCACTTTTATGATGGACAGATGCACTTTTATGATGGATAGTTGCACTTTTATGATGGATAGATGTACTTGATAGATGCACTTTTATGATGGACAGATGCACTTTTATGATGGACAGATGCACTTCTATGATGGATAGTTGCACTTTTATGATGGATAGTTGCACTTTTATCATGGATAGATGCACTTTTATCATGGATAGATACATTTTTATGATGGACAGATGCACTTTTATGATGGACAGATGCACTTTTATGATGGATAGATGTACTTTTATGATGGATAGATGCACTTTTATCATGGATAGATGCACTTTTATGATGGACAGATGCACTTTTATGATGGACAGATGCACTTTTATGATGGACAGATGCACTTTTATGATGGATAGTTGCACTTTTATGATGGATAGATGTACTTGATAGATGCACTTTTATGATGGACAGATGCACTTTTATGATGGACAGATGCACTTCTATGATGGACAGATGCACTTTTATGATGGATAGATTCACTTTTATTATGGACAGATGCACTTTTATGATGGATAGATGTACTTTTATGATGGATAGATGCACTTTTATCATGGATAGATGCACTTTTATGATGGACAGATGCACTTTTATGATGGATAGATGTACTTTTATGATGGATAGATGCACTTTTATCATGGATAGATGCACTTTTATGATGGACAGATGCACTTTTATGATGGACAGATGCACTTTTATGATGGACAGATGCACTTTTATGATGGATAGTTGCACTTTTATGATGGATAGATGTACTTGATAGATGCACTTTTATGATGGACAGATGCACTTTTATGATGGACAGATGCACTTCTATGATGGACAGATGCACTTTTATGATGGATAGATGCACTTTTATGATGGACAGATGCACTTTTATCATGGATAGATGAACTTTTATTATGGATAGATGCACTTTTATGGACTTCAAAACAGAAACAGCAATTCACTGCCATTATAAAGCTTGGAAGAGCCAGAACATTTTTTTTATATAAATCCAATTGTATTCGTCTGAAAGAAGAATGTCATATACACCTAGGATGGCTTGAGTGTGAGTAAATCATGGGCTAAATTTCATTTTTGGTTGAACAATCCCTTTAACTGTTAAATGCAGGGCCTTCTCTCTGTTTTGGGAGTTTACAGTTGTTATGGTTACAGCTGTTTACATCCCACCAGATGCTAATGCTAACACCGCTCAGAGCTACTTGCTGCACGCTATAAACTCCAATCAGACTATCCATCCTGATGCTGTGCACATCATAGCAGGGGATTTTAATCATGCCGACTTGAAGACATCGGGCTGGATGGAATAAAGGGCAAGGTACTGAGGGAATGTGCATCTCAGCTGAAGGGTGTGTTGACAACTTTTTCAGCTGTCTCTTGACTTTAATGTTGTACCACAGGCCTGGTGTCAGGGTTATGTTTGATTTTAATATGTTTCTCTGTTCATGTCTGAGTTTGTTATACTTCTAGTCTGTTTATCAGTTCACCTCTGTTCCCTACCTGTTTGTCTCCTTTGTTACAATTAATTAGCTTCCTCGTTTCAGGTGTGTTGTATTAATTAGTCTTGTTAGTTCCTCTTGTTTGCTATGTATTTAAATCCTCTGTTTCTGTCTGGTCCTTGTCTTGTAATATTTAGAGTTCTAGGTGATATGTGCTTGTACGTTTTTCCTTGGATTAAAGTCTTCTTTATCGTCTCCGTCGTCTGGCCCTTGATTACAGCCACCCATCCGTGACAGATTACAAGACCATAACAGTTTATTTTTGCAGTGTTTTCTTCTGTTTTTGCTCCATGGATATTCCCGCCGTTGCTCTGCTGTGTCTGGAACAAAAGGACACCTCCCTGGTGTGAGGGGATTTTTTTGTAGCTGGCATGCCTAACACACTATCCCGACCGCTCACTGTGTATTTTCTACATCGCCAGCCTCAGTGAGCGGTCCTGGGCACGCCTCCCAGGGAGCGGTCCTCGTGAAGCTTGTGTGGGTGCTGGTAAACAACAACTCTGCACTTACCATTGGCCTCGCAGAGCCTACCAACACCCCTCCACCAAATCCAGAGTCTTGTCCCGTCGAGAGCCCCCTTCCAGAGTCTCATCCCATCGAGAGCCCCCTTCCAGAGTCTTGTCCCGTCGAGAGCCCCCTTCCAGAGTCTCATCCCATCGAGAGCCCCCTTCCAGAGTCTCGTCCCGTCGAGAGCCCCCTTCCAGAGTCTCATCCCATCGAGAGCCCCCTTCCAGAGTCTCATCCCATCAAGAGCCCCCTTCCAGAGTCTCGTCCCGTCGAGAGCCCCCTTCCAGAGTCTCATCCCATCAAGAGCCCCCTTCCAGAGTCTCATCCCATCGAGAGCCCCCTTCCAGAGTCTCATCCCATCAAGAGCCCCCTTCCAGAGTCTCGTCCCGTCGAGAGCCCCCTTCCAGAATTTCTTCATGTCAGTCCTGCCGAGCCTGAGCTTATTCAAGTCAGTCCTGCCGAACCAGAGCTTCACGTCAGTCCTGCCGAGCCTGAGCTTCTTCACGTCAGTCCTGCCGTACCTGAGCTTTTTCACGTCAGTCCTGCCGAACCTGAGCTTTTTCACGTCAGTCCTGCCGAACCTGAGCTTCTTCACGTCACTGTGTATTTTCTACATCGCCAGCCTCAGTGAGCGGTCCTGGGCACGCCTCCCAGGGAGCGGTCCTCGTGAAGCTTGTGTGGGTGCTGGTAAACAACAACTCTGCACTTACCATTGGCCTCGCAGAGCCTACCAACACCCCTCCACCAAATCCAGAGTCTTGTCCCGTCGAGAGCCCCCTTCCAGAGTCTCATCCCATCGAAAGCCCCCTTCCAGAGTCTCATCCCATCGAGAGCCCCCTTCCAGAGTCTTGTCCCGTCGAGAGCCCCCTTCCAGAGTCTCATCCCATCGAGAGCCCCCTTCCAGAGTCTTGTCCCGTCGAGAGCCCCCTTCCAGAGTCTCATCCCATCGAGAGCCCCCTTCCAGAGTCTCGTCCCGTCGAGAGCCCCCTTCCAGAGTCTCATCCCATCGAGAGCCCCCTTCCAGAGTCTCATCCCATCAAGAGCCCCCTTCCAGAGTCTCGTCCCGTCGAGAGCCCCCTTCCAGAGTCTCATCCCATCGAGAGCCCCCTTCCAGAGTCTCGTCCCGTCGAGAGCCCCCTTCCAGAGTCTCATCCCATCGAGAGCCCCCTTCCAGAGTCTCATCCCATCAAGAGCCCCCTTCCAGAGTCTCATCCCATCGAGAGCCCCCTTCCAGAGTCTCATCCCATCAAGAGCCCCCTTCCAGAGTCTCGTCCCGTCGAGAGCCCCCTTCCAGAATTTCTTCATGTCAGTCCTGCCGAGCCTGAGCTTATTCAAGTCAGTCCTGCCGAACCAGAGCTTCACGTCAGTCCTGCCGAGCCTGAGCTTCTTCACGTCAGTCCTGCCGTACCTGAGCTTTTTCACGTCAGTCCTGCCGAACCTGAGCTTCTTCACGTCAGTCCTGCCGAACCTGAGCTTCTTCACGTCAATCCTGCCGAACCTGAGCTTCTTCACGTCAGTCCTGCCGAACCTGAGCTTCTTCACATCAGTCTTGCCGAACCAGAGCTTCACGTCAGTCCTGCCGAGCCTGAGATTATTCACGTCAGTCCTGCCGGCCCAGATACTGTACCCGTTGTGCCTGCCCAGCCAGAGACTGTTCACACCACATCAACCATGCCTGTGTCTTCGGACAAGGTGGCCGCTGTGTGTGTTTTGTGTGCACAGCTCTTTTGTGTGTTTGGACAGCACATACATCGGCTCTAACTAGCGAGCTCGCGGACAAGATGGCCGCCACGCCTGAGCCCTAGTCTCCGGCCAAGATGGCCGCCTCGCCACCCGTACCCTCAGCCAAGATAGCCACCGCCACGCCTGAGCCCTCGTCTCCAGCCAAGATGGCCGTACTCGCCACCCGTACTCTCAGCCAAGCCACCACTACGCCTGAGCCCTAGTCTCCGACCAAGATGGCCACCTCGCCGCCCGTACCCTCACTAAAGATGGCCGCCACGCCGCCTGAGCCCTTAACCACAAAGGTCGCCGTCACGTCTGAGCCTGTCCCTGAGCCTGTCCCTGAGCCTAAGCCCATAGCTCCACCCAAGAAAATGTTTGGGGGGGACTATAGGTCCTCGGCCATAGTGGCCAGACTGGGCTCCCACGGAAAGGCCACGAAGGCTGATCCGCCATGGTATCGTGAAGGGTCGTCTCCACCCTGCCCGCCTGAAGGGTCGTCTCTGCCCTGGCCATTCATCATACCCTGCTCACTCTCTGGATTAACTCTCTGGATCTTACCAATGCACAAAATTAACGGAATGCATAGGTGATATAAAAAACTGGATGACTAGTAATTTTGGACAAAAAAACATCCTCATGTAATGATCTAGAATACTGTCTAACACTTGATGGCTGCTCTGTCAAGTCTTCGTCGTCGGTCAGGAACCTGGGTGTGCTCTTTGATACCAATCTTTCATTTGAAAGTCACGTGTCTAGTATCTGTAAAACCGCATTCTTCCATTTTAAAAATATATCTAAATTACGCCATATGCTCTCAGTGACAAATGCGGAACAATTAGTCCATGCGTTCATGACCTCAAGGCTAGATTACTGTAATGCTCTACTGGGTGGTTGCCCTGCACGCTTAAGGCGAGACACGGCAGGCAAAAACATCGTTTTTTTTTTCACTGGTCAATTTTGAGATTTTGGGTTATTTGTCTTCAATAATATGTATTCTTTCAGACTTGTGCTGAAAAAAAGTCCAAAATACACATTTAGGTCTTTATTTTACTACACTTTGTCTGTTTGAGTGTGCAGATTTCGCCTAAATTCATCAAAAGTTGGCGTTCTAAATCATCCCACTGCTCCGCGATCGCTCTCTGTACCCCTTCATCTCGCATACCGTTGGAAAGCTCTCTCTCTTCTTTTCAATGCTGTCGGATCCAAATATGGTAATTTCCTGTCTATCAGCAACAAATCATGAAAGTAAAACAGGTGATTTAACTCGAAATGCGCAATCTCATTGGCTGATGCCAATTTCTGACAACGTGATTCGTCCAGAATCGTCACGTGACGCGCTTTGACATTTCCGCGGTAGTTCAAAATGTCGAAAGATATGCGTGTAAAATTATCTCAGAGAAGTCGAAAGCAGTTGTCATTAGCTAGAAGACACAAGGGATTACCAACAAAGACAAAAGATGATGAAATGCCATATGGGTCTTCACATTTTTTTTCATTAGAGCCGCACTGATAAGGACAAGTCAGTAGGAGAGCCGTACGTCGTCCTTTCAGTTTCGGTTCTCAATCGACCAAGTGTTTACATGTTCTCTCGATAAACCACCTCTTTCAATCCGATCGAAATTATTTGTAATATAGCTGACACTTTGAGTTTGTAATGGGTTATGTTATAGCCCTACTTATTTTTAATGTTTTTAAGAAATATCTGTAGTGAGTGGCTGCATGATATCGCCATATTTTTTACAGCCATGCGAGCCACAAATTAAAGCTTGGCGGCCGCACGAGGCTCGCGAGCCGCGCAATGAGTAACCATAGTGCGTCGATGCGTTACGAACAAGCTGTAGCATTTTGAACACATCTAAATGTAAGTCAAAAAGACGCATTACATTTCAAAGCACTTAAAACCCACAAGCCAAATCCTGAAAACAGTCCCCTCAGTCAGCTGATGGTGAAACTAACCAACCAGGCTCCCTTCAGCACTGGTTCAAAACAACTCAACAGAACAAAACTAATTATGAATCATTCAAAATATCAATATTTAGAACATTGGAGAAAGCAAACAAAGTAGACTAAATTGTTATTTGACAGAGTATCTGCACACTGTCAGAGAAGAAGAGACAGATCCTGACTAAATGATACCGTGATACCGGTATTTAGTTTTTCCATTCCACCTGTGTGATGGACTGTTGATGTGTTGTTTTGGATGTTATGATCAGTGATGGATGAAGCAATAATGAGTTTTGGATGTTAAACAGTGTGATACATGGATTTTACTTGGACCTAAAGCATATTTTGTCTGTAATTCATGGCTTTCAATAGAAATTAGTGGAATTTTGCCATACAAATCTTTAAAGGCCGTTTTCTCAAAATGAGTTTTTTCTTGCACTCCTAGTGACGATTTTCCGCTTCTGTAGCACCTACATACACCAAACTTTACAGACGTATTCCTAACTATATTTTGAAGATTTGTTCAGAGGGATTTGTTGATATATCATTCTTGGCCTGATTTATATGACATTTTATGCCTAAAAATAGGGCGGAAATCAATTTTTTAAGGCTATTGCCAGTATTTTCTGATTTACAGGGTAACAAAAGGGGATATTCATAATCCCCTCTGAACATGTCTTTTTATTGAATATATCAACAAAATGCAAAAGTAATTTTGAACCTTGTTTTTTTCAATGGTCAGATTCATCACTTCAAAATATATGCAAATTAGCGCATATTTAATTAGATATAGCCTCATTAGCATATTTACAAATAAAATTACAAAAAACTTGCAATACATTTTTTTCTCCTATTCATGTGAGTAATCAACTGGTAAAGTTTGATGGTGATATCTGTAAGTTAACAATTTTACCCTATTCACCTGTAGTGTCTCGCCTTAATAAACAAACTACAGCTGGTCCAAAACGCAGCAGCTCGAGTTCTTACCAGAACCAGGAAGTATGACCATATTAGCCCGGTTCTGTCAACACTGCACTGGCTGCCTATTAAACATCGTATACATTTAAATATTGCTGATTACTTACAAAGCACTAAATGGTTTAGCTCCGCAGTGCTTGAGCGAGCTCTTAACGCATTATAGTCCTTCACGTCTATTGCGATCTTAAAATTCCGGACAGTTGATAATACCTAGAATATCAAAATCGACTGCTGGCGGTAGATCCTTCTCCTATTTAGTACCAAAACTTGTGCACTTGTGCCTATCTATAGACTGAACACATAATACGCATGTGCACGCCATCAGCGTTCTCACAGGTTAGCGTTTTTAAAGTTTGCACAGAGAAAACTTAAGAGTTTTCTGTTAAAACAGTGTTGTGTTAGCGGCCCCTAAGTTAACAACTAATGTTCATTGTAACGGAAGTGAATAGAGGGTTTCAGCCTTCGTATTCTTGGGCACGACCATCGCTGAGGATCTCTCTTGGATCACAAACACCTCAGCAGCCGCCAGAAAAGCTCAGCAGCGACTCTATTTCTTGAGGATTCTCAGAAAGAACCACCTACAAGAGCAGCTGCTAGTGTCCCTCTATCGAGATTCCTTCTATCGAGAGTGTGATAACCTTCTGCATCTCTACGTGGTACGCCAGCAGCTCAGCGGCAGATAAGAAAGCTCTCCAGAGAGTAATCAACTCAGCCCAAAAAATCATTGGCTGCCCTCTGCCTTCCCTGAAAGAGCTTTACACTGCACGCTGTCCAAAGAGCAGGAAACCTTTTAAAGGATCCTTTCCATCCGGGACATCATTTGTTTGAATTGCTGCCCTCTGGTAAACATTTTAGGTCCATCAAATCGCGGACCAATAGACTCAAGAACAGTTTTTACCCCAGCGCCATACGAGAGTTGAACACTGCCAGCACACACACACACACACACACACACACACACACACTTACACACACTCATTAACTGAGAAATCACCAATCTGAGGGGACATGTTATATCTCATTCTATACAAGGTTAACAACACCCTCTGTATATCTCAGTGTGTCTACTTAGTATACGTTTACACTATATTATTCAAATTCTGTTTCATTCTGTTGCACTTACCTCTTTTTCATTGTGTGCAATATCATACAGTACTTACTGCTTACTGTGCCATATTTGACTGTTCGCCTTACTTGTACTGGTTTTGTGAGTATTGTTTTTGTACTGTTTTTGCGTTTTATTGTTTATGGCATATTGTTTATTGACGTATTGTACTGTATATTGGTTATTATCTTATTATTTCTTTGGAATTTAAATTAGATGTTTAGCTTGCACAAAGGTATAGTGATGGCACTGTAAGGATTGCTCCAATTTCGCAATAAATAATCTTATTCCTGTTCCTGGAGATCTTCCTGCAAAGGTTAGTTCCAGCCTCCTCCAATTGTGATTATCAAGTGTTCATGAAGGTTTATTTGATCAGGGGTAGAGATGAACTTTGCAGGAAGGTAGATCTTCAGGAACAGGATTGGGCAGCACTGTTATTGTATATGTTTGTTTGTTTGTTTGTTTGTTTGTTTGTTTGTTTACCGTTATTCAGTCTGAGAGTGGAGCTGTCACGGTTGGTTGTGGGTTTTGTTATCATGTCTTTAATTTTGTTAATTGGCTCAGTCATGGTTCCTGGTTTGTCATGTGATTCCTTGTCTGCATGTGATCCTGTCATATGTTTCCTCTGTTCATGTGTCTTGGTTCCCTTGTCTATGTGTCATGTTCTCATTGGTTCATTGTTTATTGCTTTCAGGTGTGTCTTGTTAGTCAGTAGTCTCTGTGTATGATTAGCCTTCATGTTTCCATTGTCTCTTGTCTAGTATTGTTCCCTGCAACCACTGTTGGTGAGTTCTATGTTCTAGTCTTTATTTTGTATCTGTTCACTTTTGGATTATATTCAATAAAGCACACTTGGGTTCTCATCAAGCTCACCTCAGTGGACATAATGGGTACAAACAACAAGCTTTACAAATACTGTACAGTGTATGCATATATAACTGAGATGTCATCATAAAATACCTGTATCTTTCTTCAGTTCTTCTGTAATTTTGTCTCCCACATCTAAATTAAGAAACAAACAGTTTAAGGTTTTAGAAAAAGAAAACTACAGCTGTAATTGTGGACATATACAGTTATTATTATTAGCTGGAAATGTGTTCTGGTATAAGATTTCTGCTACAAAATACACATGAGCATTTGTTTGAAGTGTAGTGAATAGCTTCAGATATTATTGCTGATATTGGATATTGCAATAATTACGCTTCTTAAGATACCTTCTTTTGTCAGACTCTCCATAGTTTCATCATCACAAACTAAAATGAAAGAAAATTTTGAAGATTTTATTATTAATTGCTACCACAAATATTCCAGAATTGGTAAACCATAATAGATTTTGCTGTTAAGCTGATTCATATGTGTTTTTGGATCTTAAAATGAAATGTGTAGTTCAGTTACCTTCTTTACCTGTTTTCTTCCCTGAAAGAAAGATATCAACACATAAGCATAAAATATCTGCATAAAAAGCTTTTAAAGATGAAATAATTTTAATCTTTTAACCAGATTGTACCTGTTAGTTTATGTCTGTATTTGTACAGGATCTGCCCAGTCAAACCCAGAAGAGCACAGATGAGAAGGGTGAAGAAAAGAGCTTTCCATGAATCTGATGAATCTGGTGAATCTGGCGGATCTGAGGAAAAGAGTCCTTATAAATTTAAACTCAACTCTGGACCAAAATATATAAATCAATTATTATAAAAATTAATAAAAAAAATGCCAGTCACATTTGATTTTAAAGAATTAGTCATTTCTATAGGTGAACTATTTCTTTAGTGAGGTGATCAGCCATAAAAACAATGAATTTTGACTCACCAGTGACTTTGAGAACCACTTTACTGCTGTCATATGCACTTTCTCCACTGACATAACAGTGAAATGAACCTTCATCTTGAACTGTGAGTTTCTCCAGGCGTAGAGAGACGTCTCCATCCTTCAGTCCACCAGACTGATCTGAGCGCAGAGTCAGTGAGCTTCTGTTCCTGAACGATTCCTCCTGGATGTCCTGGATCTTCCCATGCTGATAGAAGAGAACAGGTTTGCTGAACTGGTCATGACGGTACCAGCGGATCTCCAGAGCTTCAGCGTTCTCAGGAGGAGAGATCCAGCAGGGCAGAGTGACTGTGGACCCGACATGAGCCGCTATCTGATCACGAGGACCCACAACAGTGAACGACTCTGAGAGACACAGAAAGACACCCAATGTAATATACTGTAGTGTTTCGCTACTAGGAGTAACCAGGCGGCTTCTTTCTCTTTCCGAGACTTTTTTTAAGAACTGCAGGGTTACTGTTATGGCCGTAACCCACGCCGTATGTAACAGGAAGAAATCAATATAGCTCACTGCTCTTGCTCTTGAACTCATGAAAGGGAGAATGAAATGAAAGGGCCATGAGAATGAAAGGGAGGTGAGTGTCCCAATCCCGCTGATGGTCAGCTGTGAGGATGGTTAGCTGCTGGGCCAAGGTCCTATTCCTCTCTCAGTGTTTTGGGCACTAGTCAAGTCACCTTCATTTATATAGCGCTTTTAACAATATAGATTGTTTCAAAGCAGCTTTACAGTAATAATAGGAAATTAAAGTAACCAATTGTTTTGGCTTTACAGTAGCTCTAGAATAAAGTTATTGCCCAGCAAAAGTAGTTTTAACTTTTCACTACCACTTGCCATTTGTTCTCCCGGTGGTAGGCTCCTTGGAGTACTCACTCAGCCGCAATGTGTTGAATTTGGACCACAGTCCCTTTGTGACCAACGAGCACCCCGTAATGTCCTCCCAATCGGGTCTCTGCTGTGCCTCCAGCCAACGTAGCACGGGCCTCAGATCCTCATCCCGCTCCTGCTGTAAATTCCACTCTGGTGCGTCAAACACCCTCAGTGCTCCACATGAAGACTCTGCTAGCTTGTTCTCCAGACACAGTTCCCTCTCCTGTGTCTCTCTCTTTACACTGTGACGGCAGCCCTCATCGGCACAGGGGCGACGTGACAAAGCATCAGTGTTGACATGGCTAGACTCGGGTCTATGAACTATTGTGAAGTCATATGACTGGAGTTCTTCGAGCCATCGGGCCACTTGACCTTCAGGCTCCTTGAAGGACATCAACCATTGGAGAGCAGCATAGTCTGTCCTTGTCTTGAATGGTAGTATTTGAAGTGCCTCAATGCCAATACCACTTTAAGGAGCTCACGTCTGGTGACACAATAGCATTTCTCGCACTTGTTAAAGAACCTGCTAAAGTACGCCACCACCTTCGCCTCGTCTGGTCTTTCCTGCGATAACACTACCCCCATGCCGACGTTGCTTGCGTCCGTGTCTAAAACAAAAGGCAGTGTGGTGTCAGGTGGAAATGGAGCTTCAATCAATTCTTGCCGAAGGGTAATGAATGCCTTCTGGCACTCGTCAGTCCAGACAAAGGCATGGTCTTTCTGCTGGAGGCGGAAGAGCGGCGCTCCTATGCATGAGAACCCCCTTACAAAACTACTATAGTAAGAGGCGAGCCCCAGGAAACTCTTCAGTTGTCTCAGGTCTGTAGGGGTTGGCCAGTCTCTAATGGTGTGAATTTTGTCCTCCAGGGTAACTATGCCCTCCCTCCCCAACCTGTGTCCAAGGAACTCAACCTTCAGCCTCATAAAGTGGCATTTATCTGGATGCAGTTTCAGGCCTGCTACTCTATTCAGCACCCGACAGAGGGAATCGAGTGCTTCATCAAACGACTCACCATGGACTAAAATATCATCCAGATATACGAGACATTAACGGCGAGGAACTCCTGCCAACACTTTGTCCATGAGGTGTTCAAACGTGACAGGAGCGTTGCAGAGCCCAAACAGAAGGAGCTTGAAATGCCAGATGTCCCTATTTGTGCGGAATGTGGTTTTGGGAGCGGATTCAGGAGACAATGGCACTTGCCAGTAGCCACTCCTCAAGGGTGGAGAACCAGGACGAACCAGCCAAATATAGTCGAGGGACTTGTCCAATCTAGGAGAAGCAGGAGAAATGAATCCTTTTTCGTGACTTTGTTGAGCTGCCTATGGTCTATGCAGAACCACCATCTGGAACTATTTTTCTGCAGCATTATGACGACTACTGAAGCCCATGGGCTCTCTGAGGGGTCAACTATACCCGCCTGCAGCATGTCTTCCAACTCCTCATCCGCCGATTCCTGACGGACCAGGGGGAGATGACGTGGCCTTACTCTTATCGGGTGGGCATCTCCAGTGTCAATAACATGCTGTATTAAGTGGGTTAGGCCCACTTCATTCTCATTGAGAGCAAAAATGTTGTTGAAGTCCTCCATGACTTCTCACAAGCACACTTTTTGTTGCTCACTTAAGCCCTCACAGTTTTTGGACCAAATGTCTCTATCAGCCGAGATCCGAGTCTCTCTCTCGTCATCGCTCAGCACATTGTCTGCACAATAGCCATTCAGTGCTGACGGAAAAAGGGGGTGAGGGGAAGCAGCATTACAATCAAGGTCGTGGTGTGTGTAACAAGTAAGGGATAATGTAGAGCGAGGCGGTTGTTATAGCGAATACAACCCCGACAGGCGGATTGGGACCCCGACGCAAAGTGGAAATACACAATATTGATTTAAAAAGGAGTTTATTGATTTAAAAACGATTGTATTGCTTCCGCTAAAGAAAATAGTCCGTTCCGTCTCTACGGTTAGAATCCTGCGTCCATAGCAACGCTCTGTTTTTCATGGCAACGGTGTGTTATACTTCGCAGCGTCTGATATCAAGAAATAACAGACCACATTCTACATTGGAATTCAACCAAGGCATGTAATAATTTGAACTAATGGCCGGTGATTTCACAGAGTGAGGTGGTGGCCCACAGGCTGGGATTTCTGCACCAAGGGCATGCCTGGATGAGTCTGCTGAATACACAGATAGGGACACAGGGGTCAAGTTTGGAGCAGGATGGGTCAGATGCACCGAACGTCCATC
Organism: Vimba vimba; assembly: GCA_022828995.1. Classification (NCBI taxonomy): domain Eukaryota; kingdom Metazoa; phylum Chordata; class Actinopteri; order Cypriniformes; family Leuciscidae; genus Vimba; species Vimba vimba. Next base: position 61,372,782 of record CM040818.1, read on the forward strand.
AGGGAGGGTAACTACTCTACATTGGTCCAGCACACAGCCAACGGCCCTCAAGAAATCCAGTCCCAGGATGCAGGGGTCCTGCACTTCAGCCACCCACGCCTGGAACGACACGGAGAGACCCCCTATTTCAAAAAGGAAGAGACCTTTCCCTTTTATTGGCGCAAAAGTCACCACAGTTTTCAGATGAGCAGACATCGATTCCAAAGCTTTCCCCACTGGAACAAGATCAGGATGAACCAGGGTTGCAATCGATCCAGTGTCAACAAGAGCTGTGCAAGCGACTCCTGCCACTACAATTGGTATGTGGCAGAAATTTCCAATATAAGACCAGCCCAGCAAACTGAAGGTCAGCGGCGTGGGCGGAGCTCTGAGGCAGGCGCAGCGTCGCAGCATTTGTATAATTATTGTATAATTATCCATCCACGTGGGGTGATCTGGGGCACAATTCAGTAATTTCCACAGCCCTCGCTATTGGAGTAACTTCAACTACAGTATATTAATGCATAGTATTGCAATGCAATGTCATTATAAATGCTGGAAGACACTAGTTAATATGATGTTCAACAGTGTTAATTTAATAAGAAGTGGTTCTTGCTGTTAGTCCTTGTTCACATTAAGGGCCAGGGTTTTAGCGGGGTCAGGGGGATAGAGAGTTGGGAGCTAGAAATGTGAGTTCAGAGTGAGTTCAAGAGCAAGAGCAGTGAGCTGTATTTATTTCTTCCTGTTATGTACGGCGTGGGTTATGGCCATAACAGTAACCCTGCAGTTCTTAAAAAAAAAGGTCTCAGGAGGAGAAAGAAGCCGCCTGGTTATTCCTAGTAACTCCTACATTTGGTGTCAGAAGTGACAGTCTTCAATGCACAATCTGAGCATTCGCCGCCAAGATGGACTACAGGCACAGCTGAAAGTAAAACAAGAGATGCAGGAGACATTAAGGGGGAAAAAAGGGGGAAATTGCGCTGGGTTTCGAGCGATTTGGCCAAGATGAGAGAGACTATCATGTTACAAGCGCTTCGTCCTGCGCAGTGAGTTCGTACATTCATTTTATATTGTACATTAATTTCTTTTAATATTCATTACATCGACTTTAAATGTTAGGCTACTGAACAATTGAGAGCTAGTTAAAATTTAGAAAAATGGTAGGCTATAACAGTTGGCACTTTTACAATGGTCGTATGAAATATTATATTTTGTTGGCGTTAGTTTCTTGACCAATGAGCGACTGTAACTCTTCACTTGATCTTCACTGATTCTAAAGGTGGAGTATGTGGGACTGACAGCTAGTGGCTGAAATGGGTACTGCAGTCCAAATTCTAAATATTGGAGAGAGTTGATGAGTTGATATCGCGTTTTAATATGCTCCCGTTCGTAGAGATTTTTAGATGGGTGTGGAGGCTTTTTAGGTCGGGTAGAATCTGCGATCTCTGACCCAGTTTGTTCACTGGCTTCCATGGCTGTGTTTTCAACTGGCAACCTGTGGTGGCAATTATACTATTGGGTAAATTGGCAACATGCGATATCAAAATGGAACGCACATTTCAAAGTAAAACAACTGGCTGTAGCAAATGTTTTTCAGTGAAACGACTATATGAACATGTTTCCTAAATATCTGCAAACATATTGTGGTATTTTTATGCTTTAGTACAGTCAAAAACTTACATACAGCACCTCTAAACATTGTGCGCCAAAGGTTTGTTCATAAGTTCTTTGCTCATATAATTGTTATTTCACTGGCAGAGATGTTTAATTAGAGGTAAGCAATCTTCTTGTTATATTATTGTGGTCATAGCGACTAGCAACGAGTTTGAAAGAGTTAGTAGAGATCGGGTACAGTTTAGTTTTACATTAACCTAAATTACCTTCCATGTGTAATATGTAGCCCAGTGCCATAATATCCAATAAACAGAGGTGGAAAAAGTACACAACTTCCTTACTTGAGTGAAAGTACAGATACTACTGGTCAAATATTACTCCGTTACAAATAAAAGTTGTAAAGACTGATTTTTACTTAAGTAAAAGTACAGAAATACTCATTTTTAAAAGTACTTAAGTATCAAAAGTAAAAAGTAAATGTCAATGCATTGTTTTATTATTGTTGCATTGTTGTATGTAATACTTACAGTACCTTACTCTGAATCTATGCCTGCCCTCATATCAATATCACATTTATTTCTAGAACACAGTTCCAGTGGGATTGAATGTGAGACTGAATAAGTCACTCAATAACGTCCACAATGGTTTCGGACAAACAAATGCCTGTTCCCTCAAATAGTGCCCTATTTAAAGTTTTTGGGCTCTTAGTATGAATATGTTAGCCTTACTGTTATCTATAAGCTAGTGTGCTCCAAAACAATGACAAAATTTACATTTAGAAGACCAAACCCAACGTTGAAAATGAAAAACGTGTTGACGTCAGAAACCAACATCAGTCGAATCTAAACCAAAATCATCCCCTGACTGACGTTACTACTTTCTATTCAAGGAACTTGACAGAAATGTAGTGGAGTAAAAAGTACGATATTTGTCTTTCAAATGCAGTGAAGTTAAAGTAAAATGTTTCTAATTTAAATCTAATTTAAAATGTCTAGTAATTTCGTTACTTAAGTAAAGTACAGATACTCAAAAAGTGTATTTAAGTACAGTACTCAAGGAAATGTACTTTGTTACTGCCAATAAAAGGTGTTCACATACACGAATTACGCTGTAAATATATATTTGTTGATCTATACCGGTCTATGTAGAATATTTAATCCATAAAACTGAATTAAATCCAAACTTGTTCTTACCAGAAGTCTCTATGAGGAACATCTCCAGTAAAGCGATGATCATAATCGACATCATCCCTGTGAAAATACAGCTCAAATAAAACAAACTCTGAAGGATTTTTCCAGAAACACACGAATGATACGAGGAAACACACCGGAGACAGAGACTCGTCCGTTAATATAGTTATTTTCTTGAGCCGTTAGACACGTTAAACACAATAATAGTCAAATAAAATCAATAAAAACAGACGAAAATCAACGGGAAACAAGCATGCTCCTGTTCTTCCTCCTGTTTTATTTTCACTTTAACGACCCTCGTTAAACAGGAATAAAACACAGGCGTCATAAAATGTGAACATACAGTATTAGGCACATAAGTTCACAGATGACATTGAACATATTGTTGATATATTGTGTGTATTGTATACAAAGTTGTATATCATTAATGTCATTTCTGTACGGATTGCAAGCATAAAAAAAACATACATAAGTTCACAATCACATATTTTTCATTGGAGTCACTTCAGAAAAAAATATATCGACATGCATTCCATTTTTTTTTTTTTCATAATTCAAAATATGTCTAAATGTGGATTTGAATGATTCGGCTGATTGTAACCTTGATTTAGTTGAGTGTAAAACATAAGACAAATGTAAATCTTTCTCTGTTGAACAATAGAGTGATTCGAGAACATGTGAGGTCAGTGCTAGTTTAGCACTTATTAATGTAAACATGCCTAATGTTTGAACGTGGTTCGTGTACAGTGTAACTAAGTACAAACGTAAAACAGTAAATCACTATTAATAATTATCACAATAAATATTTTCTGTGTCATTCCATCAGAAAAGCTCCGGTTGTGTCTATAAAAGAGAAGGCTGTGTTTCTGTTGGCCATGCCCACACGTTTCCTGGTTTAATCTGTGCTGTTCATCCACTTAATCACTGTAAGATCTTCTGACGCACAGAGAGAAGAGGTTCATCTCTGCTGGAGGAGCTCGTGTTCACGGTAAGAAGACAGCTCTGTGTGTGTGTTTAACTTCCAGCCCTCGCGCTGAGCTTGTAGACATGAAGATCTTCAGAAGATGCTTGTAGTTCATGAATGCTTTAAAGTGCAGATCTCAGCAGATTATTATAAGCAGCTTCAGAAAAAGTGTAGAAAAGTTATTTAAGTTTATTGTAAAGCAAATGTACTGAACTAAACATTTTTATTTTATACAAAATCTATATTTTACAAAATAATTTGTATTCTAAATTGCTATCAAAGCCATACGTCTGATTCCAAATCTGAAGTTGATATCACACAAACATTGAGCCGCTGACAGGTTTTAAAGTGCGGTTCCCATTGTAATGCAGTGTCCGATTTCAGGATGTTTTCCACAGGATGAATGTTGAATGACACCAAATTTATGATGTTTACTCAAACATGTGATGGAATGAAGAAATGTGTGTGTCAAGAGTCCTGCTACTACTGTTTACTTCCAGAGACAAAAGGACTGAAACATAAAATGGAAGTGCTTTAGTAAAACCCTCTTGATTAAAACATAAAGTGTGTTTACTCATGTTATGCGTTGCACTGATTACAGTAAACTGCTGTTTATCATTATGGGTAGTGACGTTTAAAAAACAGATGAACGTCCAACTAAAATGTTTCAGTAAAAACGCTCCATGAACGATGTATGAATGGTGTTTTTGCGTAACGTTTTGATAACGTTATTCTATAATGTTGAATTAATGTTACAGGAACGTTACTGTGAGTGAATACTTCCAGAACGTTCCCTGTCATCTGGTGTTAATATCTTCCCAACACTGATTGTGTCTGTCATTAACAGCGACAGCATGGCACAGAGAGCGGAGAGAGCGCCATCTATTGACAGGTATGGGAACATGTTCATCAATGTAGAACAGTTGCCAGCAATGGTCTCTACGATCAGCTTACGATGCTTTTGGGAAACGCAGCCCTGAACTGTTGTTCAAAACCCTCATCCTCCCCTCGGGCCATTCTGACCCGGAAATCATTTCTGAAAAAATTGAAAAATTTGAGTGTTCAACACACCTGGACTTTTGTCGCACGAATACACAAACAAAAACGTTTTGAGGTTGAAATTTAAAAAAAGTAACAAATGCTTCACTCACGGGAATGAATGGAATTCTTCAGTACACATAGAAAAACCTAAAAATGATTCAAAGATCTTTTACCTCAAGATTCAAACTAAAAATGCTAAAACTTTACCAAAAAAATAATTTTCTAATGTCTACATGTGTATCTGAATGCACACTGAAGAGAACTGGCTTTAGGACCCAGAGGAACAGCTCATATACTCCATATAGAGGCCATCTAGAGTCATGAAATATCATCTTATATTATTATTTTATATTATTACAAGAGGTCGGCAAAGACACCCAATGTAAGATATTTTGAGCTAAATTAAAAGGGTTATGCATGAAATTATGTGCTATTTTGAATTTAAGTTGAAAGAATGTGAGGAATGTGCTTAAATTACTAAATTACTATTTATGTATTATTTATTGATCAAATCTAGTAATTTAAAGGTAAATAAAATAAAAAAGAACAAAAAAAATCTACAAAAAAAATTGCATTAAAAACAAACAAACAAAAATTATCAAAATGAAATAAAATAAGCTTTCTGGACAAAAAAAAAAAAAAAAAAAAAAAAGTGTAATTTTATGGCTTCAGGTCATTTTGACCCGTGAAGGAAAGATATGTTATTTTTGTGTGTATTTTATTGTTATTAATAGTTTTTAGTCAGTGTTACGTGAAATAGAAACTTCCGTTTTTAGTTACTGAGTTTCTCACACATTTGCATATTCTCCTTCTGACACAATCCAGCCAATCAGCTGAAGGCTCCGCCCCCAAACCGGCCCTTCGCAAGACCTCGATCTCCGACGCCAACAAGAAGAAGAAGGGCAAGAAATCGAACGATGAAGTGATGAACAAGGTGTACAATAACCTTCTGAGCAGCGTCTTCGGACAGGTATCTGATGAAAACACACTGCTGCTGGGTTCCACCTCAAACACCTGAATCTGATCAACCCTCTGGTGCTAAATTTAACGTTTAGGTTTTTTTAGAATGTGTAACTTCATCGGAATGGTACGAAACTTGGTAAAGGTTTTGGCACTTGCAGTGTGAACACACACAAAAATCATGGACATGATTCGAAAAGGCTATGGTCCTGAAAATAATATTCAGACTTGAGCTCCTCGCGGTCAGAAACGAGCGCATTGGAAATGAACGAGACGAGTTTCCTCTAGTGGAAGCGTTTGGAACTGCAGCCGAACAACATCTCACCGACAGATCGTTTACTGAGATATCAAGATCATATTTGGAACTTGTTTAGATTTATGCCTTTGATTTTCTCGCAGTTTTAGAGTAAAACATGATTTTGAAAATTTATATTTCATATAAAAATTAAAAATACTATTTTTGTGCATTTTTCATAACAATACACATAAAATTCTGTTACTTTTTTTAAGATAACTTTTTTCACTTCAGCAATAATCTGCCAAGTGTCGTCTTTAAGAGATCAAACTTCAGTCTGTCGCTCTAAAGCGTTCTAGATTCACCACAGTTTAAGCTGGACATTTAATTTTCAGGTCTATGCTCAAAAAGTGAATAAATGGATTATAAATACAGCGTAAATATAATTTAGTACCATAAAATCCCCTAAAAATACAAAATATTAAATAAAAAACATTATCAAACTAAAACTTAGCCTAGTACATTCACTTCACTGACCGAAGAGTCATAACCAATTTACGATTCTCATGTTCAGTGCTGTGAGATTTTGCACAGACATGCATTAAATGACACACACACACACACACACACAGAGAGAGAGAGAGACGCTGTGGAGATGACCGTGTGTGTGAGCAGATTGACTTGTGCTGTGTGTTCAGGGTCAGAGCGCGATGTGTGTGTCGTCCGTCTCTTAAACACACGTTAACTCTGTGTAATCCACTGGTAATAATAGCACATGACGGGCTTCAGTGTCACTCTTCATTACTCTAACGAGCTTTAATGAGGATCAGTGAAGAACTGAGAGCAAACTCTTCCTGCTGACGTCTGATTCATGACTTCTGTGTGTGTGTGTGTGTGTGTGTGTGTGTGTTTAGCATTGCGTTAGTCCCGCCTTCTCCCTCTCACCATTGGTCGGTCGGTCGTGTATGTAACGCACACATTGGTCAAACTGCATCTCGATCATTGCCCTCAGCAACACGGCTTGCTCGTCAACGGTGTCTACTGGCTCCTGAATAGCGTGAAAAAGCCCAAATGTAAATTCACCAATAATTTACAGAGAAAATCCCCGTGTTTTGGTCTCGGTCGGGATCGTGTGAAGAGAATGACTGCAAATAAAGGTGCTAGCGACCCACATGAGGGAAGCAAGAGAACATCAGGAGGACGGAATCATTTATTACTGAAATAGTGTTTTTATGGCAACTGATTTTTATTTTATTTTAACCTATGACCATGAAAAGAAACAGTGTCCTGTAAAAGGTGTTAAAAGCTAAACTATTTTTTTTATTTGTTTATTATTCTATTGTTGTCGGATAAAAGTTGAATGGAAAGTCCCCCCCCCCCCCCCATAAAAAATATATAATTTAATATAATTTAAAATTATTTAAATATAAATAATTTTATTATTTATAATAATAATACAATTATTATTATTATTATTATTATTATTATTATTTTGTTAAGTTAGAGTTTTTGGACAAACTGTATTTAAACCTCATATTAAATCAATTTAATATAAAACGGCTTATTTAATTCCCAGTTTGACCTCCAGAGGCCACCGTTAGCATTTACTGCAGTGGTTCCCAAACCTTTCAGTGTGTCTAGGCGTTTAACACACTTCTCTCTCTCTCTCTCTCTCACACACACACACACATACACACACACACACACGTTCAACACACTTCTCACACACACACACACACACACACACACACACACACACACACACACGTTTAACACAATTCTCACACACACTCTCACACTCGTTTAACACACTTCTGCGTCTCTTCCATCAAGGGATAATATTTCTATGTTTTACCTTTATAAGGGCAAAGTTTTTCTAACCCTATTAAATGTATCTCATGTTTTTATCAAATTCTTAAAATTCCATTAATTTAATTATTAATTTAATAAATAAATCAATAAATTAAACTAAATCAATCATTTAAATCAAGTCAAGTCACCTTCATTTATATAGCGCTTGTAACAATATAATAATATAAATACTATAAATCAAATGAAATGAGTATCAACAAATGGACAATGAAAAACCAAATAGGAAACTTTCTCCATAAGATTATTAAAAATATATATATATATATATTTTACATTTGTAAAAATTGTTTAAAAAAATGTATCTCATTTTTAAAATGAATTTTAAATGCTAAAAATGTAATAATTTGCAAATTACAGTATGTGAAGAGTTAAACTGAGTTAAATCGACTATGAAAAAAGAAAAATAGGAAAAGTTTTCATAAGTTTATTCAAATTGTTTTTAATTTGCACATTTAATAGTTCACTGTCACCGCTTGTGAAGATGTAGTTCATCATGATCTCAGTAAATACAGTAAAGGTTCAGCTGACACTCAGATGTGTGTGTGTGAATCTCTGCGGCAGAACACACTCCCAACCAGATTGTTATAATAAATCAAAGGAGAGTGAGAATATGAAAGAGAAAGTGACGCTGGTCTCTATTCTTGAGTGATTGTTCTTTGACCCAAAACACGCAATGGAAACTTGGATTGAGGGATGGAGTCGGGAAGCTTTAATCCGACTGTGTGTTTGATCCTGATTGATTCTGATCCTCTTCAGTGGAAACTAGGAGTCTCTCATCATCATCCACAGCGGTTCAGTCTCTTCTGCTCATCAAAGCTGCGTTTATTAGATCAAACATACAGTAAAAACAGTGAAATATTATTCCAGTGTAAATCATCTGTTCTCTGTGTGAATATATAGTAAAGTGTAATTTATTCCTGTGATCAAAGCTGAATGTTCAGCATCATTACTCCAGTCTTCAGTGTCACATGATCCTTCAGAAAGCACTCTAATATGAGGATTTGATGCTCAAGAAACAAAAACCCACAAATGCAAGCATTATTTTCGATGCATTAAGTGATGAGGACGAACTGACATGAATCTTTCTCTCTGTGTCTGTGTGTTTTCTGTCAGGAGAGAGAGTTATCTCAGCCGGAGCTCGACGGTGAGTATCCGATATCTCAGGTGTGAACACACACAGCGCGTGAGTGTGTTTGTGTGTGTGTGTGTGTGTGAGAGTGACACAAGTGCTGGTTTTCCAGAGCTGTCCGAGGCCTTTAAGGAGTTCGACTACGATCAGGATGGATATCTGAACTATAAGGATCTGGCCGAGTGCATGAGGACGATGGGTTACATGCCGACAGAGATGGAGCTGCTGGAGATCATTCAACAGATCAAGATGAGACGTGAGTGTGTGTGAGTGTGTGTGTGTGTTTGAGAGTATGTGAGTGTAATATGAGTGTGTGAGTGTGAGTGCGAGTGTGTGAATACGGTCTTGTGTCCCCGCTCACATGCTGCGTGTGTGTGTGTGTGTGTGTGTTCAGTCGGGGGTCTGATGGATTTCGATGACTTCTGTGAGTTAATGGGCCCCAGGATGATGGTGGAGACGGCGGATATGCTCGGCCTCAAAGAGATCAAGAGTTCCTTCCTTCAGGTCAGACATTCATGTCCTGCTTATATAAAGCTTATATTAAATAACAATTGTTAAACCAAATAACGCAACATGCAAAAAGGTTGGGGTCAGTAAGAAATTAACACTTTTATTCATCAAGAACGCATTAAATTGATTAAAAGTGACAGTAAAGACATTTTAAATGTTACAAATGATTCTATTTCAAGTAAATGCTGTTCTTTTGAACTTTCTATTTTCAGAAAACAGCTGTTTGGAATAATATTTCACTGTTTTTACTGTATTTTTGATTTAATTAACACAGCCTTGGTGAGTAGAAAAACCTTGTTAGTGACTGATTTTTAATGCTCAACACATCAGCCTCAAGAACTGACACATACAGCATGTTGCCAAGCTAAATATGTGATACTACTAAGATTCAAAAGGTTACAAAACAAAGGTATTTTTTATAAAACAAACTCAAAAGGTCCACATGTGAAGAACAGCATGTAAGACAAGACAATACTGGACAACGGAAGTGAGCACACAGAGGAACTAAAATACACAGTGATAATGAGACAATGACATACAGCTACAGCTACAGACTGGTGTAACTGGTCCTACTCGACCCGCTCCAAGCTGATGAGGGAGCCCGGTGGGATGCGGGAGCCTGGTGGATCCAGTGGGACGAGGGAGCCTTGTGGATCCAGTGGGACGAGGGAGCCTTGTGGATCCGGTGGGATGAGGGAGCCTTGTGGATCCAGTGGGACGAGGGAGCCTGGTGGATCCAGTGGGACGAGGGAGCCTTGTGGATCCGGTGGGATGAGGGAGCCTGGTGGATCCAGTGGGACGAGGGAGCCTGGTGGAGCTGGTGGGACGAGGGAGCCCGGTAGGATGAGGGAGCCCGGTGTAGCCAGTGGGACGAGGGAGCCTGGTGGATCCACGAAGGATCCCGGTAGGAGGAGGGAGCCCAGTGGAGCCGGTGGGACGAGGGAGCCCAGTGGGATGCGGGAGCCTGGTGGATCCAGTGGGATGCGGGAGCCTGGTGGAGCTGGTGGGACGAGGGAGCCCGGTAGGATGAGGGAGCCCGGTGTAGCCAGTGGGACGAGGGAGCCTTGTGGATCCAGTGGGACGATGGAGCCTGGTGGATCCAGTGGGACTAGGGAGCCTGGTGGATCCAGTGGGACGAGGGAGCCTGGTGGATCCGGTGGGACGAGGGAGCCTGGTGGATCCGGTGGGACGAGGGAGCCTGGTGGATCCGGTGGGACGAGGGAGCCTGGTGGATCCGGTGGGACGAGGGAGCCTGGTGGATCCGGTGGGACGAGGGAGCCTGGTGGATCCAGTGGGACGAGGGAGCCTGGTGGAGCTGGTGGGACGAGGGAGCCTGGTGAATCCAGTGGGACGAGGGAGCCTGGTGGAGCTGGTGGGATGAGGGAGCCCGGTGTAGCCAGTGGGACGAGGGAGCCTGGTGGATCCACGAAGGATCCCGGTAGGAGGAGGGAGCCCAGTGGAGCCGGTGGGACGAGGGAGCCCAGTGGGATGCGGGAGCCTGGTGGATCCAGTGGGATGCGGGAGCCTGGTGGAGCTGGTGGGACGAGGGAGCCCGGTAGGATGAGGGAGCCCGGTGTAGCCAGTGGGACGAGGGAGCCTTGTGGATCCAGTGGGACGATGGAGCCTGGTGGATCCGGTGGGACGAGGGAGCCTGGTGGATCCGGTGGGACGAGGGAGCCTGGTGGATCCGGTGGGACGAGGGAGCCTGGTGGATCCGGTGGGACGAGGGAGCCTGGTGGATCCGGTGGGACGAGGGAGCCTGGTGGATCCGGTGGGACGAGGGAGCCTGGTGGATCCGGTGGGACGAGGGAGCCTGGTGAATCCAGTGGGACGAGGGAGCCTGGTGGAGCTGGTGGGACGAGGGAGCCCGGTGGAGCTGGTGGGACGAGGGAGCCCGGTAGGATGAGGGAGCCCGGTGTAGCCAGTGGGACGAGGGAGCCTTGTGGATCCAGTGGGACGATGGAGCCTGGTGGATCCAGTGGGACGAGGGAGCCTGGTGGATCCAGTGGGACGAGGGAGCCTGGTGGATCCGGTGGGACGAGGGAGCCTGGTGGATCCGGTGGGACGAGGGAGCCTGGTGGATCCGGTGGGACGAGGGAGCCTGGTGGATCCAGTGGGACGAGGGAGCCTGGTGGATCCAGTGGGACGAGGGAGCCTGGTGGAGCTGGTGGGACGAGGGAGCCCGGTGGAGCTGGTGGGACGAGGGAGCCCGGTAGGATGAGGGAGCCCGGTGTAGCCAGTGGGACGAGGGAGCCTTGTGGATCCAGTGGGACGATGGAGCCTGGTGGATCCAGTGGGACGAGGGAGCCTGGTGGATCCAGTGGGACGAGGGAGCCTGGTGGATCCGGTGGGACGAGGGAGCCTGGTGGATCCGGTGGGACGAGGGAGCCTGGTGGATCCGGTGGGACGAGGGAGCCTGGTGGATCCGGTGGGACGAGGGAGCCTGGTGGATCCAGTGGGACGAGGGAGCCTGGTGGAGCTGGTGGGACGAGGGAGCCCGGTAGGATGAGGGAGCCCGGTGTAGCCAGTGGGACGAGGGAGCCTGGTGGATCCACGAAGGATCCCGGTAGGAGGAGGGAGCCCAGTGGAGCCGGTGGGACGAGGGAGCCCAGTGGGATGCGGGAGCCTGGTGGATCCAGTGGGATGCGGGAGCCTGGTGGAGCTGGTGGGACGAGGGAGCCCGGTAGGATGAGGGAGCCCGGTGTAGCCAGTGGGACGAGGGAGCCTTGTGGATCCAGTGGGACGATGGAGCCTGGTGGATCCGGTGGGACGAGGGAGCCTGGTGGATCCGGTGGGACGAGGGAGCCTGGTGGATCCGGTGGGACGAGGGAGCCTGGTGGATCCGGTGGGACGAGGGAGCCTGGTGGATCCGGTGGGACGAGGGAGCCTGGTGGATCCGGTGGGACGAGGGAGCCTGGTGGAGCTGGTGGGACGAGGGAGCCCGGTGGAGCTGGTGGGACGAGGGAGCCCGGTAGGATGAGGGAGCCCGGTGTAGCCAGTGGGACGAGGGAGCCTTGTGGATCCAGTGGGACGATGGAGCCTGGTGGATCCAGTGGGACGAGGGAGCCTGGTGGATCCAGTGGGACGAGGGAGCCTGGTGGATCCGGTGGGACGAGGGAGCCTGGTGGATCCGGTGGGACGAGGGAGCCTGGTGGATCCGGTGGGACGAGGGAGCCTGGTGGATCCAGTGGGACGAGGGAGCCTGGTGGATCCGGTGGGACGAGGGAGCCTGGTGGATCCGGTGGGACGAGGGAGCCTGGTGGATCCGGTGGGACGAGGGAGCCTGGTGAATCCAGTGGGACGAGGGAGCCTGGTGGATCCAGTGGGACGAGGGAGCCCGGTGAATCCAGTGGGACGAGGGAGCCTGGTGGATCCAGTGGGACGATGGAGCCTGGTGGATCCACGAAGGATCCCGGTAGGAGGAGGGAGCCCAGTGGAGCCGGTGGGACGAGGGAGCCTGGTGTAGCCGGTGGGACAAGGGTCCCGGGTGGAGCTGAGGTGGCGAGGAAGCCCAGTGGAGGCGGAGACAAGGGAATGGCTGGCTTCAGATGAGTGTGCAGGAGAGGAAGACTGGGTGAGTGACTGACAAGGTTCGTAGGTGAGCAGGGGTGGATCAGCCATTCGTTAGAATCCAGCTTCACTAATACTCCCTCTGGAGTATAGGCCGGCTCACACGCCAGGTCAGACAGGACCTCTGGCTCTGCTTCCGGGACAGACTTGGCAGCTGGCTCTGGACGAAGTTGATGTACTCGGCCAGTGTCCAGCAGTTGTTTCACCACGGCATCACCAACCAGATACCCTCATCCAAACGGATCCAAAATCCCTCCATGAACATGATGTCATCACAGATGGTGTGGTGGCTGGCACTAATAAATTATTTCACATGCTCTTCCAGGTCTCTTCCTCCTTGAAACATGCAAATCATAACCAAGATCCCCATTGGTGCAATGTTAATGGATGCAATCTCCATTTTAATTTTTTTAATGAAACTATTTATTTTGATCATTGATTGAGTTATATCTGAGGTAGTTTTTCTGTTTCTCTGGTCAGTTTGACACTGATGGCGATGGGAAGATCTCTCTGGATGAGATGAAGGAGGCCGTGAAGAATCTGTTAGGAGAGAAACTCAAGAAAGGAGAACTGGAGGAGATCCTGAAGGAGCTGGACCTCAATGGAGACGGAACCGTGGATTTTGAGGGTGAGGAGATCAATGCCACTTTATACATAAACACACACTCTCTCTCTCTCTCACACACACACACACACTCACAAACACTCGCACTCTTAGGCCCCGTCCACACTACTGTGTTTTCGTTTAAAAACGGAGAATTAAAACGAATACGATCTCCTTCCACACCAGCGTTTTAGCTGCGTATTAGAATTGATCTCCGTCCACATTAAAACGACTGAAAACACGGATCACGTGACCATTCACCAACACTGGGCATGCGCGTGCCGGTGTAAACACAACTTCATTGATAAAATGCATTGACGCTCCATGTACGGTCGATACTGCCGCTGCACACGGGAATTGCCACAGATCGCTCGATTAATAGCTTGCCTCCGGCGCATGTAGGCAGTTATAGCATTGTAAAATGCAGAATTTACTTGCACAACAGCTGCTAGCAAAGATATACGCCATGACTGATGACACCCAATCATAGAGCCGAGAGTGAGCCTCTACTACGTCATTGTTTCTAAAGTCCTCCGTTTTGACCCGTCCAGACTAAAACGCCCTCTGGAGATTCAAAACAAAAACGGGTCGGCAGCGTTTCTAAACTTCTCCGTTTTGGGTCTCCGTTTTTGCCATTTTAGTGTGGACTGGAGGTGCAAACGTAGCAAAAGGTCTCCGTTTTTAAACGACAGGGCCTTAGACATACACATACACATACACACTCACACTCTCTCACACACACACACACACACACACACACACACACACACACACACACACACACACACACACACACACACTCACAAACACTCGCACTCTTACACACACACATACACACACTCACACTCACACTCTCACTCTCTCACACACACACACACACACACATACAGTCACAAACACTCACACACACTTTTCCTTGACTTCTGTTGTTTTCTGACACACCTAATGTTGTTTGTCTGTAATGTTGAGAACATCATTGGCTCCTCTGTGTTCTTCCAGAGTTTGTGATGATGCTGTCGGTGCGATAAAACACAACGCCGTCATTAACATCTTCCATCAGTGTTTCCAGCAGCGGATGATACGGGTTCAGACGCACACTAAGTACACAGACACATCAGGGGTTTTTAAAGGGGTCCTATTATGTCCTTTTTTGATGTCTTGATTTTGGTTTTGGGGTGCAAAAAAGTATAGTTTTTTTTACATGTTTTACATTATTACTGATCCTCTCTCCCCAGTCTGGTTGAACGTGTCGTTTTCGATGAAGCCCCTCCTTCCGAAATACAAAATGTGCTGTGATTGGTTAGCTGGCCCAGTGTGCTGTGATTGGCATAATATTGGCCCCGCCCATTCATAACTGCGAGCTCTACTCAGATGTAAATATTAACAATGGCGTCAATTTCAAACCATTTTGATTCAGACCCTGACAATGTTAACGAACAAGAGGATCGTGCAGAACAAATTTCACAGGACTTTCAGAGTGGTATGTTGTTGTTGTTGTTTTCTGATAGATTATAGATACGATGTTATCCACCATTTAATCATATTTGTCAGAAAACTATGGTAATAAAAACAGTAATCGATCACAAAATCATGGTTCATTTTCCTAAGAGGCGGTGAACATTCTTACAAAAGCTCCAGTAAACACTACATCAATACTGCAATGTTAGTAAGCAGGCGAGCGGAGGCAAAGCTTTTACAAGTTGTGATCCATAAACAAGAGATTTTCCAGATGAAATGGGAACGGCTCCGTCTTTCAGAAGCATTTGTGCGTATAGCTTGCATTGAACTGTCTGCTGTTCTCCGTAACATGTGCAGTGCACAGACAAACGTTGAGGTTATAATGTTCAGGAACAGTGTTAAAAATACATTTGAACCACTTTTAGCTCGTCAGCCTTAGGACAACACTCTTCATCTTCCCTAGCGCAGCTCAACCAGGCTCCGCCAACTGTTTTGCGTATTCCGTGGGCGGGGATTATTTAAATGAGTACCATTCTGACTTCATAAGATCCGGGAAAATCGCTCTGTAGTCCAAACTAGCCATTCGTTGTAGTTCTTGAAAAGTGGATTCTGTTGAATAAAATACTTTCAGCTTTGTAACCTTTCAGATCTTTTTTATGCTCAAACAGCAACGTTACGGACTTATGTTGAAAAAGTGAAAAAGCATAATAGGACCCCTTTAAAAGTGATTTCCTGGCCTGAAAAATTCCTCAAATTCATAAAATCATAAAAGCTCATCATGGATATTTCTGTAAAGAAAATACATTTCTCTGATTTTCCATATTTCATGGATAGATGTAGCTCTTTATGAGTGCTTTGGTGACTGCCATCTGCACTAATAACTATAATTGTTTAAATCCATACATTCTGAAGATTGGCACCTAATATATGAAAGGAAATCGCCCAATAATTCCAATAAAATGAGTTTGCAAAATGAATGTCTGTAAAAGTCATAAAAGGGAAAAGTTCTGGTTGAAAAAAAGAATTACTTTTTGAGAGAAAATAATCACTCCTTATGATATTTTCTAAATGACTAGTTAAAAGTTTCAACCAAACATAATGCAACGTAGATGACTGTAACTTTACAGTAATATGAAGCAGATGTGTGTGTATAGATATTTTTATGCATAGACCTTTAAAAGTGTCAAAATATGTAACAAGTGTATTTTTTAAGTTTTGTTAATAAACAGTAAAAGTTTGGGGAAAAAAAACGTCTGAATTTTTATATTTATATAAACACATATATATATTATAAAAAACACATAAATCTATATTTTAAATGTCACTAAATCAGAATATCATGCCTGTTTGTCTAACATTGTTTAAATGTTGCTACTTGTTTCAGAACGTTCAGAGAACATTCAAAAGTATCGTTCCATAATGTTTGAAGAATGATACAATGTATTGTTCCCTCAACATTCACATGACCAAGAAAAAATGTTTTTGGGGAAAATACTGGACGTTTTGAACGTTCAAAGAACATTCAGGAATAAGAGTTTCAGAACATATTTTGTTATCTGGGACTGTGTTGAAATTCAAATGATCAGATCATCACTTTCTCATATCCTTTGCCCGTTTCTATCTCAGATTGATTGATGTGGAAAGTTCACAGGCTCATTCAGAGATAAAGGGAGGGCGTAACGGAAAGAGGAAGCTCAAAGCTGTTTACCTGGAAACACAACAGTGTTCATACACAGCTGAGCTCACGTCACTGTAGAAATACAGTAGAAATGGAGGAGCGAACAAGTGTTTGGTGCTGTTTTCCAAGAAGAGCTTCTTCACATCCTACATTTTTTCCTGTATTTCAGGAACTGAAAGAGAACTCATCACTGATCATTATGATTAGCAAGTTAAAAGTGTAGTTTGTAAGTCTATGGTGATAGATAGATAGATAGATAGATAGATAGATAGATAGATAGATAGATAGATAGATAGATAGATAGATAGATAGATAGATAGATAGTTCAACATCTTTTGCCGGGTATAGCCTATGATTATAATATTTAGTGCACATGTATTTTACTGTATGTACAGCAGGATTCAGTGGAGTTCCTGCGGCCTCTGCTGGTGATCATCTGAAGAATCACACACACACACACACACACACACACACACACACACACACACACACCATTTTACTAACAGTAACCTACTATCCAAACCAGTTTAATGTTGTTGTCTGTCTGTTCAATTCTGGACACACATCCACCTTGATTTATTAGGCTACACCGTTCTCTTTCTTTCTTACAACATCTGCTGAGAGAATTAAAGATTCACGTTAAGATTTTCTTTGAAATCATGCGCAGATTTAATGTTATCATTACTATTATTATAAAGTGTTGAGTAGTTTCTTCGGTGTTTTCTTCTGTTGAGTTTCTAGATGTAAACGCATTTAATTTGTATATCACTATTATTGTAGCGAGTTGAGTTTGTGTTGAGTAGTTTCTTCAGTGTTTTCTTCTGTTGTGTTGGCGATGTGAACGCGTCATCCGGGTATTTCCGCGCGCGAGCGGAAGGAGAGTGTCGTTGCGGTGTGTGTCGTGTATTCTTCAGCGCGGAACATCAGAACACGACCGAGTGACCCGAGCGACATGGACGGTAAGTCGAGTGTTATAACGTCGTGTTTATTCACCCGAACGGCAGAAACGGGTTGTTTAGGTGTCCGGGCGGAAGGGAAACTCCCGAATCTGAAGTTTAGCTCTCGGTTTCGGCGGAGAGAAACGGGCGATCGGTTCGGGAGTCTCCGGTTGACGAGGATCCAACAACACACGAATGATCGCGACGCGTCAACGCGCGTCACATATAACTTTAAAGTTCTGTCGCATTACGGCCTATAGGTGTTTGTTTGTGTGCGTGCGCACACACTCACTCTCTCTCGCTCTCTTTTTCTCTCTCTCTCTCACACACACACACAGAACTGTGAGAACAGATATTTTGATAATGTCCTCACAGATAAAGTGAAATGCGGAAAAGTATGGAAGCCGATTTTGGCCACATAAGAATCATGCTTAGGTTAATCATAATTATGCCATAAAAAGTCGAAATGATGCTGTTTAATGATCGCGGTGACTGCAGGTCTGTGTGATGGATCAGGGGTGGGTGTTTTTTATGGGTTAGTAAACATCATCACCTCCTTTCCTCATTAATAACATTACGTCACTGACCGCACAAATAATAGTGAAACTAATCCTGCTTTTACAGATGCTCTCAATCTAAACGTTTTCTTTTAGCATATTTGTTTATTATAAATACATATGCAAATAAGCTCACTTCTTAAAATCTTTTTGATGTCATGGACCCCCCAAATATGATAATACTCAATCAAGGGTCCCCCCCCCCCCCCCTCTTAAAATTCAAAAGGCAACCATATAGCCTATATTTAATGTATAAAGACCCAGTTTGAACTCATTTAAAATGTTATAGGCCTACCAATTATATTGCCTTGCAAAGTATTTAGCCTAGATTCTATGAAGTTTTTCTACTCACTATTGTACTGTACTGTTATGTATGTATATATATATATATATATATATATATATATATATATATATATATATATATATATTTTTTTTTTTTTTTTTTTTAAGGATGCACTGAAATTTAAATTCTGGGTCGAAACCAAAAATTCTGGATGCACAAAACCGAAAATAAATTAATAATCTATTAATTAATCAAATAATCAACCCTCAAATAGTTTTTGTATCAACTTTTTAATAACAAAATTAGTTTTAGTTTTTAGTTCAGCTTGTTGGTGAAATATAAACATTTAAATGACAATAAACTGTAATAACATATTTTCATGACAGATTAATTTAAACATATATTAATTATTGTTGATCTAGAGCAAGTGTCACACAGCTGGCACATGTTTAGCCTAACTGTTGTAGTTTATCCACATTTTGTCACGAAATGCACGCTGAACACAGTCAAAATGTGCCATCAGAGAAGCACTTATTAAACACTTGTTTCCTGAAACAAGCGTTCCTGAAAGCGAAAAAAAGTTGTTTCTGCTGAAAATTTTCGTTAGTTGAAATCTCAGTACATCCCTAATTTTTATTTATTGATTTATTTGTTTATTTATTTTAAAGTTCGAAAGCCCCTGCTCTATGGTATTTGCTCATTTACAAATAAGGCTGACTGTATGTGTGCAGTTTGTGTACCTCCAGAGACCCCTATACTGGCTCACAGAGACCCCTATACCACCCCACAGAGACCTCTATACCACCCCACAGAGACCTCTATACCGGCCCCCAGAGACCCCTATACCGGCCCCCAGAGACCCCTATACTGGCTCACAGAGACCCCTATACCGGCCCCCAGAGACCCCTATACCGCCCCCCAGAGACCCCTATACCGGCCCCCAGAGACCCCTATACCGGCCCCCAGAGACCCCTATACCGGCCCACAGAGACCCCTATACCGGCCCACAGAGACCCTTATACCACCCCACAGAGACCCCTATACTTCCCCACAGAGACCCCTATACTTCCTCACAGAATCCTATACTTCCCCCCAGAGACCCCTATACTGGCCCCAAAGAGACCCCTATACTGGCCCCACAGAGACCCCTATACTGGCCCCACAGAGACCCCTATACTGGCCCACAGAGACCCCTATACTTCCCCACAGAGACCCCTATACCGGCCCACAGAGACCCCTATACTGGCCCACAGACTCCTATACTTCCCCACAGAGACCCTTATACTGGCCCACAGAGACCTCTATACTGGCCCACAGAGACCCCTATACTGGCCCACAGAGACCCCTATACTTCCCCACAGAGACCCCTATACTGGCCCACAGAGACCTCTATACCACCCCCCAGAGACCCCTATACCACCCCCCAGAGACCCCTATACTGGCCCACAGAGACCCCTATACTGGCCCACAGAGACCTCTATACTGGCCCACAGAGACCCCTATACTGGCCCACAGAGACCCCTATACTTCCCCACAGAGACCCTTATACTGGCCCACAGAGACCTCTATACTGGCCCACAGAGACCTCTATACTGGCCCACAGAGACCCCTATACTTCCCCACAGAGACCCTTATACTGGCCCACAGAGACCTCTATACTGGCCCACAGAGACCCCTATACTGGCCCACAGAGACCCCTATACTGGCCCACAGAGACCCCTATACTGGCCCACAGAGACCTCTATACTGGCCCACAGAGACCTCTATACTGGCCCATAGAGACCCCTATACTTCCCCACAGAGACCCTTATACTGGCCCACAGAGACCTCTATACTGGCCCACAGAGACCCCTATACTGGCCCACAGAGACCCCTATACTTCCCCCCCAGAGACCCCTATACCACCCCCCAGAGACCCCTATACCACCCCCCAGAGACCCCTATACCACCCCCCAGAGACCCCTATACGGCCCCACAGAGACCCCTATACTGGCCCCACAGAGACCCCTATACCACCTCACAGACTCCTATACTTCCCCCCAGAGACCCCTATACCACCCCCCAGAGACCCCTATACCACCCCCCAGAGACCCCTATACTACCCCCCAGAAACCCCTATATCGGCCCCCCAGAAACCCCTATACTGGCCCACAGAGACCCCTATACTGGCTCAGAGACCCCTATACTGGCACCACAGAGACTCCTATACTTCCCCACAGAGACCCCTATACTGGCCCCACAGAGACCCCTATACTGGCCCACAGAGACCCTTATACCACCTCACAGACTCCTATACTTCCCCCCAGAGACCCCTATACCACCCCCCAGAGACCCCTATACTACCCCCCAGAAACCCCTATACTGGCCCACAGAGACCCCTATACTGGCTCAGAGACCCCTATACTGGCCCCACAGAGACTCCTATACTTCCCCACAGAGACCCCTATACTGGCTCAGAGACCCCTATACTGGCCCCACAGAGACTCCTATACTTCCCCACAGAGACCCCTATACTGGCCCCACAGAGACCCCTATACTGGCCCACAGAGACCCTTATACCACCTCACAGACTCCTATACTTCCCCCCAGAGACCCCTATACCACCCCCCAGGGACCCCTATACTACCCCCCAGAAACCCCTATACTGGCCCACAGAGACCCCTATACTGGCTCAGAGACCCCTATACTGGCACCACAGAGACCCCTATACTGGCCCACAGAGACCCCTATACTGGCCTACAGAGACCCCTATACTTCCCCACAGAGACCCCTATACTGGCCCCACAGAGACCCCTATACTGGCCCACAGAGACCCCTATACCACCTCACAGACTCCTATACTTCCCCCCCAGAGACCCCTATACCACCCCCCAGAGACCCCTATACTACCCCCCAGAGACCCCTATACTGGCCCACAGAGACCCCTATACTGGCCCACAGAGACCCCTATACCACCTCACAGACTCCTATACTTCCCCCCCAGAGACCCCTATACCACCCCCCAGAGACCCCTATACTACCCCCCAGAGACCCCTATACTGGCCCACAGAGACCCCTATACTGGCCCCACAGAGACCCCTATACTGGCCCACAGAGACCCCTATACCACCTCACAGACTCCTATACTTCCCCCCCAGAGACCCCTATACCACCCCCCAGAGACCCCTATACTACCCCCCAGAGACCCCTATACTGGCTCAGAGACCCCTATACTGGCACCACAGAGACCCCTATACTGGCCCACAGAGACCCCTATACTGGCCTACAGAGACCCCTATACTTCCCCACAGAGACCCCTATACTGGCCCCACAGAGACCCCTATACTGGCCCACAGAGACCCCTATACCACCTCACAGACTCCTATACTTCCCCCCCAGAGACCCCTATACCACCCCCCAGAGACCCCTATACTACCCCCCAGAGACCCCTATACTACCCCCCAGAGACCCCTATACTGGCCCACAGAGACCCCTATACCACCCCACAGATATCCCTATACTTCCCCCCCCAGAGACCCCTATACTGGCTCACAGTATAGCAGATACTTGCATAATATTCATATAAATATCAATATCTGCTAATAATGTCTTGGTAAGATGATATTTAATGATTAGTTTTATGATCAAAGCTCTGTACTGTAAACATATCTTCAAATCTTCCTCAAAAGCCTGATGATCATATTTGATACTCATGATTTTTATAATAAATGATGTCTGGATAATCAAGTAAAGCTGCTTCAATCCAGCTGAAATATTACTAACAATATCAAAGTTATTCTTGTGTTTCCTTGATAAAATCAGAGCAGATTTGACACAGAAAGACTCGTGAAGCTCTCTCTCAGACACAGAAGCACTGGAGGAGATTGATGGAGTTTTCATCGTGTTGATCATTCAGAAGTTTATCAAATATGAGACAGCTTTATTAACACTGGTGTCTCCCATTATGTTTGTCCCTGTTTACACCCCATATTAACAGCCGTTTTGCTGATTCACTTGAGACGTAACAGTGCTAAACACAGGCGTCCAAAACCTGTCGAGATTCATAAACATAAACTGATTCATATGTTGCTTGGAAAAAAACGTGCTTTATCGGAAAACATGGCTACTTTTGAACTGCCGAAAGATGCTTTTCCCACCATAATGATCATGTGGTTCTGGAACCTTGACCCGCTGGCAGGAACACACTCATTTTCCATCATAATAACCATAAAAGGTGCAGATGAGGTGATGAACCAGGGGGATATGCGCCTTCCTGCTAATGGGCTGTTTACATGGGTTATGACTAGTTGTAATGTGTGTGTGTTCATGAGATATCCCACTGCTGTCCTGAATCAATGCCTGATGTTTTTGTTTCACTTGTTTAAACGTGATGTTGCAGAAGTAAAGTGTGTATATTGTGCAGCTCTATTATGAATGCTGTGTCATGTTGATTTTAAATGCATTGTCATGGCAGACTGTTTGCTCTTCAGCTTCCAGACGGGTTAGTCATCATCATCATCACAACACACACTCCAGGTTTAAGTAGGTCATGGTGTGTTTACTGCCTCCCGCCCTTTCTGGATATTCCTCTTTCATTATCCTCTTCTTTATTGTCATACGTTATGAATCTTAGGATAACACACTGTAATACTGGAGTCTCATTTCTAAAACTGTGCGTATGATTCTTACTAAAAGTGAACGTGCGGCGAAAGCCAAAACTGGCGTACGCCAAATAATATTCAGACGTATAAAACCGTGTGAACGTCAGAACCGGCGCAAATATCGTCTATTGGATTAGACATGACATATCTAAATTAGATATGAACGTTAATTCGCTTATCTACACAGTGGGAGATAAAGCTGATGATATCATGTGCACGCTGGCTCTTTCTGAAGAAGACAGACAGAAATATGACAAAGTTAAAGAAGCATTCGAGAAACACTGCGTATGTAAACACAACGTCATCTACGACAGGGCTAAGTTCAACAAGAGCCGGGCGAATCAGATGAAGTGTTCATCGCTGCTGTCCATAAACTAGCAGAAGACTGCCAGTGTGGAGTCCTTCAAGAGTGAGCGATACGAGACAGACTGGTGGTTGGCCTTCGAGATCACGGACTGTCAGAGAGATTACAGCTTGACCTCGAGCTCACACTCATTAAAGCCGTCACAAAGATAAGACAAAGTGAAGAAATGAAAAAGCAGCAGACGATCTTAAGACAAGCAAGCGGTGACTCAAATGAGGTAAACATGGACATGTTAAAATACAAAATAAAACCAGGATTTGCACAGAAAGGACCACAAAGAGGACCAGAATGAGAACACAGGAGGAAGCCAGCGAGGGATGTGGCAGATGTGGAGAGCCACAAGCACACTCCCCGAGCAGCCGTCCAGCAAGCCAGGCCACGTCACTGCCGTCTGCACAACACAGACAACTCTGGAGGAAGTATATCAGTGTAATGAGACGGAGAGCAGACACGGTGTTCCTGGCAGTCGTAAAGTCTGAGAATTCGACTGATGTCTGGCAAAAGTCCATTGCAGTGAACGGTGAGCAAGTTCTTTTCAAACTGGACACAGGAGCAGCCGTGACAGCCGTCCCAGTCCCGCTCACTGCCTTCATCATGCCTTATGGAAGATACTGTTTAAAGGGGAACTTGGCAACTATTTCAACTTAATAAATCCATTTAGCAATCATTTAGATGGTTAAATAACCTGCTCTGGTGAGAATGGTGACTTTCCCTACACCACCCAGCGTTCCCCGGCGGAAAACCAACCTTGCAACATGGGGACTAACCTCCCGGTAAGTTGGAAATAGGAAGTCTCGTGAGAAGGGAGAACGAGCGAGAAACACAAACCGCTTTACAGCAATTCAACATAAACACACACGCCATATTATACTGTGTATGATGTATTACCCACCTCGGTAGACATAGCTCCACACGATAAAGTTGGCCGGATCCCATAATAACAAATGCACATGAGCAGCGGTAGAAAGGGGGAGGAGGGTGCCGCAAGTGAGATTTTTTTACTACAGTGTAGGGCTGGGCGATTTAAATCGTGAGATTGTTATGCGCATCTCGTCAGTAAAGCCGGTTCCTTGATTAGTAGTAAATCGCCATCACCTGCTTTCAGATGGAGCGGCATTTACTACAAAGAGCCGTAGTTAACTGACAAGCTGAGCCATATCGCATTAATTATCGCAGGCGATACGTCCGCGATTTTAATGCGATATGGCTCAGCTTGTCAGTTAACTACGGCTCTTTGTAGTGAATGCCGCTCCATCTGAAA
Source organism: Vimba vimba (assembly GCA_022828995.1). Classification (NCBI taxonomy): domain Eukaryota; kingdom Metazoa; phylum Chordata; class Actinopteri; order Cypriniformes; family Leuciscidae; genus Vimba; species Vimba vimba. The sequence goes on from CM040818.1 coordinate 61,397,632, forward strand.
GCAGGTGATGGCGATTTACTACTAATCAAGGAACCGGCTTTACTGACGAGATGCGCATAACAATCTCACGATTTAAATCGCCCAGCCCTACTACAGTGTTGTGAAATAAACGGCCCAGCTGTAGGGGGAGCTCGTTGAGAAAACACACGACAACAAAAGGGAAAATTAGCGAAGAAATGGCTAGAGTTGCCATGTTCCCCTTTAACCGCCTTGCGTTTGGCATTTCCTGAGCACCTGAACACTTCCAGAAACGTCTGACACAACCGCTGGTGGACACACTGTGCCAGATGACCTCCTGGTGTTGAACATGATGCAAGACTTATCGAGGTCCTGAACCGCCTGGAACAGAAAGGGTTGAAACTGACCGAAAAATGTCAGTTTGCAGTGCCTCAAGTTATTAGGTTCCCAGGATATCTAGTCAGTGCGGGAGGCGTACGAGCAGACCCAGGTCAAAGAAAAGCTATCTAAGAAATGCCAGAGCCTAAAAATACGGCTGATGTCAAGAGATTCCTCGGCATGGTGAATTATGCCGGTTTCAGCCAACATTGCAGAGCGGACTGGACCTACCAGAGACCTGCAGCTGAAGCGTCTGGTGTGGGGGAGTCCACAACTGGACCTACCAGAGACCCGCAGCTGAAGCGTCTGGTGTGGGGGAGTCCACAACTGGACCTACTAGAGACCCGCAGCTGAAGCGTCTGGTGTGGGGGAGTCCACAACTGGACCTACCAGAGACCCGCAGCTGAAGCGTCTGGTGTGGGGGAGTCCACAACTGGACCTACCAGAGACCCGCAGCTGAAGCGTCTGGTGTGGGGGAGTCCACAACTGGACCACCCAGAGACCCGCAGCTGAAGCGTCTGGTGTGGGGGAGTCCACAACTGGACCCATCAGAGACCCGCAGCTGAAGCGTCTGGTGTGGGGGAGTCCACAACTGGACCTACCAGAGACCCGCAGCTGAAGCGTCTGGTGTGGGGGAGTCCACAACTGGACCTACCAGAGACCCGCAGCTGAAGCGTCTGGTGTAGGGGAGTCCACAACTGGACCTATCAGAGACCTGCAGCTGAAGCGTCTGGTGTGGGGGAGTCCACAACTGGACCCATCAGAGACCCGCAGCTGAAGCGTCTGGTGTGGGAGAGACCTGCAGCTGAAGCGTCTGGTGTGGGGGAGTCCACAACTGGACCTACCAGAGACCCGCAGCTGAAGCGTCTGGTGTGGGGGAGTCCACAACTGGACCTACCAGAGACCCGCAGCTGAAGCGTCTGGTGTGGGGGAGTCCACAACTGGACCTGCCAGAGACCCGCAGCTGAAGCGTCTGGTGTGGGGGAGTCCACAACTGGACCCATCAGAGACCCGCAGCTGAAGCGTCTGGTGTGGGGGAGTCCACAACTGGACTTACCAGAGACCCGCAGCTGAAGCGTCTGGTGTGGGGGAGTCCACAACTGGACCTATCAGAGACCCGCAGCTGAAGCGTCTGGTGTGGGGGAGTCCACAACTGGACCCATCAGAGACCCGCAGCTGAAGCGCCTGGTGTGGGGGAGTCCACAACTGGACCTACCAGAGACCCGCAGCTGAAGCGTCTGGTGTGGGGGAGTCCACAACTGGACCTATCAGAGACCCGCAGCTGAAGCGTCTGGTGTGGGGGAGTCCACAACTGGACCTACCAGAGACCCGCAGCTGAAGCGTCTGGTGTGGGGGAGTCCACAACTGGACCTACCAGAGACCTGCAGCTGAAGCGTCTGGTGTGGGGGAGTCCACAACTGGACCCATCAGAGACCTGCAGCTGAAGTGTCTGGTGTGGGGGAGTCCACAACTGGACCCATCAGAGACCCGCAGCTGAAGCGTCTGGTGTGGGGGAGTCCACAACTGGACCTACCAGAGACCCGCAGCTGAAGCGTCTGGTGTGGGGGAGTCCACAACTGGACCTACCAGAGACCCGCAGCTGAAGCGTCTGGTGTGGGGGAGTCCACAACTGGACCTATCAGAGACCCGCAGCTGAAGCGTCTGGTGTGGGGGAGTCCACAACTGGACCTACCAGAGACCCGCAGCTGAAGCGTCTGGTGTGGGGGAGTCCACAACTGGACCTGCCAGAGACCCGCAGCTGAAGCGTCTGGTGTGGGGGAGTCCACAACTGGACCCATCAGAGACCCGCAGCTGAAGCGTCTGGTGTGGGGGAGTCCACAACTGGACTTACCAGAGACCCGCAGCTGAAGCGTCTGGTGTGGGGGAGTCCACAACTGGACCTATCAGAGACCCGCAGCTGAAGCGTCTGGTGTGGGGGAGTCCACAACTGGACCCATCAGAGACCCGCAGCTGAAGCGCCTGGTGTGGGGGAGTCCACAACTGGACCTACCAGAGACCCGCAGCTGAAGCGTCTGGTGTGGGGGAGTCCACAACTGGACCTATCAGAGACCCGCAGCTGAAGCGTCTGGTGTGGGGGAGTCCACAACTGGACCTACCAGAGACCCGCAGCTGAAGCGTCTGGTGTGGGGGAGTCCACAACTGGACCTACCAGAGACCTGCAGCTGAAGCGTCTGGTGTGGGGGAGTCCACAACTGGACCCATCAGAGACCTGCAGCTGAAGTGTCTGGTGTGGGGGAGTCCACAACTGGACCCATCAGAGACCCGCAGCTGAAGCGTCTGGTGTGGGGGAGTCCACAACTGGACCTACCAGAGACCCGCAGCTGAAGCGTCTGGTGTGGGGGAGTCCACAACTGGACCTACCAGAGACCCGCAGCTGAAGCGTCTGGTGTGGGGGAGTCCACAACTGGACCTATCAGAGACCCGCAGCTGAAGCGTCTGGTGTGGGGGAGTCCACAACTGGACCTACCAGAGACCCGCAGCTGAAGCGTCTGGTGTGGGGGAGTCCACAACTGGACCTACCAGAGACCCGCAGCTGAAGCGTCTGGTGTGGGGGAGTCCACAACTGGACCTACCAGAGACCTGCAGCTGAAGCGTCTGGTGTGGGGGAGTCCACAACTGGACCTACCAGAGACCCGCAGCTGAAGCGTCTGGTGTGGGGGAGTCCACAACTGGACCCATCAGAGACCCGCAGCTGTGGGGGAGTCCACAACTGGACCTACCAGAGACCCGCAGCTGAAGCGTCTGGTGTGGGGGAGTCCACAACTGGACCTACCAGAGACCTGCAGCTGAAGCGTCTGGTGTGGGGGAGTCCACAACTGGACCTACCAGAGACCCGCAGCTGAAGCGTCTGGTGTGGGGGAGTCCACAACTGGACCCATCAGAGACCCGCAGCTGTGGGGGAGTCCACAACTGGACCTACCAGAGACCCGCAGCTGAAGCGTCTGGTGTGGGGGAGTCCACAACTGGACCTACCAGAGACCCGCAGCTGAAGCATCTGGTGTGGGGGAGTCCACAACTGGACCTACCAGAGACCCGCAGCTGAAGCGTCTGGTGTGGGGGAGTCCACAACTGGACCTATCAGAGACCTGCAGCTGAAGCGTCTGGTGTGGGGGAGTCCACAACTGGACCTACCAGAGACCCGCAGCTGAAGCGTCTGGTGTGGGGGAGTCCACAACTGGACCTACCAGAGACCCGCACCTGAAGCGTCTGGTGTGGGGGAGTCCACAACTGGACCCATCAGAGACCCGCAGCTGAAGCGTCTGGTGTGGGGGAGTCCACAACTGGACCTACCAGAGACCCGCAGCTGAAGCGTCTGGTGTGGGGGGAGTCCACAACTGGACCTACCGGAGACCCGCAGCTGAAGCGTCTGGTGTGGGGGAGTCCACAACTGGACCTACCGGAGACCCGCAGCTGAAGCGTCTGGTGTGGGGGAGTCCACAACTAGACCCATCAGAGACCCGAAGCTGAAGCGTCTGGTGTGGGGGAGTCCACAACTGGACCTACCAGAGACCCGCAGCTGAAGCGTCTGGTGTGGGGGAGTCCACAACTGGACCCATCAGAGACCCGCAGCTGAAGCGTCTGGTGTGGGGGAGTCCACAACTGGACCTACCAGAGACCTGCAGCTGAAGCGTCTGGTGTAGGGGAGTCCACAACTGGACCTACCAGAGACCCGCAGCTGAAGCGTCTGGTGTGGGGGAGTCCACAACTGGACCTACCAGAGACCCGCAGCTGAAGCGTCTGGTATGGGGGAGTCCACAACTGGACCTATCAGAGACCTGCAGCTGAAGCGTCTGGTGTGGGGGAGTCCACAACTGGACCTACCAGAGACCCGCAGCTGAAGCGTCTGGTGTGGGGGAGTCCACAACTGGACCTACCAGAGACCCACAGCTAAAGCGTCTGGTGTGGGGGAGTCCACAACTGGACCTACCAGAGACCCGCAGCTGAAGCGTCTGGTGTGGGGGAGTCCACAACTGGACCTACCAGAGACCCGCAGCTGAAGCGTCTGGTGTGGGGGAGTCCACAACTGGACCTATCAGAGACCTGCAGCTGAAGCGTCTGGTGTGGGGGAGTCCACAACTGGACCTATCAGAGACCTGCACCTGAAGCGTCTGGTGTGGGGGAGTCCACAACTGGACCTATCAGAGACCTTCAGCTGAAGCGTCTGGTGTGGGGGAGTCCACAACTGGACCTATCAGAGACCTGCAGTTGAAGCGTCTGGTGTGGGGGAGTCCACAACTGGACCTATCAGAGACCCGCAGCTGAAGCGTCTGGTGTGGGGGAGTCCACAACTGGACCTACCAGAGACCCGCAGCTGAAGCGTCTGGTGTGGGGGAGTCCACAACTGGACCTACCAGAGACCCGCAGCTGAAGCGTCTGGTGTGGGGGAGTCCACAACTGGACCTATCAGAGACCTGCAGCTGAAGCGTCTGGTGTGGGGGAGTCCACAACTGGACCTACCAGAGACCTGCAGCTGAAGTGTCTGGTGTGGGGGAGTCCACAACTGGACCTATCAGAGACCTGCAGCTGAAGTGTCTGGTGTGGGGGAGTCCACAACTGGACCTATCAGAGACCTGCAGCTGAAGTGTCTGGTGTGGGGGAGTCCACAACTGGACCTACCAGAGACCTGCAGCTGAAGCGTCTGGTGTGGGGGAGTCCACAACTGGACTTACCAGAGACCCGCAGCTGAAGCGTCTGGTGTGGGGGAGTCCACAACTGGACCCATCAGAGACCCGCAGCTGAAGCGTCTGGTGTGGGGGAGTCCACAACTGGACTTACCAGAGACCCGCAGCTGAAGCGTCTGGTGTGGGGGAGTCCACAGCAACACGCTCTTGAAGAGTTGAAGCAAGAACTCAGTTCTTCTGCAGTATTAGCACAGATCTGCCGTTTCTCTTGGTATTCGACTGTTTAATGAAACCATTATTACTTTATTACTTTTTGTTTGTATTGTTCTCCTGAGTGTGATTTGTATATTTGTATCTGTGTATGTTTTTATACTTTTATGTGTAGTTTTACACTTTAATGCATTTAATGTTTTACACTTTTACTGTCGCAGTTATTGATTAATCGTGGTTATTCGATCTAATCACAATCATTTGAGATAGCCGCAATAATTGTGAAGTTTAAATCACGTTTTGCCATCCAAAAAGGGGAAATTATATTTCACTCATATAATATTATATCATAAATAACCTAAATGTTAATGACTGTTAACATTTTATTGGTCATTGAATCATTTATTCAAGAGATTTATTCAAAAATGCTGATTCATTCAGTAATGAATCAAGTGAAGTCTTTATGAGTGAGTCATTGAATCATTCACTCAAACTGTTTTTTTTTTTTTATTAAACATCGAAACGGCAAAATAGTTCAATGTTCTTCAGTGAACCTGCGATAATGCTGAAAAAGTTAAAAATAATCAAATTAATGCGCATTTGACACTTTCTACTGACTTTATTTTAGAGTGCAGGTTATATTTCACCTCAAAATCTAAATAATAAAGAAATTATATTTTGCTTACAGAAACTGAAGCCCATTTGCCTGTTTTTAGGATCATTAGGGTTGTTGTTGTTTTTTGCATTAAAGGTGCTCTAAGTCATGTCACGCGTTTTTTAGGCCAAAACATTTTTTGTCACATACCGCAAACATCTCCTCACTATCCGCTAGCTGCCTGTCCCCTGAACACACTGTAAAAAAACGCGGTCTCTGTAGACACCACAGGCTCCACAAACTGCAACAAAAACAAACTGAGCAACAAACAGAGCGACCCGCAGCACGAAACACAACAAACTGTTCCAGCCAATAACCGACAAGAATGATGTGGGGGTGGGGTTCGGGGGTTAGTGCGCGGATGAGGAGGAGGGAGGGTCTAGCTAGCCTCCGTTTTGTTTGACAATAATTCGAATGTCAACAAGAAGAAACATCTCCCGGGATCGCTTAGACAACCTTTAATGTACATTATTTGAATGGCAGTGAAGCCCCGCCCCTTCACAGGACCTGATGGTCACATTGGCCAATCAGAGCTCTTCTCCACAGTCTCAGGCTGAAGGTGGTTTTCAGACACACACTTAAGTGTGAATCCAAAATGATTCATGCATGAAGATGACTAATGAAACTGAGTTGCTTTTCATTATGAAATGCTGTGAGTGAGTGAGTGAGTGAGTGAGTGAGTGAGTGAGTGAGTGTGTGTGTGTGTGTGTGTGTGTGTGTGTGTGTGTGTGTGCTATAAATTGAGTGTTTTCCAGCAGCTGATTTTAATTAATTCATGACTATATCAAAGCGATTCACATTAAAATAAGCTGATTGGAAGCAGTTTCGTCGTTTTGTCTCGTTCAGGCGTGTTTGACTCGTATGACAACTCTCTCTCGTTTATCTCTCAAGTTTATGTTTTTTGGTGTATAAACTGCTTTGTGTCTCTAATCTTTCACTGGTTCTTCCAGGACTGTTTCAGTGGGGAGCGGTGTCCCAAGGTAGGAAGCGCGCGCGTGTGTGTGTGTGTGTGTGTGTGTGTGTGTGTGTGTGTGTGTGTATCATTAGTGTTGGCTGTAGATTAGACGAGTCATTCATCATCAGTTTCTCTGGTGTTTTCCTAAAGGGCCTCCGTATGTGGAGGTGATCGAGCAGCCGAAAGCTCGAGGAATGCGCTTCCGCTATAAGTGTGAGGGCCGATCCGCAGGGAGCATCCCGGGAGAGAAGAGCAACGACACCACCAAAACACACCCCGCCATCAAGGTGAGTGAGATCAGATATGATGTGTGTTTCATGCTACAGTACTGATGCTTCATCTTTCATTTTAAATAAAAAAATTTAATAATAAGACACTATAGGGCTGTTACCAATCAAATGAAATCATTTACACTGAAAAATTACAGTCGCATTAAATAATGTTATGAGATTGTTTTAAATACAAATATGAAATGTTGGAAAGAATGATACTTTTTAAACACGACACTAAACCACCAGTAGGTGGCGGCAGGTGACCGTCTTAATGAGTCATTGAGTCATTCATTCAAACTATTCGTTCAAACTGCTGATTCGTTCAGGAATGAGGCAGTTGTTTATGAATGAGTCATTGAATCTTTGACTCAGCCGATTTGTTCAAACGGCTGATTCGTTCAGGAATGTGGCAGCAATCGTCACATGACTGTACGGCTCTTTCCATAGGTTCACAACTACAGCGGGCCGCTGAGAGTGCGGATCTCCTTGGTAACCAAGAACCAGCCGCACAAGCCACACCCACACGAGCTGGTGGGAAAAGACTGCAAACACGGATATTATGAGGCCGATTTACAGGAGCGGCGGATACACAGGTGTGTGTGTGTATTTGAGTGTGAGTGAGTGAATGTGAGTGTGAGAGAGTGAGTGAGTGAGTGAGTGAGTGTGAGAGAGAGTGAGTGTGTGTGAGTGAGAGAGAGAGTGAGTGTGTGTGAGTGTGTGAGAGTGAGTGAGTGAGTGAGAGTGTGTGTGTGTGAGAGTGAGTGAGTTTGAGTGAGTGAGTGAGTGAGTGAGTGAGTGAGTGAGTGAGTGAGTGAGTGAGTGAGTGAGTGAGTGAGAGTGTGTGTGAGTGAGAGTGAGTGAGTGAGTGAGAGTGAGTGAGTGAGTGAGTGAGAGTGAGAGTGAGTGAGAGTGAGTGAGTGAGAGTGAGTGAGAGTGAGTGAGTGAGAGAGTGAGAGAGAGAGAGTGAGTGAGAGAGAGAGTGTGTGTGTTTGAGTGTGAGTGAGAGTGAGAGTGAAAGTGAGTTAGTGAGAGTGAGTGAGAGTGAAAGTGAGTTAGTGTGAGTGAGAGTGAAAGTGAGTTAGTGTGAGTGAGAGTGAAAGTGAGTTAGTGTTAGTGAGAGTGAGAGTGAAAGTGAGAGTGTGAGAGTGAGTTAGAGTGAGTGAGAGTGAGTTAGGTGTGAGTGAATGTGAGTGTGAGAGAGTGAGTGAGTGTGTGAGTGTGAGAGAGTGAGTGTGTGTGAGTGAGAGAGAGATTGAGTGTGTGTGAGTGTGTGAGAGTGAGTGAGTGTTTGTGAGAGTGAGTGAGTGAGTGAGAGTGTGTGTGAGAGTGAGTGAGTTAGCGTGAGTTTGAGTGAGTGAGTGAGTGAGTGAGTGAGTGAGTGAGAGTGAGTGAGAGTGAGTGAGAGTGAGTGAGAGTGAGTGAGAGTGAGAGTGAGTGAGAGTGAGTGAGAGAGAGAGAGTGAGTGAGAGAGAGAGTGTGTGTGTTTGAGTGTGAGTGAGAGTGAAAGTGAGTTAGTGTGAGTTAGTGAGTGAAAGTGAGTTAGTGAGAGTGAGTGAGAGTGAAAGTGAGTTAGTGTGAGTGAGAGTGAAAGTGAGTTAGTGTGAGTGAGAGTGAAAGTGAGTTAGTGAGAGTGAAAGTGAGTTAGTGTGAGTGAGAGTGAAAGTGAGTTAGTGAGAGTGAGTTAGTGAGAGTGAGAGTGAAAGTGAGAGTGTGAGAGTGAGTTAGAGTGAGTGAGAGTGAGTGAGTGAGAGAGAGAGTTAGTGAGAGTGAGAGTGAAAGTGAGTTAGTGTGAGTGAGAGTGAAAGTGAGTTAGTGAGAGTGAGTTAGTGAGAGTGAGTGTGAGAGTGAGAGAGTGAGAGAGTGTGAGAGTGTGAGAGTGTGAGAGTGAGAGAGTGAGAGTGAGTTAGTGAGAGTGAGAGTGAAAGTGAGAGTGTGAGAGTGAGTTAGAGTTAGTGAGAGTGAAAGTGAGTTAGTGTGAGTGAGAGTGAAAGTGAGTTAGTGAGAGTGAGTTAGTGAGAGTGAAGTGAGAGTGTGAGAGTGAGTTAGAGTTAGTGAGAGTGAGTGTGAGTGAGAGTGAGTTAGTGAGAGTGAGAGTGAAGTGAGTTAGTGTGAGTGAGAGTGCAGTGAGTTAGTGAGAGTGAGAGAGTGTAAGAGTGAGAGAGTGTGAGTGTGAGTTTGAGTGTGTGAGAGTGAAGTGAGAGTGTGAGAGTGAGAGTGTGTGAGTGTGGAGAGTGTGTGTGAGTGGTGTGGTGTGTGTGAGTGTGGGTGTGTGAGGTGTGAGTGTGAGTTGAGTGAGTGAGAGTGAAGTGGAGAGTGTGAGAGTGAGAGAGTGTGAGAGTGAGAGAGTGAGAGAGTGTGGGTGAGAGAGTGTGAGAGTGAGAGAGTGTGAGAGTGAGAGAGTGTGAGAGTGTGAGAGTGTGAGAGTGTGAGAGTGAGGTGTGTGGAGAGTGAGAGAGTGAGAGAGTGAGAGAGTGTGAGAGTGTGAGAGTGAGAGAGTGAGAGAGTGTGAGAGTGTGAGAGTGAGAGAGTGAGAGAGTGTGAGAGTGAGAGAGTGTGAGAGTGAGAGAGTGAGAGAGTGAGAGAGTGTGAGAGTGAGAGAGTGTGAGAGTGAGAGAGTGAGAGAGTGTGAGAGTGACACCACGTTTCACCCCTCATCGAATATCACACCGAGAAACAGCTATGACACCTCAGTGAACATTAGTGGAAAACACATGTTGAAACTCTGTAAAGGTTTAGGATTATACATCATTAACGGCAGAACTCGTGGAGACACATTAGGTAGATTCACTCACTGCTCCAGATTAGGAACCAGTGTGGTTGATTATTCAATAACAGATATTGATCAAAGCTTTATCAATGCCTTCACAGTCAGACCTCAGCTCCCGATGTCCGATCACTGCCAAACTGTGCTTTATCTGAAAGCCCCATGTCAAATAACCAAAACTGCTCCACCTGAATCTGAAAAACTGTTTCCTCTGAAACAGAAACTCAAGTGGAATCAATCCAACTCAGAACAATTCAGAGAAAATATGAACAATCCGATTATATTAAAAATGCTAGATGACTTTATGTCCACTGATTTCACCTTAGATATTAATGGAATAAATTTAGCAACAAAAAACTTAAATTACATATTCAAAACACTGATAACTCTATCTAACATTAAACATCAAAGCAAACATAAAACAAATAAACAGAGAAAGAGAAAGGATGTCTGGTTTGATGATGAATGTGCCGGTCTCAGAAAAGAACTCAGGAGACTCTCTAACAAAAAGCACAAAGATCCGTCCAGCCAGACATTACGGCTTTCTTACTCAGACTGTCTGCAAAAGTACAAAACACTTCTGTGGAAAAAAAGAGAAAAATATTTTCAAACCAAAATTGAAGAAATTGACGATTCAATAGATCAAAACACTTTCTGGACCTTATATAAAAAACTCGAAAAACCCAAATTAGAGATGTCACTCCAGAATGGCACAATTTGGAAATCTTACTTTGAAAATCTGTACCAAAAAACTGACCTCAACCAGCCTCAGAGTAAAGTAAAGAAAACACTAGAAGACTTAGAGAAAGCAATTAAAAATGATCAAAATCCATTAGATAAATCAATAACAATATCTGAAATATTAGAACATATTAAAAATCTTAAATTAAAGAAAGCATGTGGACAAGATCACATTAATAACGAAATGCTTAAACTCAGCAGTCCCAGCATGACTCAAACAATAGCCAAATTATTTACTCTGGTGTTCTGGTCCGGACACTTCCCTGAGATCTGGTCTGAGGGACTCGTCACCCCCATATTCAAGAGCGGCGATCGACTCGACCCCGGTAACCACCGCGGCATCAGTGTGGGCAGTGTGTTGGGAAAACTGTTCTGCAGTGTCATACACACACGCGTCGTCTCACACATCTCAGCACACAACATCTTAAATAAAGCTCAGATTGGCTCTTTACCCTCACAGCGCACATCCGACCACATCTATTCTCTCCACACTCTCATCAACAAGAACATCAACGACAAACAAAGGAGAATATTCGCATGTTTTGTAGACTTTAAAAAAGCATTCGACTCAGTTTGGCATGATGGTCTACTGTACAAAATCCTACAAACTGGCATCGGCGGAAAAACATTCGATATTATTAAATCTCTGAACACCAACAGCAGAAGTGCGGTGAAGATCGGCAACCACAGAACCGCGTTCTTCCAGCAGGGCCGTGGAGTGTGTGTGTGTGTGTGTGTGTGTGTGCTTCCAGCAGGGCCGTGGAGTGTGTGTGTGTGTGTGTGTGTGTGTGTGTGTGCTTCCAGCAGGGCCGTGGAGTGTGTGTGTGTGTGTGTGTGTGTGTGCTTCCAGCAGGGCCGTGGAGTGTGTGTGTGTGTGTGTGTTCTTCCAGCAGGGCCGTGGAGTGTGTGTGTGTGTGTGTGTGTGTGTGCTTCCAGCAGGGCCGTGGAGTGTGTGTGTGTGTGTGTGTGTGTGTGTGCTTCCAGCAGGGCCGTGGAGTGTGTGTGTGTGTGTGTGTGTGTGTGCTTCCAGCAGGGCCGTGGAGTGTGTGTGTGTGTGTGTGTGTGTTCTTCCAGCAGGGCCGTGGAGTGTGTGTGTGTGTGTGTGTGTGTGTGTGTTCTTCCAGCAGGGACGTGGAGTGTGTGTGTGTGTGTGTGTGTGTGTGCTTCAAGCAGGGACGTGGAATGTGTGTGTGTGTGTGTGTTCTTCCAGCAGGGCCGTGGAGTGTGTGTGTGTGTGTGTGCTTCCAGCAGGGCCGTGGAGTGTGTGTGTGTGTGTGTGTGTGTGTTCTTCCAGCAGGGCCGTGGAGTGTGTGTGTGTGTGTGTGTGTGTTCTTCCAGCAGGGACGTGGAGTGTGTGTGTGTGTGTGTGTGTGCTTCAAGCAGGGACGTGGAATGTGTGTGTGTGTGTGTTCTTCCAGCAGGGCCGTGGAGTGTGTGTGTGTGTGTGTGTGTGTGTGTGTGTGTGCTTCCAGCAGGGCCGTGGAGTGTGTGTGTGTGTGTGTGTGTGCTTCCAGCAGGGCCGTGGAGTGTGTGTGTGTGTGTGTGTGTGCTTCCAGCAGGGCCGTGGAGTGTGTGTGTGTGTGTGTGTGTGTGTGTGTGTGTGTGTGTTCTTCCAGCAGGGCCGTGGAGTGTGTGTGTGTGTGTGTGTGTGTGTGTGTGTGTGCTTCCAGCAGGGCCGTGGAGTGTGTGTGTGTGTGTGTGTGTGTGCTTCCAGCAGGGCCGTGGAGTGTGTGTGTGTGTGTATGTGTGTGTGCTTCCAGCAGGGCCGTGGAGTGTGTGTGTGTGTGTGTGTGTGTGTGTGTGTGTGTGTGTGTTCTTCCAGCAGGGACGTGGAGTGTGTGTGTGTGTGTTCTTCCAGCAGGGACGTGGAGTGTGTGTGTGTGTGTGTGTGTTCTTCCAGCAGGGACGTGGAGTGTGTGTGTGTGTGTGTGTGTGTGTGTGTGTGTGTGTTCTTCCAGCAGGGACGTGGAATGTGTGTGTGTGTGTGTGTTCTTCCAGCAGGGACGTGGAGTGTGTGTGTGTGTGTGTGTGCTTCAAGCAGGGACGTGGAATGTGTGTGTGTGTGTTCTTCCAGCAGGGCCGTGGAGTGTGTGTGTGTGTGTGTGTGTGTGTGTGTGTGTGTGTTCTTCCAGCAGGGCCGTGGAGTGTGTGTGTGTGTGTGTGTGTGTGTGTGTTCTTCCAGCAGGGACGTGGAGTGTGTGTGTGTGTGTGTGTGTGTGTGTGTGTTCTTCCAGCAGGGACGTGGAGTGTGTGTGTGTGTGTGTGTGTGTGTGTGTGTTCTTCCAGCAGGGACGTGGAGTGTGTGTGTGTGTGTGTGTGTTCTTCCAGCAGGGACGTGGAGTGTGTGTGTGTGTGTGTGTGTGTTCTTCCAGCAGGGACGTGGAGTGTGTGTGTGTGTTCTTCCAGCAGGGACGTGGAGTGTGTGTGTGTGTGTGTGTGTGTGTGTGTGTGTGTGTTCTTCCAGCAGGGACGTGGAATGTGTGTGTGTGTGTGTGTGTGTGTGTGTGTGTGTGTGTTCTTCCAGCAGGGACGTGGAGTGTGTGTGTGTGTGTTCTTCCAGCAGGGACGTGGAGTGTGTGTGTGTGTGTGTGTGTGTGTGTGCTTCCAGCAGGGACGTGGAATGTGTGTGTTTGTGTTCTTCCAGCAGGGACGTGGAGTGTGTGTGTGTGTGTGTGTGTATGTTCTTCCAGCAGGGCCGTGGAGTGTGTGTGTGTGTGTGTGTGTGTGTGTGTGTGTGTGTGTGTGTGTGTGTGTTCTTCCAGCAGGGACGTGGAGTGTGTGTGTGTGTGTGTGTGTGTGTGTGTGTGTTCTTCCAGCAGGGACGTGGAGTGTGTGTGTGTGTGTGTGTGTGTGTGTGTGTGTGTGTGTGTGTGTGTGTGTGTGTGTGTTCTTCCAGCAGGGACGTGGAGTGTGTGTGTGTGTGTGTGTGTGTGTGTTCTTCCAGCAGGGACGTGGAATGTGTGTGTGTGTGTTCTTCCAGCAGGGACGTGGAGTGTGTGTGTGTGTGTGTGTGTGCTTCCAGCAGGGACGTGGAATGTGTGTGTGTGTGTTCTTCCAGCAGGGACGTGGAGTGTGTGTGTGTGTGTGTGTGTGTGTGTTCTTCCAGCAGGGACGTGGAGTGTGTGTGTGTGTGTGTGTTCTTCCAGCAGGGACGTGGAATGTGTGTGTGTGTGTGTGTTCTTCCAGCAGGGACGTGGAGTGTGTGTGTGTGTGTGTGTGTGTGTGTGTGTGTGTGTGTGCTTCCAGCAGGGACGTGGAGTGTGTGTGTGTGTGTGTGTGTGTGTGCTTCCAGCAGGGACGTGGAGTGTGTGTGTGTGTGTTCTTCCAGCAGAGACGTGGAGTGTGTGTGTGTGTGTGTTCTTCCAGCAGGGCCGTGGAGTGTGTGTGTGTGTGTGTGCTTCCAGCAGGGCCGTGGAGTGTGTGTGTGTGTGTGTGTGTGTGTGTGTGTGTGCTTCCAGCAGGGACGTGGAGTGTGTGTGTGTGTGTTCTTCCAGCAGAGACGTGGAGTGTGTGTGTGTGTGTGTGTGTTCTTCCAGCAGGGCCGTGGAGTGTGTGTGTGTGTGTGTGTTCTTCCAGCAGGGCCGTGGAGTGTGTGTGTGTGTGTGTTCTTCCAGCAGGGCCGTGGAGTGTGTGTGTGTGTGTGTGTGCTTCCAGCAGGGCCGTGGAGTGAGGCAGGGCTGCAGTCTGAGCCCGACTCTATTCAACATCTACATCAATGATCTGGCGTCAGCGCTGGAGAGCTCTACTGCGCCCGGCCTCACTCTACAGGGGTCAGAGGTCTGCTGTACGCGGATGTGTGTGTGTGTGTGAGAGAGAGAGAGTTAGACTGTCCCGCACACCTGAGGGCCTTCAGCAGAGCCTGTCCCTGCTGGAACAATACTG